>OY855909.1:35150614-35653114 GCA_963693305.1 Meandrina meandrites
GATATAACAGCGCTCATGATTGGTCTAAAGTGGAGTGGCGTGACTAGGTCTGACCAGTCATGCATGAAGCACGACGGCATAAAATTCCGGTGTAATTACTTCGCTCACCGGGCTCGCATTTCGTTTATCTTTTGTTTCAGCTCAAAAGAAGCGGAACTTCATGGGAGAATTGCTTTGGTGGTAATTCCTTTTTGCTGTTACCCCAATTTGTGATATCAGATTTGAAGGTTAGTATTTACAAACTAATTCTCGAGAGAAAACCATTTTAAATAAAATAAATCTCGCGAAATGAATTTGCTTTTCCGGAAATATTATCGATAGCAAAACTTGCGCAATAGTTTGCTGATTTCGACTGCAAAAACCTTTTATCACCTCCTCAACGCAGACGTTCAATCGACATTATTATTAGAGAGGTTAAGCATGACGTTTACGGCAAACGGCAAACGGCAAAAATAATTCTGATTTTGCTAACTTTTTCTTTAGCACTTAAATAAAGCCAGTCGAAAAATAGGAAAAAATCCCTTTATCACAGTAAATGCAAACAATTTCCCTAAATTGTATAAACGGCTAAAATTAGACACCAAAAGTTCGATTTTTGCCGTTTGCCGTTTGCCGTAAACGTCATGCTTAATCTCTCTATTGTTAACGACTTGTTTCCGCGAATTTAGTTCGACACAGATACGCCGTTTGAATCAGCTGTCGCTGAGAAGTCGCTCCAAGGGCGAACCTTACTGAGTTAGGTTCGGCACATGAGTGGAGCGGCGTTTGGAACGGGCCTAAGATATCAAGTTTAACCATGAGCGATTAAAAATTAATTTATTTTGTACCTGTTATGGGCCACTGTATAAGCTTAGAAATAGTGTGGCTACTTTTTTGGTAACACTGTAATTAAATTGAGCAAAAAAATAATAAATGGGAGCTCCGCTTTTAGGCCTGCCTAACATTATATATTATATGGAAATGGGCGAACCCAGAGCAATTTAAGTTATACGCCCCTCACCTTACCTTTGCCTTGTAGAGTTGCTGTTTTTACAAAATGCGTAACGACAACTAGTTTTAGTTTTTACTGTACATTTTTGTTACTTATGTTTGAATTTATAACGGAAAGATGATGTTTGTAGTTTTTGTATTGCTCACGTTGTTTTGTTTTGACCAGTTGTTGTACGGTCGATAGTGGAATTTTAGGATGAAAACCCATTTCGACGTTGTAAACAACTCGAAGGTTTTTATGCTAATGTCCTGTACGCGCAGACGTACTACAGCTTAAAACACAACAATTCAACAACTGCGCAGGTCCTTACGTAAGCATTAATATCTCAAATTTGACAGTTTGACAGTTGATTGACAGTTAAAGTATGGTCACCTTAAAGAGCGTGAGCATGTTCTCAAGCAGAGTTCAGAGTTGTTACTAGCAGTGTGAGTTGTTGAAAAGTGATTAAAGAAGTTGACAAGAGAACAGAAGTTGAGTTCATTGCTGTTTGAAGCGGAAGCAGAGCTATTCCCCTAATGAGTTCCCGCTTTAACAATAGTGACTAACGAAGCAGTAACAAAAATACGGCATTTCTTTTAAAGCCCGGGCTCTTAAAGGCTAGCTATGCTACCGATAATTAATAGTAAAAAAAATGAATTGATAAACAACAAGAACCCCAGAAAAATGTCTAATCTATTTATTGAGTGATCAATTCTTTACTAAGAGAAAATTTTCTCTTGTCTTTACCTGTATTACAAATTCTCATTTCGCCTATGTAAACATACAAGCTCTTACATAACGGTTACGTTTCCGGCGTACGACGTAACCGAACTGATCAATAGTAACTACTGTTTTGGAATGTTCTGTTTCATCCATTTTATTACAATACAAGATACTTGCCAATAATTCTAGAAAGTTTGATTGTCGTTTTCGAATGGCTAACACAACACGATATTTTATCAAGTTCTGCTCCGATTCTTTACGAAAACGAACCTGAATATGCTTAGTGGACACTTTGTTAACCTTTGTTTCATTAATTGCATGCTTTCACCGACTTGCTTAGCACTAAATAAGGATAAAAGGGCTTCAATTCTTTCACGCAATCTAAAATTTGACGAGTTTGAAACAAATTTATAAAGCTGCCAATTCGCGATTGTTTTAAGTTGTAAATATTATATCAAACACTCGAGACAGAGTTTCATCGGGATATCCAAACACCGAGAGGAGATTTAAAAATACGACGCGGAGCGGAGTATTTTTTAACAAAATTCCAGGTGTTTCAGTGGATATCCCGATAAAACACTCTCTCGAGTGTTTGATATATCTTCACAGTCAAAACTAAAGAGCAAACGGAGAAATAAATTAAAATCGTAAAAATCTATGCTAATTAAGACCGGGTATCCAAACCTCCTTCACGGTTATGATTTTCTTTGTTTTAACTTAATGAGCTATTAATGAGTTTGAGAACTTTTAGTCTAGCAAAAGCGTAAAATAACCATTTAAGAGTGTTACTATTTTTTTCTTGTTTCTTTCGATTCTCGCCGCCACGGGAATGCGGCTTCCCGTCCTCTCTTTGCACGCCTCCCATAGGCTCCCCGCCCCCTTTACTCTCGACTTATCGGCCCACTCTCTCCATGCTTCCCCAACAGCTCGCAAGTACTGAACTGAACCATGTTCCTTTATTTTTTACAGGCTTCAGGCCTATAAAAAAATTCTGAATGGGGTTAGATCTTATAACAACCGATACCGTTCTTTGTGGTAACTTCTATATCGCTATGAAAACTGACCGTACTTTGCTGCTGGTGCTGTTTTCTAAACGTGCGAGCGAGGAAATGTTGAGATAAAAAGAATAAATACTGGATCAAGAGTAAAAATAGTATGTATCACGGGCCGATCTCAACCTGAAGAAACAGAGTGTCATCCACAAGGTAACGCCTTGAATCGAGCTTCTCGTGAGATATAAATTCATTAAACCCGCGCCCAGTGTTCTCTTCCTGTATAGGCCTTGCACAGTTGCCAGGCACATCGCCTGGCATTAAGGACAAGGTTACACTTTTCCTTTCGACTGGATCTTCCTGTTGATCAATCAGTGTAAATGTCACTTTCTTTTTGAAAGGCCAGGGTAATATAGCGTCATATTCACTTTTCATTACAAAAATATACACCGACACGTGAGTATTCTTGCCAGGCCTACTACCATTAGGATACATTTTCATTGTAGCCACAACTTTCTGTACCACAGAACGGGTCACTTGAGAAAACTAATGATTCTCCGGTCTTCGCCTGTCTGAAAAGATTACTAAAGTTGTCAATCTTCCAAACAAATCGTTTGTCAGTTTTCTTCACTTGTTGTCTTGCTGTTTCCAGTTTTTCCCGGGTATCATTTAACTTATCTTCTATGTTATTTAACTTAACTGTTGTATTTTTTAGCTCTCGGCGGAATTGCGCCTGGAATGTGTTGAATTTCGTCACTTGTTTGTTTGCTTCCTCAAGTGTGTGTCATGTAATTGCCTCTGAAGGATATCGAACTTTTTCATCAGTTCCTTGGCTTTCTCTTCCGTATCATTTAACTTAACTTCCGTGTTTTTTAACTTTACACAAGCCAAGTCAAGATGGAGTCTCACGGTAGACTGAAGATGGGACTCAACCTGTTTCCGCTGAACCTACAAAAAAAAGACAAACTTCCCTCAGCTCCCAAATAATAAAACTAAAAGTGTCCGAACAACAAGACTATTTTGAGCACCAATTCAAAACATTTCGCGCCTCTGTAAGTTACTTTTCAAAAATGCATGCTAACATGGATCTTGTTATCACTCTACCAAAATGCTCTGGAAAATACATGGAATTATGAGAGGAGAATATACAATCGCAAACTTTGACAAATAAAGTTTTGCCCAAATTAAGCGCTGCATATGAGAGCAAGAATATGAAAGAGCACCCCTCTGGAATAAGCACCGCATTCATTTACAAACATCATCAGACTGAATTGTTCGAGGAGTCAAACTAAAAAGGCAAGTACGGTACAACTCAATTTCTCTTTCTTGTTATCATTTACAAATGTTATGGTTTTACGAAGAGCGCCGCCCGCAAATAAGCGCGTCCCCGAACAAACGCCGAAAAACAAACACTAAAAATTTTAAAGAGCGTTGCGACGCTTAATCGAGTAAATATGGTATTCAATCGATTGATACTAAAGATGTTTTCTTTCTTTCAAAGCGTTAAGAGCATGATTTGTGCAACCTGTTTTATTATCATTTTTATTATGTCACAGACAAGGATTTATGTTTCCCAGATTTCAAGGAAACGTTTGGGTCAACATTTATTCAATCAGGTGTATACGATCAAAGGCTAACAGGAAGCTAGTGCATATGAAATCGACGTTGTTGTGTCACAATTGTCGCCCTTTCGATTTAAACTTATCTTTGTGTGTTTATTTTACTGGCATTGCACTGTATTTATATCTTGTTGTCAGCCTTAACGATAATAAGTAAATCAGTTTTCATTTTAACTACAAAGCATTTTTTTTAACAAAAAAAAAAATGGGCCTTAACTTCGCCCGTAATTCATTCTGACGTTGTTACGTGTCAAGCAATGAAATAAATGACTTACAACGAAAACGGGGGGACAAAATCCATCTAAACATACCTCTGCTTTGCAGCCCACCGTTACATAAGGACAGGGAAGTAACGTCAGGGGACAATCGTCTTTAATATGATTTGGAATCTGAAAGAAATCGATCACATGCAACAATGAGCGAACCGGAACGAACGCGTACATAAATCCTGTTAGGAAAAAAGTTGTTTAGTTCATGCAATCTTTAGAAAAAGATCGAAGACAAAAAAAAAATTGCTAAAAGGTTGATTTAAGGCTTCGATAACGGAGAGTCTCTAATTTTGAATTTCCAAACCTCACCGTACATTTCGGTCTATTTAACGATTAGACTTAGGCGAAGCTGAGTGGACTATCGCTCATAGAAAATGAGAGATATAAATCGGTGTAATTGTTTCAGAAGAATCTAGCTGATCAGTGCTCCACGGAAATTCGATTTTTAAAACAAATAAATTAGCAAGGGGCAACTATATATTAAATCAATAATTCCGAGACAAGATCTAGAACACCCTATTGCTCTTTTTAGCATGAGAGACTAGACAGGCGAAATGTAACTAACCAAACAAACTAAGCAGATGCATACAAGAAACCCACCCAATGAAGACCAATCATTATTTACTCATGCGTATTTCTATTTTCCGTAAGCCCGCTTGTTTACAAAAACTTTTCACGGACAAGTACTTTCCACCCGGTACACATATTCTCCTTGGACGGAATTGGAAAATATTTAGTGGTGAACTATAACAGCGAATAATGGAATAACCGAGATATTGCGCGCGTTGTGATTGGTTAATCCCGATCATCTATAAGAGCACATGCACGGATTATGTACAGATAGATGATGTCAGTGCGTGGTGAAAATCGCGCGCGTGATCAGACTTCATAGTCCAAGTCAGTCCGTGGTCAGCCTTTAACATCAGCAAAAGTTTTCGGGGTCAAAAAAACACGAGAAAGTTCAGCTTAATTATAAATATACAGTGACAAACAATCCGCCAAATATTGTTCACCTTTCGGGACATTTAACCGGGCTAAAAAAGCTTGACTGAATTGAAAAATTATCGAAAGCTCTTTGCGCTGGTCCGATGCTCGAGTAGCTTGACGACGCCGCAGGAAATCCATAAATGGCACTTTTTCAGTTTGAACAACTTCAGTCCAGACTGAATAAAGGTTATTTTTTTTACCTTGACGTTTTAAGTTTTCATAATTCTGTGATTACGGACAACTTTATCGTAAAATGAAAACAACTTTAGCTCAACGTAGCGGCATTGCTTTTTGCACTGAAGTGTACTGAAGTCTTTTGTTATTGTATACTGAAACAAATAGATTTCATTTTAATTTCCCGTAGCCCTGTTCAGTTATATATCACAAAATACGTCACAATGTGGTAAGAACATCAGTAACCCACTCGCCTAGCAGATCGTGGGCCTCACGGTCACGGTGATGTATAACTAAGCAGACTCACGGAAAATGGAATCTATTTGTTCAATAGAAAACCGTCGGTGGTAAAACTAATCAGATTTGCCGATTTCCAACAGAATAAGGCTCAGCTTCTACCAATCCCGGGCAACAATTTTGTGCTGAAGACTTATCCTTTCATTGAAAAACTTATGTGATTACCAGCTGCGCAACTGTAGCCTCTTTTTCGGCCGAAAATGAGGACGATTCAAAGGAAGCAACTGAAACACGTTCTATTTGTTCACTGGTACATACGTGTTTTGTGGTAGTCTATGAAGTTAGCAATCATTAGTAACTTCATAGACTACCACAATAAAAGCAGTGCAAAAGAAAGACTTGAATTTGAGCTCGAACGGAATAAAACATTTTCTCTGATTTAGATCAATGGAAGTCAGCTCGAACGGCAAAATTGAAAGCCTTACCATTTCCCTGGGAAACGAACCACCACAGTTATTGGGACAAGATACTGGAAACTTGCTGCACTGTGTAGTGTGATCCTGCAAGAGATCGAGCATTTACGTAAAACATTCTGCATGTTTGCGAAACACAAGGCCCAGCTCAAACGTCACGCTATTGCTGCGCTATTTGTCGCTTCCAGCGTTAACTGCTCAGGTGATCAATGAAGTTCGAATTTTGGAAATTTGAGACGTTTAGTCGGAGTAGGTATAAAATGAAAATTTCATAACGTGTAGCACTTTTAGATAGATTTTTTTTAATTATAGAAGAACACAAAAATTTGACCCACAAAAATGTCTCCAGAATCTTTAGGGCTCATAATTATATATAAGCACGATACAGTGTTTTTAACCAGTGGGGGAGCCTCCCCCCCCCCCCCCCCCTCCCCCCTCCTTATTTTTTTTTTTATTTTTTTTTTTTTATTTTGCAATACTACCTTACTTACAACACTTACATTACACTACTTACAATACTACAACTACTTACAATATAATGAAGACATTACTTACAATACTTACATTACACTTCTTACTTACACTACTTACAATGCTACAGTAACTTACAATATAATGAGGACACCACTTACACTAATCACAACAGTGTCACGCATTACTTTTTACTCTCACTTACGGTTAAAAAAGGTAACACTTACGACGTACGATACATTACATTACTAGCAGACTTCTACATAACTACTTAGCATACATGTATTCAATAAGCTATGAAGATTTCTCAGCTAGATTATAAATCTATTCTCGTGCATGCATGGCTTCCTTTTAAAACGCTTATATTGAACTTGTTTTAATTTAATTTAATTTAATTTTTTATTTATTTATTTATTTGTTTTGAGGTTTAGGAACAGAAGGTACTAAAGAAGATAGGAAACCAGGAAACCTTTCTATTTTCGGGAGCATTTCCTTTGTTTTGCAGGACCATATGCAATATCTGGCCGCAAGGAAGTAAAAGTACTGGTTTGTGTTGGATAGGGTGTCCGACCTCAGACCAATTATTATATCGGGAGTGAAAATGTCGGATTTTAGTTTTATTTGGCTCTCGGCCAACCATTTCATAAAGCCGTGCCAAAAACAAGAGGTCTCGCTACAAGACCAAAATAAGTAAAAAGGGGTCTCCTTCTCGGTTCTACAAAAGGTACAAATATCATTATCTTTAATTCCTATTTTGTTTAGAAAATCGTTTGTTGCTAAACGTCTGTGAAGTAGTTTAAACTGAAAGATAATTAATTTGGTATCTTAAGTGCTGCAGAAAGGGAGTTTGTAAGCCATTTCCCAATCAATTGTTTTGGAACACTGAAGACTGCAGTCGGCACTCCATTTCTCTTGGCTTTTCCTAGGGCTACTCTGTTTAGCGCTGACTAGCTTTTTGTATGCCAATCTATTGGGTTTAGGGGCTTTTATTTTTTCGGAAATAGCGCATTTTCTCTGACCTGCCGGAATTATCTTCGCAGAATTTAATATTTATAATCCAGCCTTCAAAACCGGGCCTCCCCTTAGGTGAAGGTCTGGATTCGCCACTGTTAACCATTCATTTGGATCAGGTCCAAATAAACTTGGCGCGAATGAAAGAGACTGTGAACTCCGGTAAAACTTTGGATAAAAACCGAGTAATTGTAGGCATGACCGAAGTTGAGGGTTGTTTCGGCTTTTAGCTCATTTGTGTCTACCTTTTTGCTTTGAACTTTACAAAAAAAATTGAAAACGTTCTGGTGCAGTACATGCACCATTACAAGCATCGATAGGAGAAAATGATTGACATGTTTGGATGAGGTGTATATTGAACTTACCATGGTGTCCAATTGGGGATATATGAAACTATAGCATTTGCTTGTGCGACTGGATATATTTTAATAAAGTTGATTTGATATGAAGGTCCTCCGGCCCACTCCGAAAATACTAGTTAACTGTTTATAGCGGAGCTCCCCGGCGCGCCAAAGGAAAGTGCGAGCGGAGCTTCGTAACAAAGAAAATTTGGTAAACCCATCAAGCCGAGAAAAATGGTTCTGATGTAGTGCAGTACGCCCGCCTGCTGGTCAGCCTGTACAGACTCTGGGGAAGGATGGACGGAAATCCCATGGCAAAACTTGTTGCACGGTGTTCACTCTGTGGCTTGAAAAGAAAGCGAGCGACAAAATTTCCTTCCGAAATATCTTTCGCATAATCTCTTCTTAAGTGATCTGTTAAATTATTTAGTCGCACGGATGATAAAAGTAAATTACAAAAGCAAACAAGGCAATGCAAACAACGAGTACAACTACTCAGCAACAACAAAAACATATTATATGTGATTTTTATCGTTATCACTTATTGTTTCTAAAAATATTACGAAAGTAAGGATATTTTACCTGCATCTGACATTCTGGATGTGGTTCATTACAGTGATCACAGTCAAGGATTCTCCATGGGCACGTGATGGTCACGTGTGTGTTAAGATTTCTTCTTTGCACTGTCACGTGACAGTTTTCGTTGGTACATGAGACGAATTTAAAAAGGCAAGATACCAAGTGAACCTGTTACACAAACAAATCATGTCGTTCATCAGTTATGGTTGTATTTAATGACTTTGACATCTTGAGATATTGGCATATTTCAGTGGTTAAAAAAATAAGTGGAAAAGTGGTCTCAAGTCAAATACTCGGAAAAAAGATTTTCCGAGTTCCCCCAACGGGAGTCGAACCCATGACTTTCCAGAATACCGGTTGGAACGCTCTAACCACTGAGCTGTAGGGGACTCATGGTGAGCGAAGTCATATGCTGGGTTCTTATGTGTGACACATGTCCTGCTAACTGCAACGCTCAAAAATGTCCAAATGATATATGTCCAATTTCACCTATTATTTCAGTGGTTACCTCTTTGTTCCTCAGTTCACCAGTCCATTCACAACCTTCACTTGGACATTTGATGGCAAGAGAAAGGATCTTCCTTTCTGTTGCTTTGTCGGGGAAGACATCCTGAAATGAAATCAAGAAATCATAACGTACTTGACCATTCATTAAAATCGAGGTAGAAGTGACAATGAGTAACTTGGAGAGTTATAAATGAGAAGGTAAAGAACAGATTTTGGTCTGTTTTACATAGCTATGGGACCTAGAACAGACACGTAAAAATAATCAATTTTCTAAAACTCAGCTCTATGTACAAGCACTTGTCCTAGATTATGGTAAAGGCATTGACTGCACTCTGTTGTAGTTGTTGTATTTTTGTTTTGTTCAGTTTTAGAGACTTAACATTTTCCACGTACTGGAACTTCATTAGGAAATAGTTTAAGACGGAATCCGCCAGGACTACGAGTAGTTGTTGGACAAAATTATGTACCAAAATTATTTACACCTTATTGCAAGCTTTTGTGTTACTGCTTCAAATATCTTATCAAAAGAAATCTTTTCTAACAACACCAAACATCGAAAACCAATCTCGAAGTTCCGCTGAATTCCACTAAATCGCTTAAAAGACGCGAACTTTTGCCTATAGCTTGTGAACATTAAATTTCATTTTCTCAGGCTCTGATAAGAAATTGTTGTACCAAAATTATTTACACCTTATTGCAAACTTTTGTGTTACTGCTTCAAATATCTTATCAAAAGAAATCTTTTCTAACAACACCAAACACCGAAAACAAATTTTGAAATTTCACTAAATTCCACTGAATCGCTTAAAGACGATTTTACAAAATGGCTGCACGTGAGAATTTCCCTATAGCTTGTGAACTTTGAAATTCATTTTCTAAGACTCTGATAAGAAATTGTTGTTGGTGTTATCAGTGATAATTACTTACATCTTTACCTTTTACTTAGGGTAGAAAATAACGCAATAGGATTTAAATTATTCTGGTACTCGATTTTTGTCCAACTTAAATAAATATTACTCGACTTCATGGTGGATTCCGTCTTAAATTCGGTCCAACTTCCATGGCCACCTAGTAACGAGTGCCTCCGAGGTTCACAGTAATTTTAAGCTCTAGTTGTGTTATACATGTATTCTTACTGTATAGCTACCATAATAATAATAACGATAATGATAATAGTAACAATAATATTTTTCTTTTTGTTTTAATTTCATTAATACAACAACATTTACAAACATTAATTTTTATAAAATACAAAATGAAGTTTAGAACAACAATTAAAGCATACAAACAATAACTACTTACGTATCTCAGTTTAAATGACTCATCATTATAATTGTACAACACTTATGTAAGGGCAAACTATAATATTAATATTAAATTGCTATAAATTAATTACACTGAAGCTAAATAAACAAAAGTATGATAAGAAAAGGTATTTTAAACTATATTCTCTACATTATATTTTATAGTTAATTTATTAACAAAATCAGGGATAGTATAATAGATCTATTGTGAAGTTTGGGTGTAGATGTAATAGCGCATGTAAAGTATAACTGAATTTCTTAACAGAGATTTGTTTGCAAATGAAGAGGTGGGAAATAATCTAAATAGGATTTCTTTAACGGTCGCCTGTAGATAAGTATAATGCAAGTTATTATATTGAACCATTTATAAACTCTTCGCTAGAAAGGTTTTGAAAGCTGACAGTTAATAAGAGAGTGTTTGATGGAATCTTCATTTCCACAGTATAAGCAGTAATTATCTTGTTTGATACCAGAGCGACATAATTCTTTCTTAATGACCATAATTCTATGTAGGAATTTGTAATGAAATTTCTCTAGTTTGTTTTGTATACAAAATTGTTTTGTGAATTTGAAGAATTGTCCCCATTCAGCAAAATTTAAATTCATAATTTTTACTCCGTTTTGTTGGACCTCAGTGTAAAAGGAATGGTTTACCTTTTTATTTTAAAAAAGCCAGTAGAAATATTTTGCCTTTGCTTTCTGTAGATCGATTTCAATCTCTTCACCTAGTAATGAATCTTGGTATGGTTTCCTAAATAACCTAACATCCAGATAACGTGCCTTAGTAGGTCTTAGTAATATTTCAGGAATAGCATTGATAATAATTGATGGTGATTGATTGATGATAAAAATTTAGAAAATTAGTACTACAGTCATATTTCTTCTTGAACTCTTGAAAGGAGAGCAACTGTCCATTTTCGTTTAAGAGGTCCTTTATGCAAATCAATCCCTTGGGAAAACCATTCCAGAAGAAAGAAATGTTTCCCTCCTATAAGAATAGTTTTGCTGTTAAAAAGAATATTTTCCTGCCACTGTTCATATTAGTACTGAGATTTAATTTCAGAGATTATAGAACGATAAAATGTCTTTGAAGAAGGCTGGTAATTTAGGATCGGATCGAAATGTTTTATGTCGTAGATATATCTGAGAAGAAAATTTGAGTCAAATTTGAGTCAAATTTCACATCTAAATGTACATGCAGGCAAATTTTGTATGAAGGGATAAAAAAAAATGGCAAGAGTCCATAACAGACGCGTTCATTTCCGACCCTGAGTCGTGAATGAAATTCATTAGTTAAAATAATTTAAAAACACACACTCAAAAAAAAAACAAATCTAATCGGATGGGCTACTATCCGGTACATAATAACCGCCACTTGTTCACTGATAGTTCTAATTAAAGATCATTTACCCGGTCTTGGTCCAGACCCTCCCTGTCTGCCGGACAAGTTGAAGGTTGGTGCTGAATTCTCTGCCTGTTAAAGTAACAAGAAATAAGATGACTTTTATGCTTTCCAAGTTATCTACCACAAGTATTTTTGTCCCTTGTCTCGTAACTCAGTAAAAATATTACTTGTTTTAATATTTTGTTAATTGCTGTGTAATAATACCTAATTAGAGAGGAAATAAAAATGTGTTATGGTATAACCGACGTACAAATATTGAAATATTCTTAGTAATACATTCATTCTTGAGATGGAATTCTCATTGAGAGGTTTGCAACGGAGAGAAAGTAACAGCAATTTATTGTGTGTTAATTTTCTGGCTATAACAAAAAATGTTTGTCCCAAAATTATTAATTCTTCATGAATGTTAAATTGGAACGCCACTAGTAGTCACTGAATAGTTGCCTGGCGTAGCTAAAACACAACTGCAGTAGTCACGAAAGTGATTTAAAATTGGTGTGGCTACGAACAGGTAGGAAACAAGTGGGTTTAAAACTTGGAAACCTCGGCCCGACGTTTTCAAGTTTGACAGTGATCTTTGGAGGAAAATCAATAAAAAACAATTGATTGTGGTTTGTTCGCATTTTAGAGAGCTAATTTATGCCTTTTTGTTGTTCAAAGGCTATTTTGTTGACCGACGTGTGCACCTTTATAATTCTAGTATAGTTTACACAAAAACTTAGAAGACCTCTCGTGACCCTCCCCATTAAAGAGCCATGGTTTAACATTTGGATTTCTTGTAATCGGTCCCACAAACAATGCTAGCGCTGTCCACGGAGTCTACGGAGGATCACTATAAGCGATACTTGAATAATTAAAACAGAATGTATGCTTCGATTCAGTTAAGACTTTTCAGCTTTATTTGCTAGACGTTTCGGCTGAAACGTCCTCCGTTACAAACATACATGGTTTAACAGCTACAAATGAAATAAATCAAGTTCAACTGACTACTTAATGGCAGAAAAATTAATAACCAAGAGAATGCTTGCGTAATGTGTGGAAATACAGACTACTCGATCGATGCCAGGGCTGCTCGATGCCGTAACATTAGACTTCAAACCCCCGGGGGGGGGGGGGGGGGACTGCCATATGAAATGGACGGGGATGCTCGTCGTCTCGCTTAGGGGTGTAAATTTCGGATTTTGGTCTCGCTTAGGGTGCTCTGGGCAAAATGTCATTATTTTTAGCCGTCAAGGTCTCGTTTAGGGTTACACGCGAAGAAATAACAAAAAAGAAAGGATTTTGATTCGTTATATTTACTCTTTTAGGGGTCTGCATAACGTTCAGCCACACCCAGATTGGTCTCTTTTAGGGGTGAAATTCAAAATTTCCGACGAGCATCCCCGTCCATTTTATATGGGAGTCCCCCCCCCCCCCCCCCCCCCGGGTTCAAACCACTTCCGCTTTCTGTTACTTTCTGTTTGTTGATGTATATTTCAGCCCTAAAAGAAATCGGCAGATCTAGAGAACTGTTATTAAATGTAAGAAAATGCACTGTACAACTTAGATCTGATCTTGTATTGATTTCGCTGATCAAGCGCTTCACCTGCAATCGACCGCAACATGTGAGGCTAGTTGTTGTGACTAAATATGCTAAATATCTCGATTACTGGTCATGATTGAATTAATCTTGCCGTCCTTACCAGTGCTGAATAGCCTACAAAAGTCACAAAAGACATACAAAAAGCTTAATTACCATAATATGGTGAGCATTTTTAAAATTAGGCCGCCTCTCGCTAGCGACACAAGCACGAGCACGAGCATATACTGGCGAGGTATTGAAGCACAAGAGTCATTGAAATGTAAGTGCAACCACAAGAATCAAAACAATTTAATCCTTGTACTTTCGCTTGCGTTTTTCATTCTTTGTGTACTATTTCTTATCTTTAACGCTTGAGCTTATATACTTGCGTCACCAGTGAAAACAAGCCTAACGAAGAACCGTTGAATAAACTGTAATGAATTATTTTATCCTGGCGATATTTATAACAAAACCGCACCTTCTAAAATATTCCTCGAGGCATTCTCTACAACATCTGTGGCCACATCTCATTTGAACAGGCTCCTTGAGCGGCAAATGACATATTAAACATTGAAAATCATCATCAACTGCATTCACAAAGTCGTCGTCATAGCCCGAAGGAAGCTGATTTCTTGCGGCTTCCGCCATTTTGGAAAAGACTCGAAAGTGAAAGCTCGGATTGTGTGACCGTGTTACGCAAGTTCTCGTTTGTCTCATCTTAGTTAACTGAAAACCTCACAACCATAATTACGTACACGTAAGGGGTGAAGCATTTGATTTTTAGGCTGCTAGATAGATATCTTTTTTTGTTCTTCCAGCCCTGCAGGATTTTTTTTATTTCTTTATTCAATGTGCAAAGATATGCATCTCCACTAGCCTGGGGCTAGTGGATTTCCCTGTCAGGCTAGTGGATGTTATGCAACACTTGCCCACTGGGCAAGTGAACGTTTTTTCCTGCTAATTACGTAACGCTACTGAGAAAAGCCTTCAGACTTGCGTGTAATGGTTCCAACTTGTCCAAAAGGGGAGCTGGAAGATCCATCTTATTTGCACCCTGTTTATTGCTTTCAAAGCAAGAAGAGGGACTTCAAAAGAAGGAGAAATTGACTAGCAATCTGGCTTCTCAAAATACGCATTTAGTATTGCCTGAACTAAATCATATAAATGAGGTAGTACCAGGCTTGATCGCCCCTCTTCACTGCTCCACGATAGAAAATTAATGTTACAAAAGATGTTTGAATTTTGTAAATCAAAATGTGTAGCAATTAAAGCAGTTATGGTTATCGATGTTTAATATAAACACTGCAAAATACAATAAGCAGTCTTTAGAAAATAGCATTCTCAAACAGACCTATCTAATGGTCTGTTGCATTTTTATTGTTACTGTTGCATAAAATATTTATAGAGAAAATTTTAACTTGTTATTTATTGATCAAATGAAGACAACCTTGTTTATTTAAGAAAGTTTTAAACTATGTTATATTGTTTTTAAGGCTCAATTCTTATTGATGAATAAAAATAGACAGTTTCTGCCAGCTTGTAGTTTATTAAAGACATTTTTAAATATACATTTTTGTTACTACAGTTGTTAATAGGTGAAAAAATAAAATTGGCAGTTGACCCCTTTAAATCGTCTTTTATGTAGGTACATGATCTATAAAATTACAATCTTTCAATTCCTAAATGATAAAACAATCACGTTTTTATTTATGTGCGACAGACTGTTATTATTATTTTCTTGGCTTGAACATAGGCAATGAACACAAAAGTATGTTTTATAGAACTCTGCAAAAACACGGATTACCCATAGGAAAAAAAAACAAAAGCTTTTTGATATATTTAATCGTCTTTTGTACACGTGCACATATCCAGAACATCATTTTCACACGTTTGTACATGTTCTTGAACCCTGCACCAATACAATGTGGCCTGCCTTTACTCTTGTTTGTTCCATTTCTTTTTCTAAGTAAATCCTATTTCGTTAATTACAAAACATACCTGCACACGACAACTGTTAGGGTGGGAATCTGAATGCATGAATATCTTTGAATCATAATATCCTTGTAGATCAGAGGGTTCAATTTAATAGGGAATGTAATTGGTAAATCACGCGTCTGGCGCTTGCAAAAATACCAAATCACACATCAAAATATGTGATGCCCAGCCCCGTATCATGTGACTCACAGCTACTTTTGGCGTCAGGCGTCACCAAAAATCAGAAGCACATGCTCGATATTTTTTGGGATTTGCACAACACCCCCATCAAAAATCTAATGGTTCACCCCTGACAAGGAATTTATTACATACATGCAAACTATCGGTTATTAAGTTTCTAGGTCTCCGATTGGCCTCATATTCCCAAGTTTTTTTCCCTGCTTACAGAGTCTCCTTTTCCGTTATTTTGAGACGTAATGAAAAGGATCGAGACTCTGCTCTGACTCGTAACGATGTTTGATATAACCGCTTCTGCGATCGAGGTATGCATCTGCTGATTAGCTACTGAGCCCACGATGTCCAAGAGTCGGTTGTGCTCGTATCATTATTAAGTAGGAAGGAGGGAGGGGACGGGTCATTTGACCTTATCTAAGATTTTCTGTTCAAATGCCCAACCCCAAAGCATTTATGAGTCGTCAAAAGAGTCACTGACCTTCCAAAAAAGTGTTGTTTGAACGTCAACTAAAATAGCCAACTCCTCACTACAGGCAGACGCTCAGAGTCAAATCCCTTTCCTTTGCCCGTCTCCCCCCCCCCCCCCCCCCTCCCCTACTCCTGCTTAAGGTGGGGGTAAATGTGAAATTGAGTGAAATTTTAAGACCCCCTTTTTTAAGAGGTTTAAAGAAGGGATAGAAGAAAGAAAATAATTTTTGGACCACCACCAGACAGTTGACCCCAACGCAAGAGCACCCCAGGTTGTCAGGGGACTGTTTGGGTGTCCATCTACTAATTTTAAACTTCAAATTCTAATATTCAAATCACATAAAATCTTTAATATTTCTTATTTCTCCAAATTTTACTAATCCTTTGAGAAAAACTATCTCTTCCCAAACATCCCCAAAAATCACCCAAAAATTTACAAAACACCGCTAAACATAGCTTTGTGAGAATGCTTGAAACGGGAGCGAGATATTCGCATTAAACACAAGTTAAGCGGAGGAAAACGGGCTTCATGTGTACCCCCGCCTTAACAATGGTAGGTGCACCACACAGCGTTATCTGTGGATTGAACGAATAGACGCCAACAACACCAGATATTGTTTCATCGTGTTTATTGATTGATTTATTGTCTCCATTGCTAACAATTCTCATTTCGAATAAACACCCTGCAAATATTTATCGACTTGGACTTGCTATGACATCACCCAAGATCGATTTTCAGGTAGAAGGTCCTCTTATGTTAGTAATTATATAAGTTGGGAATTAAGCCCCGTTGGTGTCTTCCCCTGTCTTCCCTATGTCTTCCTACATATTAATAAGTGTCTTCCTCCATATTAATAAGTGTCTTCCTCCATACTAATGAAGGTATTCCCGCTGCATACTAATAAAGTGCCTTCCTCCATACTAATGAGCGTCCCGCTTACATAATGAGAACAATAGGCTTGCCCAGACTTGATCGCTCTATTCACACCCTGATTGGATCTTAAGATTAATATTATCTGTTCAAAATAAAAAGCGGGTTGATATCGAAAGTGCTATCGTTCTTGCAACCGCTTTTGCTTCATTTAAACAATGGTATAGACTCAATATGCTTAAGTGAACTCAATTATAAACAAAGCATGACCAATCGAACTAATCCTTTCACAAACGAAAAATAAAACAATAGCGTGTATGCGCTTCGGTGACCTTAAATTAAACTCCTCGGTTTTAAGCACGAAAGCGAATTGCTGCGAAAGTAACATTAATACTAAACACACAAATAGTATATCAAGCAAAACCTTTATTTTTGGACTTTGAAATGCAATTTTGGATTCCGGCTGCATACTATTAAGTGTCTAGTCGCTTCTTTTCACGACAATTAAACAATAGACCTACCATCGAAACGAATTATTATTCACAAACGAAAACTATATATGCGCTTCATTGACCCTGAACGTAAACATTGCAAGTGCGAAGCGAATTGCCGCGAATAATAAACACAGACAGATTATAACTCAAGCAAAAATTTTTATTTCATCAAAAACACAACCTTGCAAGACAAAAGTCAGCAGTTTCATATAGCGAAAAACACGTTTAACTGTTCCCAACTTTATTTTCTTTCTCGCTGGCTCTAGTTTCTTCAAGAAATGTAAATATTCCAACCATATAATAAATTCAAACTTACTCGCTCTAACCTTAGAGTTATTACAACTCTGGTCTGAACATGAGTAATGGAAGAAAAGTGCTTCACCAGTGTTGTTATACAGTCATGTTTCTAGTAAAATTTTATGGCAGAGAAAGACATCAACAGCTGATCTCTTTTCAAATAGGTTTATTGATAACAAAGCCACGATTAAATGTGCACAGACAGGGTTCGCTTAGTTTTCGGGAACGGGTTGTTTGACAAACAATCGATTGAGTAGGAATTTCCGCTTATCGACAGCAAGTTCCGTCGATTCCAGCCAATCATATCCTTCTGAGTCTTTGAGATCCTGTCTTGTTTGCATCACTTTACGGAATGTAGAATCCTTTTTCATCGCATGCATCCATTTTAAATACTCCAAGAATACTATTCTCAACTCCTTTCTATATACAGGGAGCAAAGCGTTCTCAGCCTTAATGCGGGCCACTTCAGACGAATCTCCCTTTTGTTCATACTCGTTTATCAGAGCTTCGAGCTGGGCTTCATGGCGATCACTTGCTTCATCTTGAATGCGTGACCAAGGATCTATATGCTCCTCTTCCTCTTGGGATGATTCCATTTCTTCGCTAGATGTAGAGCTTTGAGATGAGTGTTCACTTTCAATGTCATCGTCATCATCATCTTCAAAATTTCCATATCCTTTTTGAACGAAATGATTGTAATTGCTGGACATTGCGATTCGAACAGACTATGAACAGACTAAAATGCAAGCAGCGCTGCACTTCGTTTATAGGTATCGATGGAGGTATGGTTACAAAGCACAACGGAACTCTATGAACTTTCATTGTACCTCTCCTGTACCCTTCCTGTACCCTTCCTGTACCCCTCCTGTACCCTTCCTGTACCCCTCCTGTACCCCTCCTGTACCCTTCCTGTACCCCTCCTGTACCCTTCCTGTACCCCTCCTGTACGCCTCCTGTACCCTTCCTGTACCCCTCCTGTACCCTTCCTGTACCCCTCCTGTACCCCTCCTGTACCCTTCCTGTACCCCTCCTGTACCCTTCCTGTACCCCTCCTGTACCCTTCCTGTACCCCTCCAGTACCCCTCCTGTACCCTTCCTGTACCCTTCCTGTACCCATACTGTACCCTTCCTGTACCCCTCCTGTACCCCTCCTGTACCCCTCCTGTACCCTTCCTGTACCCCTCCTGTACCCCTCCTGTACCCTTCCTGTACCCCTCCTGTACCCTTCCTGTACCCTTCCTGTACCCATACTGTACCCTTCCTGTACCCCTCCTGTACCCCTACTGTACCCCTGAATTCTCCTATGTACTCCCCACCATTGTACATAACTATATATTAAATGATTCTGTTAAGCTCATCATCATTTGACACAAGCCGTCATGCCAAGAAGGTTTCCCCGAATTTGTCCGTTGTGCGAGAAGCCAGGTGTGTCCAACTTGAGTTCTCATCTTGAAATTGCCCATAATACAATCGGGCTAAGGAGAACACAACTCTTAAAAGAGGCCAGAATTTCTTGGGAATCAAAGAAAGAGTATATTTCTACCAGCGTGTTACCTCGCTGTTCTTCTAATTTCCCCAAAAAAACAATTGAACCAAGAAAAAGAACACATCCAGTAAAGGAAAACGCAAAAATCGCCTCTACTGGCAAGAGGGTAAAGCTTTCCCATGGCGTTTCCTTAGAAACCGAACGTTATCCAGATTTTATGTTTCGCCATAAGTTTTCACTTCTTGTGGTTGGACCAAGTCAATCAGGCAAAACAGCTTTCGTAGAACAGATTCTAACAAAGAATCGTATTTTCTACGAGGCAAAGAAACCGCAGCGCATTTTATGGTACTATAGCCAGTGGCAAGAACGATACCAGGCTATGAAATCCGCGATTGGAAAGGATATTCACTTTTATCGTGGGCTTCCCAACTTTCAAGACGATCTACGAGAAATTGACCCAAAATGCAACAACGTTATCATTTTTGATGATCTTATGGCGCAGGCAATCGAAAGCCCGATCGTTTCCCGGCTGTTTACTCAAGGTCGACATCGAAACGCGAGTGTGATACTGCTACTTCAGAATATGTTCCCGAAGGGAAAATTCAACACCGATATCAGTCGCAACGCACAGTACGTGGCTCTTTTCCGAAGTCCTAGCGATCGAAAACAAATCGGCATTGTTGCTGAACGTATGTTTGATAAGAATCGCCAACGATTCATGACAGCTTATTATCAGGAAACGGAGAGACCGTATGGATACATCTTTGTCGATAATAAACCGGACACGGCAGGGAACAAACAGGTGTTGAGCGATATCTTTGGCTGTTGTCGAGTTTACCCAAGTATCAACAAATCCTTCAAACCAGAGGAGACAGTAGAAACGATTAATCCTGTAAAGAATACCAAGGTAGTCACCTCAAGTACAACAACAAAATGTCCAGTTCAACCTTCGAAGCCGAAACCGTTTGATATCGTTTGGTCCGAAATCGCTTGGCCGGCTTTGCAAAATCTTTTACAAGGAGCACCCTATTGCAAACATCTGCCAGAAGGTTTTGGCATCGCTGAAATGTATACAAGTGCACGGAATCGCTATAATCCCTATATTCCTACAGTCATGTATGGATACGACAATTATTGGCCCGTCAAAATAAGACATTATTCTAATGGTAGAACACGGTGGATTTACATATGTGAAGACGAACCAAGTGTGAAATCATTTCTTGAAGAAACTAGAGCCACCGAGAAAGAAAATAAAGTTGGGAACAGTTAAACGTGTTTTTCGTTATATGAAACTGCTGACTTTTGTCTTGTAAGGCTGTGTTTTTGATGAAATAAAAATTTTTGCTTGAGTTATAATCTGTGTGTGTTTATTATTCGCGGCAATTCGCTTCGCGCTCGCAATGTTTACGTTCGGGGTCACTGAAGCGCATATATAGTTTTCGTTTGTGAATAATAATTCGTTTCGATGGTAGGTCTATTGTTTAATTGCAATGAAAAGAAGCGACTAGACACTTAATAGTATGCAGTCGGAAAACCGAAATAAAAATTTTGCTTGATATACTATCTGTGCGTGTAGTATTCATGTTACTTACGCAGCAATTCGCTTTCGTGCTTAAAACCAAGGAGTTTAATTTAAGGTCACCGAAGCGCATACACGCTATTGTTTTATTTTTCGTTTGTAAAGGATTAGTTCGATTGGTCATGCTTTGTTTATAATTGAGTTCACTTAAGCATATTGAGTCTGTACCATTGTTTAAATGAAGCAAAGCGATTGCAAGAGCGATAGCACTTTCAAAATCTACCCGCTTTTTATTCAAAACAGATAATATAAATCTTAAGATCCAATCAGGGTGTGAATAGAGCGATCAAGTCTGGGCAAGCCTATTGTTCTCATTGTGTAAGAGGGACGCTCATTAGTATGGAGGAAGGCACTTTATTAGTATGCAGCGGGAATACCTTCATTAGTATGTAGGAAATCCAAATTAGTATGCAGGAAATCCAAATTAGTATGCAGCGGAAATACCTTCATTAGTATGCAGGAAATCCAAATTAGTATGCAGGAAATCCACTATGAGGCTTAATTCCCAACATGTATTACTACTTATGTTAACATTTATGTTAACTGTTCTAGAATAATCTGTATTCGCAATACATAAATTGCAATACATAAATTTATTATATGGCAAGGTAGTGTTGAGGTAAATCCGAGCGTTGTGATAAGTCCTTTCTTGGTCGTGATTTTGCGATACGGAAACTTTCCACGAAAACGGTCATAGCGGTATGTATTTTGTTTTCGAAAGCCAGCAAATTCCAAATTTGTAGCTAGAACGAGTGCAATATAATAAACTTCTTACTAACCTAGCTTGCTCGAGCCGTACTGGGGAATACTGGCTCGAGGTCCTGCCATTGGTGACCTCGGGCAAATATTCATCCGTACGGCCCTCGCGTTCGGTTAGAGGTAAGTAATAAAGAAACAATCACGGGGACAATGTTTAGTTAACATGCCCAAACAGTTCTACCTATTTACGAAAATGGCAATGAATAGAAAGAAGAGAAACAAGGCAATGTTTTATAGTTTTATGTAGCTAACATTTTGTTCTTAATTGGATTCATTCAAACTACAACTTATTTCAACTTTTTTCTTTCGCCATGAAAAGATGCGACGTGGAAACCAAATCTCAGCTTGATGACGAGTCGATTTCTCCCTGAAGAAACAGAGTGTTATCCACAAGGTAACGCCTGGAATACAGTTTCTCGTGAGAAATAAAATAAGAAAACCCGTCCCCAATGTTCTCTTCCCGTGTAGGCCTTTCAAAGCAATCTGGGTCATTGTCTGGTATGAACTGCATGCTAAAGTTTTTCCGTTGGACTGGATCTTCCTGTTGATCAATCAATGTCAACTTTACTCTCTTTTTGAAAGGCCAGGGTAACATAGCGTCATATTCACCTTTCATTACAACAATGTATATGGAAAGGTGAGTGTTCTTTACAATATCATTACCATTTGGATACAAGCGTAACTTAAGTTTGTATCCGTTCCTGTAAAATGGATCACTTATTACGTACTGTTTTTCTTTGTTTTTTACTTGTTTCAATTTGATTGCAAAGTTTGTTATCTTCCAGGTAAATATACGGGATTCCTCTCCTGCCCTCAGACGGGTGTTAAGCGAATCCATTTTCTCTTCAAGATTCTTCTTTACCATACTCACTTTCTTTTCATGTTGGCTCTTAATAACGCTTACTTTCTCTTTTAAATTGTTTTCGATTCTATCTTCAAGTTTCGTCAGGTAAGACGTAATATTAGTGTTTAACGAATCCACTTTCTCTTCAAGATTTTTCTGGACTCCATCTTCAAGTTTCGTCAGGTATAACATTAAACACACCAACGACAACAAGAAGCAAACAAAAAATACTTTGCGCTCTGTACTTAATTTCTGCTCAAGTTTTGTTTGAGTAGTGTTTACTTTTTGTTCAAGCTGGTTTTGAAAGATACGAACTTTCTCCTGATATTCCTGCTTCAAGAAATTTACATCGTATTGATACTGCTGTTGAATATCATTGACTCTCTCTTCTAGTCTTTCCAGTTCCATTGTTTTCTCTTGAGCTTTCTCCTGATATTCCTGCTTAAGAGAATTTACATCGTATTGATGCTGCTGTTGGATATTATTGCATCTCTCTTCTAGTCTGTCAAGTTGCATTGTTTTCTCATTTAACTCAAAGCAAGCTAAATCGAGGTGACTTCTAGTTTCATGTTGAAGATGTAATTCAAGTTGATCTCTCTGTACCTGAAAGTACAATACTATAGTGTTTGAAAAAGATCTTACTCCAAAACAAAACTTTTCTTTTCCGTACGCGTGAAGAGATTTATCTAGTTCGTTGCTAGACTGAACACTGAAAGCTTTTATGTTAATTCAGCATTTAAATTCGAGCGTACTGAGACGTCTATATTGAACAAGGGTTAAGGCGTTGTATACCAGGTGACGGTCTCCCCTTATACTTCTACTATACGAGAAAGAAAGAAGTGAGGTATAAAAAGAGGAAGAGATTTCACACGTCAAGGAAATCGAGACCGGAAGTAAAAACTTTCATTGGGCATTGAAAGGGGCTTTTTAAAATCTCGAGCAGACGCACCTATAACGGCTGAGTCATAGTGAAAAAGTTTACTACAAGTCAAATGATTATTAGCCAAAATATGTTTTATCTCCCCTTTGTCTACAATATGTATACATAACTATGTAAAAGGGGTACCATTCTGCAGGGAAGAATATTCACAACAAGTAAACTTTTCTGTCAAAGGGTACGGGTTTGGACCTTAGCGCGGAGCGTCCCGTAATAAAATTTTGTTTTGACGTTGGTTAGCGATTTACAGGAAAAAACCTGGCCTAATTGAATGAAAACGCTGTAATCCAGAGGCAAAAAGCTCATTAGAAACTATCAATAAATCAGTGGAAAGGTCAGTTACCTCTTGGCGGCAGCCCATTCGAGCATATGGGCATGGGATTTTGGTCAGCGGACAATTGTCTTCAATGTGATTTGAAACCTGTAAGAGCATGGAAGCCGTTTAACAGCTGATAAAAATCCAAGTAACTGAGTAAGTTTGCATTCTCTTTAACCCAAAAATACAGAGGACATAACTTTTAGGTACACCTTTTTTAAAACAAATAAAACTAAGCTTTTTCAACCCGGTAAGTGTTCTATTAATCATTACTATTTGATGTATAAAGTGAACAAAAAGCAGTAATTCTATATCGTCATCACCGAGTGCAGGGATGCCATGAGATTGCATAATTCAATCCAGCAATTCAATGCGAGGCTTCGTTAGCGGACGTTTTAGGAAAACCCTGTAATTTTTCTGACGTTTTTTTACTCAAAAGGACAGGTTCAGTGAAAATCGTCAAAGGAAAGACTGTTTTCTTCTCAATCTTTTCAATATAATCCCGTGGCAGTTTATATCTTGGCAAAACATAGCCAAATTATGTCGCAAACGACAGCCTTGGCATTAGACGCGAATTCAGCACATGGCGAGCCGCTGGTCAGCACAGATAAAGAATTCCCAGCACTGAATTTGCAGAGCGACACACGAATCACTAAATCAAAGGAAAAATTACATTCAGGACTCAAAATCAAGGCTTAATTTAGCGAGGGTAACATAATTTTTAATTTGGTTGCCTAGTAGTTTACAATATGGCCCTTCCTAATTTACATAAAAGAGAAAAAAAATGTTTGACGGTGAAAATCTAATATTTGGAAGAGAAGAGACAACAATGCATGAGTCAAGGTATTTACCACGTCGCGAGGAATTACTGCTTCACAGTTGTTAGGGCACCTCACTGGGAAGCGTTCACATGTTTCAAGATGATCTTGTAGCTCCTGCAATTAAAATGAAAAACACGCACTCGAAAAGTTTCTCTTCCAAAACGTTTTCCACTGATTATATCTCAAGACATAACATATGTTGTTCAAAATAGACATATAAGGTAATTTCTGGATTAAACCCCGGGGTGCGCTTTATTTTAAACTTGGCTTTTAAGATCTAGTAAAATTTATGTAAGAGACAATAGAGATCGTCGAAATATACATTAGTGCTGTTGAAGTTGAAATATTGATTTAATATAATAGTAAAGATACATAGACAAGTAAAAACGAACGATATAATTTCCCGACGTTTCGGCGACCTCATGACGCCATTATCAAGGGTCAAATGAAAATTAACTAAATGCGAGTTCAAGAGTTATAACTCAAATTTACATAGCGGAGGTGGCTACACAAATACTTTGGCACGGATAGAATCCGTTTGCACCTTCAAACTCGGTGTTAATTGCTTGATGTAAAGCATCTCGTTGACAAGACAATCGAATTTGTTCCTGCATCCCTTGAGAACTTTGAAACAGCTGAGGAGGTCCTCATGGACTGCACCCGCGTGGTCGTTGTCATAGTGCTTGCGTACTGAAGATGTCGTGCTTTTATGGCCATCCACGCGGGCATGTAAATGCCCGCGCGTGTAGCCAACATAGCTCCCTGTATCACACAGGTTACATGTAAACTGGTACACTACGCACTGTTGATTTACCAGCTGCGGTTTGTTTTCACATTCTTGAAGGTCTTGGCCAATTTTCCGACTGACAAATACGGGCTGGATTGTATAAAATCCTCACTGCATACTCATTACCTCATCGCATTAGGTTAAGTTATGGGAAGAGTTCGCGACTGCTGAGGCAATAGGCATGCAACGAGGATAAAACGTAAAATGCTGTCAACCGCCACCAGGGGAGGTGGGCGGGTCGCGAAAGTTGGCCGTCGTCCCGGAGTACGATTAAAATGACCACGTTTCAGGCAGAGCGACGAAATATGTACTCTAAGACCGCAAAGCATCAACACCGTAACAAGCATGCGCGGAAACGGGGAAATCTGAATGCATTATGAAAACTCCTGCCATGAGCTAATTAATTATGCAGCGAGAATAGTATAAAATCCTCACTGCATACTCATTACCTCATCGCGTTAGGTTAAGTTATGGGAAGAGTTCGCTCCTGCCCTCACCATTACGACCTAAACAATCAAAACTTCCAACGCCCCAAAGAATCGCCGCAACAAAAGACAAGTCAGGTGCATCACTCTTTATTTCCTCCCATTACTCAGATGCCTCCTAACAAACAAACACCATCCTTGCCCATGACTATCATTGCTCTAAGCTAGCCGATACACCAGCCCTACAGTGTTACATGAAAAACATGACTAACCATAACTAGAAAATACACTGGAGGTTGCTAGGGTGAGAAATCGGAGCCTGATCAAGACATTCGGTACTCGAGAGGAGCCGCCCGGTGATAAAGGAGGAACCAGCTACAGTGGACATTTTAGTGTAGTGGTTAACCATATCGGTGTTCGTCCATCCTACGTAGCGAGAAATCTCATCTGGAGAGCAGCCCATCATATTAAGGGTATTTGAAAGGCCAAGCCTAAAGTTGTGGGGAGTCTCCCCACAATCTATCTTTGCCTGAGTGAGGTGTTTGCGCAGACGGTTATTAACCGCAGAACCAAGAAAAGGCCTTGAGCTTACAACTTTACGGCGATCAGTAGTTCTAAACAAATACCCACCAGCTAATTGAATGTCAAGCAACTGACAAACAGATAAATAATATTCAATCCAAGAAACAGGACAGACCTCATTCTCCTTAAAAGGTTCTAAGACAAAAGGGCAAGATCTATCACCCCGAAGAGTTTTGGTAAGTGTAAACTTAAGTAAAAACCCTTTTCGGTCTTTAAGCCTAAACACCTGATTCGCCAAAAGGCGGCCGAGATCCGAAGCGCGATCCCCGGTAAAGAAATCGACAACGAAAAATGTGGCGTCCCTTACTAAGATATACTTATTAACAACGGAAAGGTGAGCGCTGGCCTCTATAGAACGCCTAAGAAAACTCATTAGCTTAGAAAACTTAACAAAAAACAAAGGAACTGCCTGTGAAGGCACTATCGCGTTACCCGCCTGCTCCTCCCGAACAAATTTAAGGTATTCCTTAACCCTAGTGTGCGCAACAGGATTAGAGTCGTGCAAACAGCCAAGATTATTAAAAATGGCCCTCAACTTTCCTAACAAGGAGTCTACCGACCCTGCGGCCAAACGGGCCGGACAATTACAATTAACTTTAGAACACAATCGACTATGTAACACAGTCTTCCCCGACTTGTCCTTGCTAATCAAGAACTTAACAATATCATCCGAAGTGCATGAAGAAACGTCTTTCTGGGGAGATAAAGTAGCTAGAAAATCCAAAAGTTGTTGCTCAAGGGCGGACTTCTGTCTCTGGTAGGGCTTGGCTTTGAACACATCCGTAAACTCTCGGAAACGTTTAGCAATTTCTGCATGGTCTATAGTCTTGGTAGGTACAACAAATTTTTTAAGGCATGTCCGCGAACCACAAGCCTGACAAAAGTTGGCGTCAACGTCATTAGGGTATAGACAAGCGGGACATCGTCGGGCGGCTTTCCAAGGTCTTGAAACCTAGGGATCAAAGGCACTGTAAGGCAAAAAATATTTACTTGCAGACACACCGGAACGCCCAGAGGTCCCACTGCAGAGGACGGGGGAGCCATTCCTGAGAATTCTGGGAAGGGAAAAGTAGGACTGAAGTGGATCCCTTCTTGCCCAAAAGAAATTGATCGACTAAGAAGGCCTGGATGGTCGCCCACCAGTATGGCCTTGGTCGAATATCCGGAACAATGAGCGTGAAAGCGCCATGAAACTCTTGGTCGAAAACGTAGCGAAGAAGAGGTCCAAGAAGAACAAAAGGTGGAAACACGTAAATGTTGTGTCCCGCCGGTAGCGGATTAGCGAAAACGTTGATCCCAGCGGATCCAGGGGTGGCCCAGGGCGTGTAGTGAGGCAGGGGATTGCCGTTGATATCCTTTTGACAGTTAGTGTCCAAGGACATTAGATCGAATGAATGAGGACCGAACAAACGTTCCAAGGATAGCCAAGCCTCAATAGAAAGCATACAGTCCAAATCCGAACACTTCCGCGAAGGCTCGTCAGCCGGATTATGCCTCGAAGGCACGTAGAATGTTTGAATGCTGAAGTTCTGGTCTCGACCATAACGATAAATGTCCTTGACAACCTCGTTGAATGCGGAATTCTTGCAACCGTCGTCGTCCAATGCGGACTTGAGGACTTTGTTATCAATATGGACATCAACTCGAGAATTCGATAACTGGCCCTTAAAGGAAACAAGGGCATTTAACAAAGCTCTTGATTCTAGCAAATTGACATCTGTAGAAGGATCAGAAGGCCAGTAATCCCTGGAGACCAACTTCCGTCCGTCCCGGAAAAGGACCGCACCCCAGGCACGTGTCGAGGCGTCAGAAAAGAGTGAAACCGTTACGTAAAGCTCTGAACGCCAAGGAAAACAGTCCATCCAATCATCGAGGAAGCGCCAGTATAAAACCTCTGTACGAAGGTCGCCCTCAATACGAACAAAAGGCTTGGAGGTGCGGCAGAGCTGGGAGATGGCCTTGAAAGTTTCACGAACGTAGAGTTTGCAACCAGGAATAGCCAAACTAAACGAGATAACTTTTCCCGCAAACCTCTGAAGGGTTTTAACACCAACAGACCGGGATGATAATATCTCCTCCCTGAGTATCCTGAACTTGAGCTTCTTATCAGGCGGAAGAAGGAAAGCTTGGCGAAAGGAATCGCAAAGAAAGCCGAGAAAACGAATCACAACAGAAGGAACGCACTGCGATTTAGCAATAGCTATAAAGTAACCTGCCTCTATGAGAAGGTAGCATAAAATGTAGGCAGCGGCCTCAGCGAGAACTCTGTCAGGTGGTAGAGTGGAACTGGCTGGCGCTCGACAGAGTTGACCAACGTGACGATCGTCTATATACTGAGACACTGGAACCCCAAACGAACGTGCTGCACTCGTAACGGCAAGACCGAGATTGTGATATATTTAAGCACTCGCCTTCCATCCAAACGGGAGAGTGCAAAACACAAAATAAACGCCATTCCATTCCAAGCCAAAGAAGGTTCGCGATGAAGGATGGAGAAGAACATGCTGATAGCCACTTTTGTCATCAAAGGACGTTTGAAAATGGCCGGGAAGAACATACCTGGGCAAGTCTGGTAGATGGTCAAGCCTAAAGGGGAGGTCTTTAATCCACAGATTTAAAAATCGTTCATCGTGGCATAAACGAGGCTTGGAAGATTCCACAGTGAGGGGAAGGACCAAATGGGGGGAGTTACTTCACCAACCCTGCCCCAAACCGCGAGTACCCCAGCGTGTACCCAATCGACGACGGTATCAGTGATAAAATCCCAGAACTGTTCGCAAACCTTGGCGTTGTCAAGTCGCATGGGAGGAGGAAGCGGTGAATCATATGAGGAGCCTTTAAAGTTTCCTTTGAAGTGCTTGAAAAGCCGATCGATCCTAACGCCCTCCTTAATAATTTCCATAAGATCCACCTGAGATGAAGTATGCCCGCTCAGCAAGTGCTCCCACACCGACAGGTGGTTATGGATTTCGCCCGCTCTGAAATACTGAGGACTCAGGAATCGAAGCTGGTTTAACGAAGCTTGGCTGGGGCAGGCCGCGACCATACTTGGTGAAAGGAGGAGGCCAACGAAAGGGGAGGGCCCCTGCCTAATATCACAAAGAGGAATATCACCCTTCGATGAATTTGCGGCAAGTGCAACAACTCTGGCATGGAATGAAGAAGTACCCTAAAAGGAGAACAAAGGAAAAAATCCCCTGTGAAAACCAAAAAAGAAAACAAGCAGGGAACCCACCCCTTCGTTGACCCCGAGCTCCGAACTAGGTCCGAAATTGAGACACAGAGCAGGTCCCCCCAAGGTCAACGAAGAAAGCGGATGCGGGGCCAGGGAAAATAACAATTTATTTGAAACAATACAACACAACTTGTGCCAAAGGCCAGGACTAGAAACTAAAAACGTCCGGCTCGTCCCCGACCATTCTGACGTCTAACTGGATTACTACGGCATGAACGGGCAACATGCCCCCACTTTAAGCATCGAAAACACTGAGTGTTCTGCTGAGGTGGGTAAGGAGACGACCTGCGCGCGACGGGCCCATAGCCAGAGGACGGAGGAGGAGCTTTGCCAACGCCCTTCAAAATGGTAGTGGCTTCCCTGGCAACTTTAGCGCGAACAGGGTCCCCCAATAACCCGAGAAAAAGGCGTTGCAGCTGAAGGTGGTCCAAGGCATCCGTCCTGGCCCTGATCTCATCAAGAGCAGCCGCATACTCGTCCGCCTTCTTGTGGCTTTCATTTCTTGCCAGGCGAACCAGAGACTGTAGCAAATCAAGAGCCTCATATTTGTCGAACATCGCGGTAGGGCGACTGATATGTCGACGCAAGGCTGCGAGAGCCGACTCTGAACTTTCTAAAGTCTTTAGCTGCTCTAACGACTTGATCTTATCCTCAAGTACCTTAATTGGTGGTTTTCACTGTCACGCAATAAAAAAATAAAATCGAAACCATTCAACGACAGAAGCTATGAATTTCAGATATTATAGAAGATAAATAGATAAACGATTTTTCCAAATCTCAGGTCTGTGCGGTGCACCGTTCGCGAGTTATTTGCCGAACCTTTCCACGCAAATTTATAAAGCTCAGTATGGAGACGCCATATTTGTGTCCTTCTGAGGGGCACAAACATGGCCGCCGTAATGTCAGAGAAACCATCTGGAACTTAATTTTCCTATTAATAGTGACTACTTTTGGCTCATGATCTATTACACTTTCACATAAACAGCACTTAGTACACTGGGAATGTTCGATCTGCAAAAATGGAAAGGAAAGGCCTTTTTTGAATCAAAACAACTTTGTCACGGCACTCAGCTTGATATCACATACGGCGGAGAACTCAAATATTCAAAATGCTCTGTTTTTAAAACGAAGGGCACAACCAAGCTGGAAATTTGCGAAAAGATATATTTTTAGTTTATCTTACACCTAGTGATATCAAAAGTTTAGCAGGCCTTTTGGATTTTGATTTCAGAATTTTATGACGTAACATGAAAACCAAGAATACGAGCAGCGGCCTATGACAAAACAAAAAACCCATATAAATATGACTGAAAACTCTAATTTATTCGTTATGAACAATATCTCGCAACACGTAATACCTTCCGCAATAGTATACCACAATAACATATTGCCTCCACCAGAAGTGCACGCAAGAACAGTCACGCAACAACCCGTTGCCCGTACCAGTAGTTTACACGAAACAGTCACGCAACAACACGTTGTTTCACCAGCGGTATGCGCAAATACCTATGCAACAACACGTTGCCTTCAGCAGAGATATACGCGAAACAGTCACGCAACAACACGTTGCCTTCGCCAGTGGTACACGCAAAAACAGTCACGCAACAACTCGTTGCCTTCATCAGTGGAAAACGCAAAACAATCACGCGACAACACGTCGCCTTCACCGGCGGTACACGCAAAACAATCACGCAACAACACGTTGCCTTCACCAGTGGAAAACGCAAAAAAATCACGCGACAATACGTCGCCCTCACTGGTGGAACACGTAAAACAGTCACGCAACAACACGTTGCCTTCACCAGTGGTAAACGCGAAAAACAGTAACGCAACAAATATACGTTGCCTTCACCAGTGGTACACGCAAAAAACAGTCACGCAACAACACGTTGCCTACACCGGTGGTATACGCAAATAATTAAACAACGATACGTTGCTTAGACCAGTGGTATACTGAACCAAACGACAGACACGCCACAAAGCATGCTGCTTTCACCGGCGATATTCGCAAAAACAGAGCCGAAACAACCGGTCGCCTTCACCAGTGGAATACAACAACAGCCATGCAACAACACGTTGCCTTCACTGGTGGAATACCACAATATCATGAACGTCCACGAAGTTGCCTAAACCGATTGTATGCCGCAAGAATCGCCACGCAACAAATCGCCTAAACTGGTTTATTAAAAAACAACTAAGTGACAACAGAAGTCCATCACTAGAAGTCTACATCTGGTATTGGGGCGCGTGCTATGTCTTTCGCGTGTAGGTTATTTTTAGAAACTGATGTCTCGCGAGAAAATGACGTAACCCACTATTTCGACACGATTGGAGTTCTAAGTTGCGGCCGAATATTTTGGAAAGTGGCAGGTGAAATAAATCAAATTACATCAAAACACTTGACAGGCCATTCTCTTTAATTCTCACATTTCGACAGAAGTAGTATCGTAGATAGTGATTTCAAACGTCTGTTCAGTGGCATTTGAAGGCGAGTGAAAAGTCTGAAAAAGCAACCCGTCGCCGGGTTTCCGTAGACAAACTCACAAAACAAGCAGGTCGACTTTTCATAATTTACGAGAGAATTTATGAACAGAAGTTACCCAAACTTTTAGTAGTTAAGTGTGTCTTTATTTTGTACAGCATATCCTCGTGTTAAAATACTGAACAACATACACAACACAATAGCTGCACACTGCGAAGTGCCCGAGAAGCACAACTTGAATTAAACTTTTGACGGATGTGAATGAAATCATCATTGTTCGATGAATTAAACTCGTATTTCTATTCATATTAAAACAAGTACATTACCTTAGTCAGTCTATTGTTTTCATGCCGTCCTTATAATTCCAAAAACATGCGAAACTCGCCAAACTTGTCGTTTTCTCTGAATGTTGTTCTCAAACGAATCAAACTTCATTTTGTTCATTCCGCGCTCGATGTTGAGCGCTTCAGGGACCACGGTTTTGTTTTTCAAAATAGCAACGAACCTGTGCCAAAATGCACTTGCTCTCTTAATGCCTGTCTTCATCTTGAGAGTACCATTAATCTTTAGTGTCTTCGCATTTTAAATTTGACTCGGAATTAGTCTATCTTGCCCGCTGCCATTTCGTATTCTGACTCCAAAACACTGAGGTCCTCTCGCTTATTTGGATGCTCCGAATTTTTACAACTTCGATGCTATCGTCATCGATGAAAGATGGCCTGATGATTCTTGTCCGGACGATTTAATCCTCACAAAACGGAAATTACGATGACCAACAAACAGAAATTTCGTAATGCCGTTCGCTCGAGTTCACTCGTCCTCTACAGTTCTGCTTTTCTTCAAAAATTTGTTCAACCAATCAAAGGCGCGAATTAAAGAATACTTCAATGTGATTGGCTACTTGTTCGCGGCAAAGCTGTTATAAAAATAGCCCACACGCGAGGAACGCGAGGTACACGCGAAAGACATATCTCAAAGCCTATTACCAGAGATGTAGACTTCTAGTTATGGACTTCTGGTGACAATTAACCCCAACGTGTCAAGCCGACCAACAAGCGTGAATAAAAAATGCATAAATTCACCCGCACAGGGTGACGAAAAAACACCCGAACAATGCTAGCCAAAAACAAAACAAGAAAGCCTTAATTGCGGGAGCTAAAACTAAACAAAGGGCCACAAAGACACGTAAAAAATACCAGAAAACAAAGGTCTAAAAAACAATACAGAGCATGAGTACAATAGCTCCAAAAACAAAAAGAGTATTCAGGTTTACCGAAGCAAACCCAAAGCAAAAGAACCGAGAAAGAAAATAAACGAACCGGAGACAAGCGCAGGCACTAACGTTACAGGCAGCGGGAAAAACCTGGCTAAGGACCAACAATACTGCTAGGAAAAAATTACCTCTTCGACGGTGTCAACAGCCGGGGCCGGGTCCGCCACTAAAACTGGTGCCGGTGGCGGAGCGACAACTGGCTCGACAACTGGCGGTTCTTCAATTGCTGGCGGGGGCTCAACAGCAGCGAGCTCCACGGCCGGAGCGGCGACGGGAGCGTGCGGAGGAGGAAGACGATGTTCTGCCATTTATGCTGGTGGCGGTTGACTCCGCAAGGAGCTAAAGCGAAAGTTGGCCGTCGTCCCGGAGTACGATTAAAATGACCACGTTTCACGCAGAGCGACGAAATATGTACTCTAAGTCCGCAAAGCATCAACACCGTAACAAGCATGCGCGGAAACGGGGAAATCTGAATGCATAATGAAAACTCCTGCCATGAGCTAATTAATTATGCAGCGAGAATAGTGGTTTGGAGCTTAATGCTAAGGTCTTTCAACTGTGTCTTAACAATGTTAGCAGAGTCTTGGTCCTTGAAGGGTATGACTATTCGAGTCACGTCATTTCCCGCCATTTTTCCAGAAGCCTGCAATGGCTGCTGGTCAGAAACTCTCGAGTTAACAAAGGTATTAATGGTGGAGTTGATAAGGTGATGAGGGTAGTCCAGACGTGAGAATAAAGACTTCAAGCGCTCACACTCCTCCGAAAAGTAAGGCCATGAAGAGGACAAACAGTACGCGCGATCGAGCATAGTTGTTAATAGGCTCCGTTTGTACCGGTTGTCAACGTGACTCTGGTAGTGGACAAGTAAACCAGTATTAGTAGGCTTCACGTAAACTTTAGTCTCAATTTGGGGTGCACGGTTTAGGAGCTGGGTGCCGATAAAGGGGAGCATGCCATCTTTTTCGATTTCCATTGTGAAGCTGACAGAGGGATGGGCGTGGTTCAGGGTGTTTAGGAAGTCCGTAGCTGTAGCAATGTTGGGCATTAAAGTGAGAGTGTCATCAACATATCTGCGGTAATAATCAGGTAGCTTGCCTTCTAGCTCTAGCTTCTCTTCCAACGATGACATAAACACGTTAGCTAGCAAAGGCCCGAGGGGGGACCCCATGGCCACTCCATCGATTTGTTCGTACAGGGCACCATTAAACTGGAACAACTGACCCTTGGTGGACACGTTCAACAGATCAATAAGGTCTTCTTTAGAGATGTTCAGGTTGTGTGTAGAGTTAAACCAGTTGTCCCTGAAGGCTTTCTCGGCCAAGATCGCAATTGTTTCGTCTAACGGCACGTTGGTAATGTTATTTCTGACGAATGAGCTTGCGAAGAAGGCCGAAATAACTATTTTGCCGGCACGGGACACAACACGGCCTGGGTCCCAGGCCGGTGCATTATGGGTGGTTAACCAGAGGTATATAAGGGGGAGTTTAGCACGTGATAGTTATCTAGGCCTCTGAACCAACCCAGTTCAGGGCTCCGTTTATTTTTTATTTTTAGTTTTTCAGATTATTCTTCGCCTTGTTGTCGGCTAGCCTTGAATTTATTTGTAAAGCCTCAGTAGGATGGGCTACAAATTTTGGAGCGTGAGCCATGGTTCCTACCCAGATTTCCTGCTTCTTTTTTGCCCACGGGGTTTTTTGTGGCAGGTTTTTTCTGGCCTCCGTGCTAATCGCGTTTTCATTGTATGCGGTTGCTCAGCTCCGTTAGTTTGTTTATTCCAACTGATTTGTATTTATATTCTTGACTCGGGATTTTGTAGCCCGGATGTTAAAGTTTCCGTTTTTCAATTAGTGGCACAGTGTACTATCATTGTATTTCAGTATGAATTCTGTAGCCCTGTCGGCTGTTGGTAAGGAAGTTTGAAGCTTCTGCAGTTCGTTAGCCTAACTGGCACCATATTGTGTTTCGGGGTTTTGGTCCAAAGTTGTGGACTTCCCAGTCGCAATTCGCAATTTATAGCCTCACTGGCACAATATATTTGTATTCAATGAACTGATGAACAGCAGAGGGCTCCCTAGCCTAAAGTGCTATTGTACAAGAAGTTTGTTTGTCTTGCAAGTTTGCTAGCCTAACTGGCACAATACATTTGTATATACAGGGGATTTTAGTACACAGAAAGTTCGTTTGCATTCAAGAGATTTTAGTCCAAAGTAGTGGGCTCCTTAGACTTACTGGCAGTTGTACACGAAGTTTGTTTGCCTTGCAAGTTTGCTAGCCTGACTGGCACAATATATTTGTATATACAGGGGATTTTAATACACAGAAAGTTCGTTTGCATTCAAGAGATTTTAGTCCAAAGTAGTGGGCTCCTTAGACTAACTGGAAGTTGTACACGAAGTTTGTTTGCCTTGCTAGTTTGTTAGCCTGGCTCACATAGTGCAGTGATTTTGTCTTAGGGGTTTTTTGGTCCTAAGTAGTGGACTCCCCTGCCTTACTGGCAGTCAGTGATGTAAAGCTTGTTAAGTTCGCGTACTTACGCAAAATGATCGAGAAATAGCTATGCATTGCCATATTCATTGACGTGAGATGGTTCGCAGGAATCCACAAGGACGCTACGCTAGTGGCCAGCGGTGACGGTTTTTTCCTATCAAGAAGCAAGTTATTAAGTGTGTGATGTAACGTAGTTTATATTAGTTCTTGCAGTTGCTGTATCGTGGCTCGGGTTGGTTCTTGCCAGGCCGCCTTCCTAAATAAACTTATTTGTCCTTAAGCTGTGTGCTTATTTGTTGTGAAGTGGAGGTAAAATAATAAAGATGACACATCATACGATACAAAGATATGACCTTTGCTGATTTTGAGTTCTCGCACTTCATTGACGAAATCGAAGATGTCAGTTACTGTAAATCGATTTAAAGACAACGGTTTGAGCTTGTTATCAAGCCACTTACATCAAGCAATTAACACCGAGTTTGAACGTGCAAACGGATTCTATCCGTGCCAAAGTATTTGTGTAGCCACCTCCGCTATGTAAACACCTGTGTAAATTTGAGTTATAACTCTTGAACTCGCATTTAGTTAATTTTCATTTGACCCTTGATAATGGCGTCATGAGGTCGCCGAAACGTCGGGAAATTATATCGTTCGTTTTTACTTGTCTATGTATTACTAAATCATTGTTAATACGAATAGTAAAGATGATGTGAATTATAACGGTGATGATGTGAATGATGATGATAATAATGGAGATGGTGCGCTGCTTCTGCTGCCACTGATTATAACTATGAAGATGATGATAAAATTAATATTGTGCTGTTGCACATACACAATGTAAACAATGTCAATAATGGCAGTAATTTTAGAAAGAAAAACACACATTTGTCATCCCTACCAGTTTTCTAACGGTCTGAGAACCGCACATGTATGGGCAGGATAAAGGACACAGTTTGCATTTTTCGCGGATATGATCCTGAAAGTAATTAAGAAGAATTTAATCAGTTCTATAAATATCATGTGTAAAGCTTTGTCAAATTAAACTTTTCCTTAACTCTGTTACGTACATTCGGTAGCTTTCTTGGCATTTCAGTATGTTTTATATGAGAAATTATAAGCACAAGGGAATTTTTAAGTTTCTATAGTCTGTAACAGTGTAAACCAATGGACAAATGGTCGATGTGTTAAATTCACTGGTTTGGTATACTCTAAAGCGAGTAATTTAATGCTTGATATAAACGCCTAGGCTTTGCAAATTTCCTGTTGGATTTAATCAATAACGCGAAGGAAAATAAACAAATTCAACGGAAAGATGATGTTTGTATTTTTAAACAGAACGGGTGGGGTCTCTATTTTTAAGATAAAAGTTTGAGCTCAGAAATGGATTTCAGTCTATGCAGTATAGTGTCAACGTTAGTGAGAAAAAGCGAGTTATCATCGATTTACTGTTACCTCCATTTGACACTTTGGGTGTGGCTCACTACAGTGCTCACACTTTATGATCCTCCACTGACACGTGGCACCCACGTGCTCACTTAGGTCTTTCCTCTTCAATGTCACCAGACAGTTCTTATTGGTGCAGGAAACTTTTATGCAAGGACAAGAAGCCAAGTGAGTCTGTCGATAAAACGAACATGAATTAAGCTAAGATAATCAGGTTCGAGACAAGAAGACCAACCGACCGGAGATTATCCCGGGTTTCAGCATGTATGAAACGACTTAGAGAATTGCTACTCATCCCTGGATGGGATGCTAGTCCAGTGCAGGGTTACACCTGGCTGGAGAAAGGCACAACGAGAGTGTAGTGTCCTGCCCAACAACACAATTGTAGTGTATTTAATACATAAAGAGTGTGCAAACTCCGAGTTACAACACACACATGGCAAGAACTCAACTAACTCGATCAAGACGGCCTTCTTGTCACGTGACGACTCTAGTAGTCCCAGGACTCCACAACAATGCAATGACCTAAGCCAGGGCTTGAGCCCGAACAGCTCGCCGGAGTCCTGCGCAATAACCATTGGCCAACGCTCCTCCCCTAAGATAATCAAGTTTACCATAACTGGTCCTGCTTAATAAGCGAAACTTAATTTAGTTATTGCTGTAATTTTGTCTATTGTGGCTTACTGTTGTGAGGAGGGGGTATTATCGGAATTATGTCGTGACATGTGTACTTCTAGTGGATAAATGAATAAATAAATGAATAAATAACTGGTCTAAAATACCTTTTTAATTCCTAATTCGCCAGTCCACTCGCAGCCATCACTTGGGCATTTTACGGTAAGGGAGAGAATCTTCCTTTCGGTTGCTTTGTCTGGAAAAATATCCTTTAATTTAACAAAGTGAAAATGTTCATCAGTTTTGAAAAATCAATGTTATCCAACGGTACATGTATGATTAAAGCCTTTTGTACGCTTAGAAACACCGAACTTTTGCCTAACATAGTGAAGTATAGAAAGCAAGTTCTTCATGTAGTTCTACTTATTCTAGTTCTAGTACTTGTTGCTTTACAACAAAGATCTACAATCATAATCCCACACTGTGTGAAGAGTATATTCAACACTTTCTATTGAAATCGGTGAATTTTTTTCGGCAAAATTTCTTCAAAATTTTTAGCTTTTTAGCGGGGCTGTGTGTGTGTGTGTGTGTGGGGGGGGGGGGGGGGGGGGATGGGGGCATTAGACTTAATTATAGCCCAGATTTTATGGTAGCTTAACCAGAAGAGGAAGAACCTCTCTTCCCCTCCTGGTAAAATAATCTGCTTTCGATTCTGAAGGGCCTGTTGCAATATGAAACGAACACTGATGTTTATGGACTTTTCATAATGAAGGGTCTGTCCATTTCATGAGTTTCGAGTTCGAGTTTCGAGTTAAAATATCGAGTTCTTTTGGTCAGCGGTAATGCAAAGCAAACATGTGCTTTCGTCTGCAATCCAACATGGCGGAAAGCTCATCTTCAATTGTAATTAAATTAACATAAAAATACCTTTTATTTCGTCTTCCATCACGAAATCAGTAACTTCTCAGGGCCTTCCATTCTTTTCAACTCGAAATTCTAATGCGAAATCGCAATTCTAATTGCAACTCAAACTCGAAATTTCTAACTCGAACTCATAAATTCGGTACACACGATAATGAAAGGACATTTACCCGGTCTCGGTTCACTGTCTGCCTGTCCGCGGGACAAGTTAAAGGTTGACCTTCTTGCCTAAAAGAAGATAACGCAAGAAGACGCAAGATGTGATTCTGGTAGTGAACCTCCCTTCTTCCCCAGAACAATTAAGCTTTTGTTTTTGTTCGATGATATGGTTCCTGTTAGAGAGCTTGTCAGATTTGTATTTTTTTAGGCTTAGCTTGTGATACTCATCTAAATAACTCTGTTGAGCTAAGTTTTTTCGTATAATTTCATAATGATATTTTTTCGTGTTTTCCGTACAAAATGACTTGTTCCCGCCGAAAACGTTTCGAAATATGAACTCAAGAATTTCAAAATGTGAAATTTCTTTCGAAGAAAACCTTCACCGCTGTCCTTCGAAAATAAGAATGCACCCTTTTATTGTAGTATGAAGGTGAATAAAACGCACCTTCCCTCTCTCCCTCCCTAGGGGGAGGGGGGGGCACTTTTTTAAGTAAAAATAAGAAGAAGAACTTAAGGTGATTCCACTGAATTGCATTGCGCATCCTTGCTGCGCATGAGTTTTCGCGTCATTTAGCGCGTGATAAATTTAAAATACATCCGGTTGACTACAATATATCGCAATTTAAAGAAAAGTTAAATACTCTACTTTGAGATATTTTTAATTGAATGTTTTAAAAAGTACGTTTTGAGCTAGTGCTGCTTACGCACGCACGCAGCAAAATCCTTAATTTCTTTCATAATCTTAATTCCAGTTTAATTAAAATAGTTTATTATGTAAGATTAAAGTCTATTTCGTGGGTCATATGTTTACTATAATAGCCATCCAGATTGCACAAAAACGAGCACGGTGACCCCCATTTTTTATTGCATTTTTGTAACGCTCATAACATAGTTATGAACTGGACCAAGTCTTAGAAAATTTTAAATACTCCTTCTTTTTCAGTGGAATCACCTTAAGTAAATAAGCAAGTAACGAAAAAAAGAAACCAAAAAGTAACAATGATTGAATGAAAAATTACTAAAATAATATCATGGGTGACAAATTACGCCTTAATTTTGGCGCGAAATTTTAGCGCTAATTTATAATTTCACATGTGAAATTACAAAATTGCCATGGCAACGTTTCTCATGTTTCAGTGCCAAGATGGCGTACAGGTTTTAAAAGATGATCTTAAAGCTTAAACTTTGCACATTTTTGCTTGAATTTTACCTTAGCCAGTTTGTTTGGTCGTCTTATAAACTAAGTGATCATATGAATGGCATTGAGCGGATTTTTTAGCGTTTTACACGGGCGTCGTTTCAGGCCGGTTCGTTCATGACGATACAATAAACAAGTTAAAAAACTACGATTGTAAGCGTGATTTGTCATCCGTGATATTAAAAGGTAACCAAATGGTATACTCGTGAAATTAGGAAATAATTTCACGCGCGTTTTGTCAAAATTCTAATAATTTCCCTCGCCTTTTCACTCGTCACCATTTGATTACCCATACGTATTTCATTTGAACGCCTTTCCAGAAGCTTGATTTAGTTCCATTTTGGTTTAACGAGTGCATCTGGTGAACGATCATTCAGTTTCCACTGCCTGAAGATTGAAAATTTTGCTTAACAATAACGCAATTTAGCGCCCTGATAAACAGTCCTGAAGAATGACTTTTAATCATCGCTAACGAATTTGCAGATCATAGCAATAAACAGAAAGAGATATTTTGGCATCTTTAAAGAATCTAATTTATACTAAAATTGTAGTCGTTAATTTCCATTCTTATTGACATACACCGTTAAGCTGAAGTGTAGCAAAAATCATCGGATTCCTGGTTTGTTTAAACGGCTCGTGGCATGCAGTAGTACTGATTTGGAGTGAAATATATTGTTTCTTTTTTAATTATATTGTTTCAAGCAGGATTTATTAGTGAATCTATAGGTCTGGTTCTTTGTTCTGGTTCTAAATGTTTAGTATACTTGTACGGTAAAAGCATTGCTTTTTAGCGTTGAGCGTTTGGATCTATACATTGTTTGTTAACTTTAAATCCACCTGCTGATATCTGGGAGTAACTATAAACCAAATTTTCCTAGTGGTGCATGCCTTGGGATTTTTTAAGCCATACTGTTTTAAACTCTTGGAGCCGAGAGAATTACAGGATGGCAAATTACAGCAAACAACATATTGCGCTATCACTGTCTATAGTCTTTCAATGAATGTCCGAACTTTTGATGGTTGTGTGGGCTGTCGTGCGCTAAACCGCTATTCCAATAAGGCCCTAAAGCGTTAAACAAAAAGATCCGATATAAAAGGAGCCTGGCATGGCCATTCTCACGCCCAGTTGCAAATAAACCATCAGAGCGTAATCAGCTGACAAATAATCTGCGCTTTCTCTAGGACTGTTGCTGGTAAAATGTGCTTCATTTTTGCCGAGAATGATATTTATTTTTGTACAGGGTATCTTTTGATTTCATGAGCTTTAGAAGCGTATTCAGTTTGCAGGACGCTTGACTCTGCAACATGCCATGAATGCAAAGGTGAACATTTACATTACGCGCCCGAAAGGTGTGAAATAAAGTTGGAGGTTCCGTCCCTTTTATAGTGGAACCTCTTGTGAAGGGGGTAAGGGATGGGGAGTACCTGGCGGTGTGAACTAGGAGTAGAGTATATCTACGATACTCTCATATGAAGAACACAATGACTACATATATCTATTTCTGACTGTATGTCTTCCTTGTGGTACTATTTTTCCTAGAGCAGGGAACTTTGCGCTAAACGCATGCACTGAAGATAAATGTTCATTGCATACTTGAACTCACGAACGTTGCGTGCTTTCCTGTGCAGTATCCGTGGTCAAGTTAAAACTGCAAATTAGACATTGAGGCGTCACAGACTTAGCACATTTCGTGACTGAAAACCCAATCCTTTGATTACTTTTGATTAATCAATAATATTAGTGTTACGAATAGTTTTATTATTGAGTAGTATATCTGGGATTCGACAAATACCACCTTATGTGACACTGATTTATTAACGTGTTGTAACCACCCAGTGTAAATAATCTCCGCTCACAAAAGCTCGCGGAGCTTATTTACACTGGGTGGTTACAACGCGTTAATAAATCAGTGTCACATAAGGTGAGTATTTGTCGAATCCCAGATATACTACTGAGCAAGGTGAAGCGTAATAAGCGGGATAACCGGAGGGGTTGTTCACCATTTAGATAGAAACGCCACCCCTGTTATATCGTTCGAACAGCGACTATGGTTCGTGGATCAAACAACTGTGGGTGGTTAATGTTTAATCGGAAAGAAAAGTGTGGAAAGGGGTGTGTCGGTGCTTTCTGTGGGCAACACAGATCAAATTAAGAAAGGAATGAAAATGCCTGTCCCGTGTCGCAGGTGTGGTGTTGGGGTTTTGTGTGATTACCGTCTTTGCATTTCATGCGGCGGAAGTCAGCTAAAACACCGGCTGATACGAAAACACAAAAAAGCAAAGAAAAATTTTGAACGTGTTTTGGTTGTGCTTAAGACAAGCAATTAGAGAATTGAACACCTTGCATTATATCAAAAAAAGTTTTCTCAATTAGAGAATTAACACCTTGCATTATACTAAAATTTTCTCAATAATTATTTCACGCTATTATTATACAAGTCAACAATATCTATTGTCGACTTTGACTTTGAACCTTTGGCAGAACAACTTGAGGAAATCGCTCCAGCAGCGTTGGAGGATTTATTGCAATTACTTTCAGAAAACGTGCCTGCTGTTCGAAAGATTGTTCAGAACGTGCTAGATGAACCCATTCCCCAAGAAACGGAGAAGCGTTTACATAAACCTTTACTTCCTAAACCTTTCCAACCAAGAGCTCCTCCCCGGCAAAAAAGGACGAGAAAAAGGCAAGAACTTCTGAGGAGGTTCGATCCCTTTCCTCCACAGAACATCCGAACGGTGACAGACTACCAGAATGAGATTCTGAATCTGTACGATTTTGCAAGACATGAGGGTGAATAGACAAAAGGGGCGGCGTTATATTCGATGGCGCTTCATCAAAGATAAAACCCTCACACCAAACTTTATGGCAAAAATTCGAGAGAACGTCCACACAGTGTTTTACATCAGGCACGTTTTCTCTTATCAGTTGCACCACATTGAAGATGGAACGGTCATTGTGTACTACACTAACCAAGGCTCACCTTGGATGAATGACCTTTCAGCAGCGGAGAAATGGCTGAGTGGGCAGGAGACGAAACGCCTGGAATCTGACAATATCAAAAGACCTTCTACAAAGTGGGAGTTCGTAAGCTTCTTTAATGTTGATGTGAAGGTTGTGCTTGACCGTCAACCGCTGGCTGCGCAACCTTGCACATGGCCGGTCGATGGTGGCACTGGATACCTATCAAGATAACTTGTGTCTATGGCGTTGCATTGCTGTGCACAAAGGAGCGCGGCCTGATCGAAGCACAACAACAGCCCGCGGTCTCGCAATGAGTTTCTTCAAACTCAAAACAATGCCGACCAACTGTCCAAAAACGTCTCTGGATGAATTAGACAAGGTGGAAAGGCATCTGAATCAGGGTGCCGCTTTCTCTGATTGGCTCGGCATCCGGGTTTATGAGCCCAAGCGTGGAGAAGATGCCGAAGTGGTATGGCACCTTAGACGAAACCCGCCAGCTCAGTTGAAGAATATTCTGACAATCGGCATTTACGAAGGGCACGCGTTCGTCATTAAAGATATTGCAAGGTTGGCGAAAACGTATGCATGCACCCATTGCTACGCGAGATTTACACAAGCTTGCCACCTTCAACGTCATTCCCAAAGGTGTGCCCAAGGAAACAAAAATAGTCATTTGTTTCAGTAAACCAATATGGCCGATGGTCAGGTGAGTGAAAACGCTCTATAAACCAGCCACATATCGAGGGGGGCAGTGGGGTTTGCGGTATTGGCCGATTTTTCGTAATTTTAATCTTGAATTGCGGTATTCTCCAAACCTGAGAGGTGCGTTTTCTTGGCGTTCCGTTCACTTTTTCCGACCATTTTTAGCCGTTTCTGGTTGTTTTTGAAGCACATGAAACATCCTTGTGTTTAAAACAACCAGTTTTAAGGCGTGACATTCTGTTTCCGCGGTCCCACCATTCGTTATTGCCTCTATGCTTGCTCTTTTTTCTTCTATGCAATTATTTTCTGTTGTTTTTTGTTGTTGTTGTTTTGCGGTATTTGGCGCGTTTTTTTTGAGGTTATGCGGCGTTCAGCAACCCCCAATCTCCCCCTCCATATCGCATAATTCTTGCTCCTAATTTATTTACTGATTCTTGTAGTTGATTACAGTCGCGGATTCTGAGATAATTATTCGATCTGAAACAAGAATATAAGCGCGTCTTCTAACTTACATAACAACTTACAATACCATAGCAAATATTCCATGTAAATCATCACTCACTTCTGTGGAGGGTTAAATTGGATCCTGGTTAAAAATGTTTCTTTCTAAATCCAGGTTAGCGATGTTTCTTAATAAATCCCGGGTAACTGTTCGTGTACGTAAAATCCTGGCTAGCTAAACAGTTTAGTCTGAAATGTCATCCGTCCTCTCTTCCTTACCCCCCAGAAGAGGGGCGCGGGCGAGAAGGACACAAAAGTCCGTGACGTCACGGGACGGCATTATTACAATGGGAATTCAGACGTCCTTCTCGCCCGCGCCCCTCCTCTGGGGGGTAAGGAAGAGAGGACCGATGACATTTCAGACTATGAACAGTTCCGCCTAAATCAAGTCCTTACTCGCACCACTTACGCATGCAGCGGCAATCAATGCCAAGAACTGTATACTTATTAACTAAAGCGTATACATGAATACCCGATAACAAGTTTTAACGTAAGTCGTTCGCCAACGTAACCACAGGCGGCCCAGACGTTGTATTCGATTCTTCAGCCGATAAGACAATGTATGAGAATACTTTGAACATTGCTCTAAATAGAACTTGTATTAAAGATTTGAATAAAAATGTCTTACACTATGTTTATCTTACGTTATTTTGACATTTCTGTGCTCCTGGAGTGGGTTTAAAACTGTTAAGACGAAATTTTCATTCTGAGGTGTGCTTTCCCTAAAGAGAAACGAAAGGCAGGCGACCTAGTTCGCCAACGGTCCGCACTCGAAGCTCCATAAATCCCACAAAAATGGTTGAATCTCGCCAATTGTCGCTATGGCACGGTCGCTAAGCTAAAATTTGAATCTTGTGCCCAAGATAACTGAACACGCATTCAGACAAAGCAAAAATGGAAACCCAGCGCTCGAAAACGAGCGCTTTTCGGGCAGTTTAGATAAACTTTGGAACCTTAGGTGAAGGAAATCGAAAGAAGAATTATCGACGGCTGTATCGAAGCAATTTTGGCGAGATTCAACCATTTTTGTGGGATTTATGGAGCTTCGAGTGCGGACCGTTGGCGAACTAGGTCGCCTGCCTTTCGTTTCTCTTTAGGGAAAGCACACCTCAGAATGAAAATTTCGTCTTAACAGCTTTAAACCCACTCCAGGAGCACAGAAATGTCAAAATAACGTAAGATAAACATAGTGTAAGACATTTTTATTCAAATCTTTAATACAAGTTCTATTTAGAGCAATGTTCAAAGTATTCTCATACATTGTCTTATCGGCTGAAGAATCGAATACAACGTCTGGGCCGCCTGTGACGTAACGGAGCGCATTTTAATGATTTCTGGAAAACTGTGGGTATAAGCTCTTTTTGGCACGGAATGATTTAATTATTCTTCCGTGCACTTTTAAATGCAGCAACCTCAGCCTATTGAAAGAACAATCAACTGTCAACAAAAGAAATAAACGACAGCAAGCTCATACATACTTACGAACATACGCGTACACAGAGTATACGCGTATACGCATACGGGTTATTGGCGTATATACGCATACGCATACGCGTATATTTTGGGACGCTTATTTCTGTGCGGCACTGTACATGTTCTGGTTCTCGCAGTTAATAATTAATGAATCACTAGTTGTATCGAGACAGCGGATTCCAGCCTGACTTCGTAATTTTAAGATACTTGACGCATAATAATTAAATTTGCGCCATCATTAAGGTCGCCACACACGAGGGGACTAGTCGCAGAAACCGGTCCCGGGGACCAATTCCCATCGTGTGAACAGGCCAATTTTCGTCAAAAATCCGGTCGCAGGGACTGAATTTTGGTCCCCGAAATCGGTCCCACGAATTCAAACTGGTTTGAATTCGTGGAACCAGTCGCAGGGACTGGTCCCCGCAATATTTTGCTTGGTCCCTCGTGTGTACAGGTTCGTGGGACTGGTCCCTGCGACCAATTTAAAATGAACCAATCGCTGATCAGCATTTTAAGCTCCCACAATTCTGCACGTTCGTGTTTGAAGATGGCGATACCTGAACAGAGTAGTGAACAGATTGAACAGAATACCAGTGAACAGACTGTTGGCATTAATATTGAAGATTGGAGGGTCACCATTACACGAATGGTAATTGATTCTTCGTTCATTAGAAACCGGCAATTCTTCGTCTTGCATCATTATCAGGAGCAACAGAGTCTTTTTCTTCGCAACTTTCGAAGCCATTTTTACTCGATGAAAACAAAGTTCCTGCCAAATTTTCTCGCTAGCTGTCGTTAGCATGTTTTCGCGCCATTTCATGAAGAGAATGCGTGACATCCGGTTTATGTTATGCAAATTTGATCGGATATTTTTTTCAGCTAGCCTGGAGAATACTTTACTTTTACAGTTTTTGATGAAATGATGCAATTTTTTTTTTCAGGCATAAAAACACCGAAAGGAAACCTGATATCAAAATTATGAAATAGGAGCGGATTTCGAACAATGTCAGCATTCCATGTTTTTAAAACAATTGTTGAACACAGTCCAGTAAGCACGCTCAGATATGAACAAGAATAGGAATAATAATAATAATAATTTTCCATCTCCACAAGGTGATAATCTTGTTTTATATATTGAAAACGTCATAAATACTGCTATCTTGCTGTGAAACAGGTCCCAGCGTGTGAACCCTTCAAGGGACCGGTCCCCGCGACTCATTCCATCGTGTAAACTCTACAGGGGACCAGTCCCTGCGACCAGTCCCTGCGATCGGTCCCCTCGTGTGTAGCGACCTTTACTTTGTTAAATGCGATTTTTCACAATGTTTATTACCGCTGTTTGTTTCATGTTTTTAATCCACTTTGTTAAACTTTATATGCCAAAGACATGTCAAGATGGGGCCAGAGATATAAAACATATATTTCGTTTTCAACATAACCAACAAGGGTTCTTTTCAAAAGCTGATTACCATAAACATGTCACATCACGATCACAATAATTAATATGTCTAAAATGTTTCCAAATATTAAAAACAAAAGCAAGATGATTTGGTGGCTTTTACTTGGAAGATAACATTAATAGTTCTTAATTATTCAAATTATTCTCCTCCTTTTGGAGTAACACTGGCCCTATCCCCAATGCGGGGGGAGGGAACTAAGAGAGGTTTGGAGTAACAATTTTTAATATCACTGTATTTTTCATGATGGTAATATTATCCAGAGAGCTGATTATTTTTCACCCGCCATCTATTTTGAAATAATGGGCACATTAGATATTAGTTGATTCACATCGATGGTTTTGCGCATTTCTATCTATATATCTCTATTTCTCACTTTGAGCATATAACAGTGAAGATTTCATGACATTCAATTATATGTAATTGATGACAAAATAATCTCAACATGGTTATTATTTTTTAAAAAGTACTGATTCATTCATTTACAAGAGTCTTGGCATTTTTAAATGGGTACTCAAAAAGTAAAAAATAAGCAGAGTTGATAGGGACTGTCAAACTTATTCGTATCTGGTTGCTGTAATTATGGTTACTTCTGGAATTTCTATTTCAATTGCTCTTGTCATCTCTACTCTAATAAAGTTGTTTTTATGGTAACGTTGTTGCTGGCTCCCGAGCTCATAAGCTTTAGACATCTATTGGAACAAACAAACAAATTGGAAAATAATTACAAAATTTGGACAAAAGTCTAGAGAAAAACATGATTCAGTTCAAGTTAAAAGGAAAAAAGTGTAACGAGACCCTATTTCCTATGAGCCGGTAATGGAATAAATATTTTTGCAATGGTGTAATTAACGATAGCATGGAATGGGACACAAAAACAGGGAAGAAAAAAACTTGAGCATAAAAAAAAAGGAAAATTGACTGCCGGCAGGGTATCTTTTGAGTAGAACATGGTATCTATCGACTGCCGGACGCGGAGTATTTTGAAATTCGTGTCCGGAAGTTGGCGGCAAACATATTTGCAACAAAACAACAAACGCGGCGTACTTCGGCGGCAATCGTTAATTTCTTAGCAAGAAATACAGGAATAGCATTGTCTATCATGATGTTGTTCGAATCTATCGAGTAGAAAACCAAAGATAGTCGACTGCCGGACACGGAGTATTTAGAAATTCCTGTCCGGAAGCTGTCGGCAAGCTTCTAAGTCACGGGCTTCGATTTATACACAGAGGGCGCCTATTATAAACACAAAACCTCGCACTGCGGTGGAAAGCGTGAAGTTTTCAGGTATGTTAACACGTAAACGATGGAATTAATTGAAATTTGAAAATATTTTCGACTGCCGGACACGGAGTATTTTGGAAAACCTGTCCGGCTGCCGGACATATAGACACAGCGTTTTTGTGTGGCCTCGGAAAGTTGGCAGTTGTTTGATCCACGAACCATAGCCGCTGTTCGAACGATATCACAGGGGTGGCGTTTCTATCTAAATGGTGAACAACCCCTACGGTTATCCCGCTTATTACGCTTCACCTTGCTCAGTAGTATATGTATCTGTGTAGTATATGTGTCACCTTATGTGACACTGCTCCGCGAGATTTTGTGAGGTTACAACACGTTAATAAATCAGTGTCACATAAGGTGGTATTTGTCGAATCCCAGATATACTACTTATTGAAAGCAAAGGAAAATAAACTATCATTCATGTCGCTGTTTCCAAAAAAAGGAACAACCGCTTTTCATCATATAACTCTGGTAAATATTACACAACGCTATCGTAATTAAATATGCAAACACTTCCCGGCATGGTCAATCGAACGTTCGAAATCGAACTCAATCGAACTCAATCGAACTCAATCCGTGGATTGAGTTCGATTGAGTTCGGCAATCGAACGAAATCGAACACCAGACTTTCAGTGAGTTCGATTTCCGAACAAATCGAATTCAATCGAAAAAATCGAACTCAATCGAACTCAATCCATCTGATTATGTTCGATTGGGTTCGGAAACCGAACTCAATCGAACACAATTAAATGGATTGCGTTCGATTGGCTCTGGTAAACCTATACAAATTAAAGCAACCCCAAAGCAAGCCCATCAAAACAGGTTTTTCTTGTGCGTTTTTACAATTTATTCTTATAACAGAAACCCCATTTATAAACTGTCCATGGTATTTAAGAGAACAGAATAGAACAGAACACGTTGAAGGTGAACTAATTGTCCGTGCTCGTTTGCAATTCGGAATGCACGGCCTGTCTCGCCTATTTTCTTTAAAACCTTGAAAACTTCGCCATCCTTGACGTCAAAGCGGCATTTTTGGTAGCCTTTTACTACACATTTGAAGCTTACAATCCACAGCGCATCTGAAGCCATTTCTGCGGAATTTCTTCGTTTACAAAAAACACGTGGGCTACACTCCGGGTTGAAGTAACTCGAGCTTCCAAGATCTGGTTATGGATTTTCAACGCCTGATTTACACAAATCACGAGTTCGAAAATCGAACGTTCGATTGGGTTCGATTGATTTTTTTTTCTTTTCGGTGAGTTCGATTTCGTTCGATTGCCGAACTCAATCGAACTCAACCCATGAATTGGGTTCGATTGAGTTCGATTGAAATTTAGTTCGATTGGGTTCGATTGACTATGCCGGGACACTTGCACCGCGATTTTTGACCCCATTCAGGCAATTACTGATTCAAAATATATTCCCACTGAATACCCCACAACTCGTCTGTTAAACAAAATCGGCGCACATTATCATGCTATGGTAAGTATTTTTTGGCCGTGTTTTGCTAGTGATGCAAGCATAATAATAAGTAGCACGAGCATATCGACGGGGTATTGAAGAACAAGCATCTAAACAAACATAGAAATGCAAGGGCAAGCTTAAGGATCAAAACGCTTCAATCCTTGTACGTACTTTCGCTTGCGTTTTTCATTCTCTGTATGGATTATTTTGTATGGCTAACACTTGAGCTTATACTTGCGTGTCTATGGAAAAAAGCCTAACGACGAAGACTACTTAATTGTTGAATAAACTGTAATGAATTATTTCGGCATCATACCTTCTAAAATGTTCCTCGAGGCATTCTTTACAGAATCTGTGGCCGCATCTCGTTTGGACGGGCTCCTTAAGTGGCAAATGACATATTAAACATTGAAAATCTTCCTCAACTGCATTCACAAAGTCCTCGTCATAACCCGAAGGGAGCTGATTTCTTGGAATTTCCGCCATTTTGGAAAAGCACTCGAATGTGAAAGCTTCGTGGGGTTAAAATCAACTTATGTAAATTATCATATAGACTCTTGGTTTCAGGCTATCGCAACTTGATTAGAAACATGAAACAAACAGCGGTAATGAACATTATGTAAAAATGTAAAAAATGTAAAAAAAAAATGTAAATATTGTTTATAGTGGTCATGCACTTAGCTTCGAGATAGCTAGTTTAGGCATGCCACTGAAACATGGGAAACAACATAGGAACATTATGAAAAATTGCATTTTACTAAACTTGACGTTTCGTATGCTATGCAACAACAACAACAACAACAACAATTTATTTAGGTATTTCCATACAAAATACATGGCATTACCTAGTTACATAAGAAATTATAAAGATATATAAAATAGAATCAGAAATAATAATCAATTGGAAAATAAAGTTTCATGCCTAAGAGACATTGCTTGAAAAACAAAAGCAGCAGTTGATCGACACACAGCAGGATCAATGCTGTTACAAAGAAACAAAGATTTTGCATTAATATCAAACTCATTAAAAATACTATATTTGGCTGTTATTTCATTAAAGAATTTTAAACGTATGCTATCATATAACTTGCATGAGAATAGGAAATGCATTTCGTCAACATACATTTTCAGAAGTATGACCGTTACGGCCATAGGCGAGGCATCTGACCTTAGCTGAGATTTTCTGTTCAAATGTCCAGCCCCGGAGTATTTGTGGATCCTCAAAAGAGTCACATAACTTCAACAAAATGTTGTTTAAAAGTCCACTGAAATGGTCAGAAGTTCCCACTATAGGCAGATCATTGCTGTCACTCCCCCTCCTTTGCCCGTCTCCCACCTCCCCCACCCCCCTCCTCCGGCTTTACACTGATAGGTGCATCACACAGCGTTACTTGCGCATTCAATTAACGAACAAACGATAACACCAGATATTGTTTCATCGTGTTTATTGATTGATTTATTGTCTCCATTGTAAACAATTCTCATTTCTAGTAACTATCCTGCAAACATTTAGCGGCTTAAAATGACATCATTCAAAATCGACTTCCAGGATAACAGAGAAGGGCTACTTTAGAATAATCTTTATTCGTAATTCAGCAATTGACTGACGAAACAATTCCGTCAAAAAAGTTAGATTGAGCAAGACCTAAAAGGGTCTGCTCTTCTACGATAATGAATAGAAAATAGAAATTCAAGACAATTGTTTAGCTAACATTTTGTCCTTGGTTTCAATTTTAATTCAAATTACAGGTTATTTCAATTTTGATATGTACTAAACAAAGGCAACTTTTTTATCCTCTTCATCTCGATATCTGGAAATGTGTGATGCCTCCATCTGTAACATTTGTTTCGATATCATCTGAGCCCAATCTCTTCTCCCAATCTCTTCCTTTTGGTCAGCACTAAGAATCGAGACTTCTGGGCTAGATTGAAAGTCCGCCAAAATGACGGACAAATCTGATTGGCCGTTGAGAACCTCTTCATTTCATTCAAAACCGTTGCCTTTCTAGGGGGACGCAGGCTCTGGGATTACGAGATTGATCTGAGCCTTATTGTTTATTTGGCGCTTTAGTCTTTGCTTCCTACGCAATGAAAAATCAAAACGCAACTAGATCACGGGCCTATCTCGACCTGAAGAAACAGAGTATCATCCACAAGGTAGCGCCTTGAATGAAGTTTCTCGGGAGTAATAAACTTAGGATACCCATATCCAGAACTGTTCTCTTCCTGTGTAGGCCTTGCAAAGCACTCTGGTTTAGTAACCGGAATAAAGGACTTGAGAACGTTTTCCCGTTCGACTGGATCTTCCTGTTGATCTAACAGTGTAACTGTCACTTTCTTTTTGAAAGGCCAGGGTAATATAGCGTCATATTCACCTTTCATTACAAAAATGTACATGGAAAGGTGAGTGTTCTCTTCAATATAGTAGCCATTTGGATACAGGCGTAACTTAAGTTTGTATCCATATGTGTAAAATGGATCACTTTCTACGTACTCTTTTACTTTGCTCTTTGCTTGTCTCAATTTGATTGCAAAGCTTGTTATCTTCCAGATAAATGTTCGGGATTCCTCTGTTACCCTTAGATGGGTGTTTAAAGAGTCCACTTTTTCTTCAAGATTCTTCTTTACCATATCCACTTTATTTTCATGTTGGCTCTGAATAACGCTTACTTCCTCTTTTAATTTTTTTTGGACTCTATCTTCAAGTTTCGTCAGGTAAGACGTAATATTAGTGTTTAACGAATCTACTTTCTCTTCAAGATTCTTTTTTACCTTATCCACTTTATTTTCATGTTGGCTCTGAATAACATTAACTTTCTCTTTTAAATTTTTTTCAACTCTTTCTTCAAGTTTCGTCATGTACAGCATTAAACACACCACCACCAACAACACGCAAACCAAAAATATGCATATGTTGCGCACTGTTCTCAATTTCTGCTCGAACTCTGTCTGGGTAGTGTTTACTTTTTGTTCAAGGACACGAACTTTCTGTTGGCATTCCCTCTTAAGGAAATTTACAACGTACTGATGCTGCTGTTGAATAGCATTGACTTTTTCTTCTAGTGTGTCAAGTCGCACTGTTTTCTCTTGAACTTTCTCTTGGTATTCCTGCTTAAGGGAATTTACATCGTATTGATGCTGCTGTTGAATAGCATTGACTTTTTCTTCTAGTGTGTCAAGTCGCATTGTTTTCTCTTGAACTTTCTCTTGGTATTCCTGCTTAAGGGAATTTACATCGTATTGATGCTGCTGTTGAATAGCATTGACTTTTTCTTCTAGTGTGTCAAGTCGCATTGTTTTCTCTTGAACTTTCTCTTGGAATTCCTGCTTAAGGGAATTTACATCGCATTGATGCTGCTGTTGGATAGCATTGACTTTCTCTTCTATTCTGTCAAGATGTGTTGTTTTCTCTTGAACTTTCTCCTGGCATTCCTGCTTGAGGGAATTTACATCGCATTGATGCTGCTGTTGAATAGCATTGACTCTCTCCTCTAGTCTGTCAAGTTGCATTGTTTTCTCTTTAACTTTCTCCTGGGTGTCATTTAACTCAAGGCAAGCTAAATCGAGATGACTTCCAGTTTCATGTTGAAGATGTGACTCAAGTTGAACTCTCTGTACCTGAAATTAAAATACTATATAGTCTAAAAAAAGGTCTTGCTCCAAAACAAAGCTATTGCTTTATACTTAAGGCATTTTCTTTCCCGTCAAATGATTTATCTAGTTTGTTGCTTGACTGAACGAAACGTTTATTTTAAATCGGCATTTAAGCTGAAGCATATGAGGCGTTGTACCCGGTGCCGGTCTCTCCTATACCGAAAAGGAAGAAGAGGTCTATAAAAAGGGGAAGAGATTTCACTAGTAAAAAAATCGAGACAGCAATAAAACCTTAACTTCCACTGGGCATTTAAAGGGCTTTCAAAAATATCTCGAGCGCAGACGCACCTATAACGACTGATTCATCCAAGTGTTGTAAGGAATTACATCAGTAAAAACGTTTAACAGTTTACAAAAAGTCAATTGATTGCTAGCCAAAATATGTTTATTTCCCCTTTGTCAACATTATGTATGCATAATTATGTAAAAGGGGTACCATTCTGCAGGGAGAGGTATTCAGAACAAGTAAACTTTTCTGTCAAAGGGGTTCAGCGCGGAGAATCTCCTTGATTAAATTTTATTTTGACGTTGACAATCGATTATGCAGGGAGAAAAACAGGCCTAATTGAATGAAAACACTGTAATCCAGGGAAAAAAGCTCAATAGAAACCATCAAAAAATCAGTGGAAAAGTTACCTCTTGGCGGCAGCCCATTCGAGCATATGGGCATGGGATTATGGTCAGCGGACAATCGTCTCCAATGTGATTTGAAACCTGTAAGAACATGGAAGTACATTCAAGCCGTTTTACAGCTGACAAAAATCCAAGTAACTGAGTAAGCTTGCATTTCTCTTCGCCCAAAAATACTGAGGACATATTTTTTAGGTACAACTTTTTAATACAAATAAAACTACTAAGCTTTTTCAACAGGGAATGTCGTCCATTAATCATTGCTATCTGTTGTATGGAGTGAACAAAAAGTGGCAATTCAATATCGTCATCACTGAGTGCAGGGATCCCATGAGATTGCATAATTCAATTCCACAGTTCAACAAGAATCCTTTTCCATTCGTTAGCGGATTTTTTTTGGAAAGACCTATAAAAAACGTAACCGTCTTTCTAATCTGACCAATCCAATAACCGTTTACACGAAAAAAGAAAGCCTGCAAATACGAGTGTTTATTACGTCATAACTTTTATAACAATGCAAATTTCATAAAAAACGATTCGTCACCTTAGGCATGTGGGCGCGCGTTCTTTATTGTTTATTTACTGGCGCTGATTATAATTTTCAAATCTTTATGCCGGTTGAGTTTTAGGTTTTTTTATGTGCTGGTCCTGTGACTTGTCAAATATGAATGCGATTTGAAACTCTAATGGAGTAATCTTACGTGGGACAAACCTGTGCAAAAAGGGTATCCGTATGAGATTACAAATTGGTTGTAAAGGGTCACCCCCCCCCCCCCCCCCCCCCCCTTGCGATCATTAGAGGAAAGACTTTTATTCTCATTCGTTTCGATATAAGCCCACGAGAGTGTATATCTTGGCAAAACAAAGCTAAATTGTGCCGCAAACTCCGCTCGTGGCATTAGACGCGAACTCAGCACATGGCGAGCCGCTATTCAGTACGGATAAAGAATTCCCAGCACTGAATTTACTGAGTTATACACAGAGCGTAACGCAAATCGCAAAATCAAAGGGAAATCAACCTCTAATGCTAAATCCGTCCCAAATAATATAAGTGAACAGCGTCAACTAACACTCGAGAAAACACCGCCAAAACTACAGTTTAAGAACGGACAACGACGGTCGAAAGAAAAAAAAACAGTTATATAATAATGCATTTGCAATTAAAGATTTCTAAGAACGAGTGGCGGAAACACTAATGTTTGACTGTGATATTCTAATTTTTGGAACAACAACGACAAGCGATTGAGGTACTTACCACTTCTCGAGGAATTACTGCTTCACAGTTGTTAGGGCACCTCACTGGGAAGCGTTCACATGTTTCAAAATGATCTTGTAGCTCCTGAAATTAAATGAAAAACACGGACTCGAGAAGTTTCTCTTCAAAAACGTTTGTCACTGATAACATCTCAAAATATAACATGTGTTGTTCAAATAGACATAAGGTGTTTTCTGGGGCACGGTTTATTTAAAACGTTGCTTTAAGGTCAAGTAACATTTGTGTTAGAGACGATAGAGATCGTCGAAGTATACATAAGTGCTCTTGAAGTTGTGACATTGATCAAAATGATGAATTTGAAGATGATGTGAATAATGATGAGGACGGCAACGACGACGATAGTAATAGAGATGGTGCATTGCTCCTGCTGCTACTGCTTATGATGATGATGATGATGATGATGATGATTATTATTATTATATTTTGCAGTTGCACATACACAATGTAAACAATGAGAACAATGGCACTAACAATGGAATTTTAAGTTGGAAGAAAAACACGGATTTTCAACCCTACCAGTTTTCTGACGGTCTGAGCACCACACATGTATGGGCAGGGTAAAGGAAACAATTTGCATTTTTCGCGGACATGATCCTGAAAGTAATTCAGTAAAGGAAATTCATTACCACAGGGAATAAATGATATTAATGCAGATTACTGCCCTGGTTAATGTTTTAATAGCCAGGGTTTGGTTTCATACCCTATACAAAATCGATATTTAAATCTCAGCAGGCCAGGTTGCAGGCATTTTTTTTTCTCCTGCTTCAATTAATACGGAAAGCTCTACCCACCCATTTCCACCCATTTTGAGTATTTTGGAGAATAGGATAAAGAGGTTACACTTCGATGGGCATGCGCGTTTGCCCTCACCTTTGCCGAAAAGAATTAACTTTTTCAAGATGTATTGTAATTTGGCTTTGTTGTTATCAAATAAACGGCCACAAGGGTGGCCAGTGTATGGCAAACTCATAGCTTGTTTTTTTTTTTTGTTTTTTTTTTTTCAGCAAACAGAGCACAGCTTTGGCAATGCACTTAACAAGCTTGCGACAGAGCGGGCTAGAAGTTAAGCATAAAAAGAATTTAATTTGTTAATCAGTTCTTTAACTATCGAATGTATAGCTATATGTTAAAACTTTTCCTTAACAAATCTGTTACATTTGGCAGTTTCCTTGATATTTTAGTTTGTTTTATACGAGAAATTATAAGCAGGCGGGATTCTTTAAGCTGTTTAAGACGACGAGAAAAGTGCATAGAGAAAGCAAGGGCGCAGATCTAGGTCGAGTAAAACAACTCGCTAAACATCTCGTGGTTCCACTTGAGTTTTGAACATTTGATGACGTAATTACTATAGTCTCCAAGAGTGTAAACCATGTCGAAATGGTCGATTTGTTTAATTCACTGGTTTGGTATACTCTGAAGCGAGTAATTTGATGCTTGCTTTTAACGCCTGGGCTTGGTAAATTTTCCTGTTGGATTTAATCACAGATGACCACCTTATTTAAGAAAAAGCTTAAGTCACCGGGGTCCGCCTTAGGATTACATTATGCATTTATTAAAAGCGTTTGCACGAAGTACAACAACTGTCATCGACAAGTTTCGAAGATCAGTTATGACTGGATAAACATATGGGTGCGTGATTTGAATTGTTCACGTGTGGAAAAGGCACTGCGAATATTTTTTTTTTCTCAAAAGTTACATGTATGTATTTATAAAACAAAGAAAATGTTGAACTCTTTTAAAAATTGAATTGAGTTATTTCTCTTGTTAGAGATTAATTCTCGTTAGTATTAAATGCATTTAATTTCATAACCAAACGTGTACTTTTTGAAAACGCATTGTTCATCCTGGCATTAAAACATGGAATGCAATTAACATAATTATAATAATTAAATCCCTTGGCGCTCGATCGTGCGTTTATCGGAACGCCTTCGGAAATCTCAAAGTTTGGACGTTTCCGACAATTTTGTGTCCAAGAATCCAGCGCAGATTTAAAAAATGTAGGACAAGCAAAATTTTGCCTAATGAATTTATTTATGGCTAGGTGTTCCCCTCGAACTTACCTTAGAGTAAACCCAACGGTTTTTTTTAAACAAAGGTGCAATTATTTTTTATCACTCTTTTTAATGTAGCTTTTTTTAACAGAACCTGTGCTGACAGCAGTTTCCTCGAAACTGATGCAACAATCATGTAAAAATATCTTTTGATTATTATTATTGTTTTTGTTATTATCAATAATTTGAAGGGAAATTAACAAATTGAACGGTCTATACAGCATAATGTCAATGTTACTGAGAAAGGGCGAGTTGCCATTGATTTACTGTTACCTCCATTTGACACTTTGGGTGTGGCCCACTACAGTGCTCACACTCTATACTACTCCACTGACACGTGACACCCACGTGCTCACTTAGGTCTCTCCTCTTCATTGTGGCCTGACAGTTCTCATTGGTGCAGAGAACTTCTTTGAAAGGACAAGAAGCCAAGTGAGTCTGTCGATAAAATCAAGCAACATGAATTAACCGAACATAAACAGGATCAAGACAAGTTGGAGGTTATCCCGGTTTCAGCAGCTGTATAAAACGACCGGGAGAATTGCTACTCCTGCCTGGATGGGATACTAGTCCTTCGCAGGGTTACCCACAGCAGTACATTTATACACCTGGGTGGAGAAAGGCAGTTTGAGAGTTAAGTGCCATGCCCAAAAAAACAGCTCAGTGCCCTGGCCAGGTCGTGAGTCAGGACAGCTCGCTGGAGTCCTTTGCACTGACCATTGGCCACAACGCCTCCCCTGAGATAATCAAGTGTACCTTTACTGGTCACTGTGTTATATAAAAACACTAACTTATCACAAGTGGAACGTAATTTAGTTATTTAAGTCAGTTGGAATTTTGTCCGGTGGGGCTTACTTTTGTAAGGAGGGTGTATTTATCGGAATTATAGCGTGCCATGTGTACTTCAGTGGCATTTTAAAAACATGAAATGATACTGTTCTGTAATACCTTTTTATATCTTAATTCGCCAGTCCAATCGCAGCCATCAGTTGGGCATCTTATGGTAAATGAGAGAATCTTCCGCTCGGTTGCTTTCTCTGGAAAAATATCCTTTAATTGAACAAAATTAAAATATTTAAGATTTTTTAAAAATTAAAACGGTACATGGATGATAAAAGTTACGCTCAGAAACCTCGAACTTTTGCCTAACGTAGCGAAGTATAGAAAGCAAATTCTTTATGTAGTTCTACTAATTCTAGTTCTAGTAGTTGTTGCTTTACAACAAAGATCTACGTTAAAATGTTCGACTTTTGAAAAATCAATCCAACGATATGATTAAAAAACACTCTGCATGCCTTCAAGTTGGGTCTGTCGATTTCATGAGTTCGAATTAGAATTTCGAGTTCGAGTTAAAATATCGAGTTGCTTGCGGTTAGCTCCACTCTGGTTTGCTTGAGGTTAGTCCACTCCTATTTGCTTGCGGTTAGCTTTCATTTGTTGATAAGGGCGACACTATGTGTGACCAACTGCGAAAATGTCACGCCATGTTGTGGGCTTTTCGTTTTCGTTTTCTTTCTTTTTTTTTTCTTTTTTTCGTCTTCCATCACGAAATCAGTAACTTTTCAGGCCCTTCCTTTTAACTAGAACTCAAAATTACTCAAAATCGAAATTCTAATTCTAACTCGAACTCGAAATCTCTAACTCGAACTCGAAATTTCTAACTCGAACTCGAAATTTCTAACTCGAACTCCAACCTTTACCTATCGTAATGAAGTATAGAAGGCAAGTTCTTTTATATTTTCTACTAGTTCTAATCCTAGCGGTCAGACTTATAACAAAGATCTTCCATCACTTATCCCACACTGTGTTAAGAGTATCGTTTTTTAGCCGGGTTTGGGGAGGTTTGTAGGTTTGTGTGTGTATGGGGGGGGGGGGGGGGGGGGGGGGGAGGGGGCTTAAAGCACAGTTTTTAGATAGCTTAGCCAGTAGAGGGAAAACCCCTCTTCCTCGTAAAATAACCCGCTTACGATTCTGACCGGCCTTTTACGATACGAAACGGACTCTGGTGATTATGGTGATTGATAATGAAAGGACATTTACCCGGTCTCGGTCCAGTGTCTGTCTGTCCATGGGACAAGTTAAAGGTTGACCTTCCTGCCTAAAAGAAGACGATAAAAAGAAATCTCAGACGCACGAAGTCCTTCTGACAGTGTACCTCTCTTCCTCCCCAGCACAATTATTATGGGTTTATGTTAGCTCCTAGAAGAAGGTAACAAGTTTTTCGTTCGATGATAAGGTTCCTGTAAAAGAGCTTGTTTTGTATTTTTTTGTGTCATTGCAGTATACCTAGAGGCTTAGCTTGTGATGTTTACTTCACAACTCTTATATCAAAAATGTTATTTCTTTAAATTTCATACTGTTATTTTTCCGTGTTTTGCATGCGATTTTTCTTGTACCCACCGAAAAGTTTTCAGAATATATTAAAACCCGAGAATTTCAAAACCATCCCCGCTCTCCCAAACGGGGCCCAAACCTTCTGTCTCCTCCCCCCACCCACCCCCATCATAAAAGAATATTTCTTGAACATTCATTATATTTTACGGTATATATTTTGATCACAAACTTAATTTTCCATTCTGCCTGATAATGATCTCCGTGCAAATATCACTTATTTTTCTTTTTTAAAACTAAGGCTTTGTGATATTGTCTAATTTTTGGGGTTTTACAAATTCAGTCATGCACCTCCCTCCTCGTTGACCCTTGCCTAAGCGTTTTTGCTCGCTATGTGACAATATACACTTAATGTCTGGTCCCGAGGGAAACAGTTAGTTTTGTTTTCCCGAGAGTCTCGATATTTCCCGAGACGAAGTCGAGGGAAACATCGAGAATCGAGGGAAAACAAAGCTAACTAGTTTCCCGAGAGACCAGACATTAAGTGCTTTGTTTTACATCCAAAGAATGAACAAATTAAAGAAACGAATGAAAAAAAATTGCGTCAACAACAGCACGCCTGAGCACGACTTTATTTCTTCTGTAAAATACTGCAAATGTAAAAACACATCGTAAACTACGGACAAAAGAAAGCAAAGAACCGACTTACTTTCCAGGCATTTTCGAAATCCTTCTGCTCTAAAAGTTTTTTGACTTCGTTTTTCGAATAAAAAGTAGAAAGCGCCGGTTTTAGCCACAAACTGTTCCACTGTGTTTCACGAACTTTCGAAGAACTAACGACAAATTTCCTGGAATCGCCAAGAGTGAGCTTCAAAACATCACGCCACAATCACGCCACCGGTCTTGGTCACGTTTTGATCACGTGCTTTTTCTGGCCATTGATCACGTTCAGGTCAATGTATCCCGATCGGGGTACATTTGATTAAAATGTATCCCGATCTATCCCGATCAGGATACATTAAAATTTATGCAAGGCCACGTGATTATGAATCAGCCAATGAGAATCGTCTTTAGAGCAAGAACAACTGCGGAACTGCGAGACTACAAAAAAAGACTATCAAATTCAAAAGGATTATAGCGTTTGAAATGAATTCGTACATCCAGTTGACTTCCGTTTTCCATTGCTATTAGTTTCTGTATTTTACTAAAATATGAATAACACACAGAAAAATTAACAGATCTGAACAGCAGGTGATAAACTGAACGAGTGCATCGAAACGCTACAAGCCAGACGGCCGATCGGCTGGTCGAAATTCGTCACCTCGCCACCAGGGAGACCTGCCGCCAACGACCTCGCCACCAAGCAACGACCTGGTCTCCTTTCTAGCCGTTGTTTGGGCTCGTCACTCAACGCTCCTTCCCCCACTAACGGCTGCTTAAACCTGAACCTCATTCTTCTCCTTTCGTTTCGACTCAAGTTGCTTTGTAGCCTACAAGCAGGCTCTCTTTGGGGGCAACGCGTGAGTGGCGAAGCCGCTGACTCGTCCCCAGTCGTCTTCATATAACACGCGGCAAAGGAAGGGTTGCGCACGAGGTAGGGGAGCAGGGGATGATGGGAAGGGAGAAGAGAAGAAGTCTTTCGCTTTCTCCCTACCCTTTTCACCTTCACCCATCTCTCCCTGCGCTCTACTTGCGCGCTGTATGAAGACGACTGGGGACGAGTCGAGATACGGGCTCCCTTTGCTCGCCCACTCAGCGGCTCGCGATTTGCGGCCGCTCGCGCGCTGCTATCAAACTCGCAAAACTCGCAGCCCCAAAAGAGAGCCTGCTCGCAGGCTAGTTGCTTTGATACGTATCAGCAAAAATGTGACAGTTGCTGTTAGCCGAAAAGCTGCTATAGTACAATTGCTTCAAATAGTCTCAGAGTTAGATTCCAGTTGTATTTGGATGTGTTTTACTTTGGCAACCCCAGGGCACCCTAAAACACGGAATCAGAAATCCAGAATCCGGAATCCGGAAAACAAAATCCGAAAGACCAAAGAAAACAAGTTCTTTAAATCCGGAATATTACGTTGCATAGTTTGTTCCTGTACAAATAAAGTACCCAGTAAAATAAATGCGAGAATTGTCAAGAATTGTCTGATTATCGAAATTCTGGCAGCCGTTATTACTGGAGGGTTATGGCTGTGAGAATCTAACCTAAAGCCTATTGAGAGCTAACCGTAAACAGGCTAACCAGAACGCTATTTAGGCTATTCCATTCAGGCTAACCGGAACGTTATTTAGGCTAAACAAAGCGCTATTCAGCTATTCAGTCTAATCGGAGAGCAAGTCTGCAGTCTGCATTTGTCAGACATCAAAACAGCCGGACAGCTGCAGTGAATGAGTTCCCTCGACAACATCACACACGCCGTAATTTGCATACTTTAGTCAAGCAAAGAAACTCATGCTTCGATTGAAATTGTCATCGCTCGATCTGCTTATTTAGCTCGCGTTATTTCGGGAAACAGCTGTTGTTGTTTAGGAAAGCTACAATCCTTGCTTTGATCTTTGATCGAAGCTTATCGACTTCACAATTTTTCGAGTGTTTCGCATCGAGTTTACTTGCTATTGAGTTTCATTTCCTCGCTATACAATAGTTCCAGGCAACGTCGAACTGGCGATACTAAGTAAATAAATTTTATATTATGGCGACAAAAATTTGGTCTTTCAATTTCAAGCCTTCTGCGATTGTAAAAGTGGATAAAACTGAACGTTCTATAGATTTTTACGGAAATATAATTTTTACGAAGCTAACAGATGTTTACGTCTTGCTGAACATAAACGTTTACTTGTTTTTAGTTTTTAGGTGTTTTATTCCGATGGTTTATTTTTAACTTTTAAGAGTTTAATTTTAACCGCGGAAGAACCTGTTTTTTTCATCGCCAGTTCAATTCATAATGCTACAGTGAACCGTTCTGCAACCGGAAACCAATAGATCATTCATCAAACGAAATAAAACATGACGAAAACTTTCGAGGCGCTTGACTCTTAAAACAACAACCGCACCTTCTAAAATGTTCCTCGAGGCAATCTTTGCAAAATCTGTGGCCACATCTCGTTAGAACAGGTTCCTTCTGCGGCAATTGACAGATTAAACACAGAACCTCATCTTCAACTGCATTCACAAACTCCTCGTCATAACCCGAAGGGATCTGATTCGTTGTAGCTTCCGCCATTCTGGAAAGCACTCGAAAGCGAAAGCTTTGTGACGTCAAAGAACCGCGTCGAAACTGAGGGTACAGACGCGGACGCATAAATTATCACACTAGGGATAGTTAACACTACAGCTACCCTCGCTGTTATTCTTTCTTTTTTTTCAGCGCATCCGTTACTACAGTAAATTCTTTCGCTTGATACTATTTTCGGCTCTTCTATTTTCTAAATTGATTGAAAATCAGTTTTCTGTTTGGAACAGTCTTGCGATTATTCAAAGGAAAACCTTATTCATAAATGGCGGAGCGTGCGAAAGAGTTTGGGTCGAGTACATGAAAGCGAGGCGAAACAAAGCAGAGTATGGAAATGCAAGTAGTATCTCTTGTCATCTCCTGTAATTCTTGAAATATCTCGTCAGTTAGGAAGTGATTCTTGACTGTTGATGACTGCTATTGAAATCCCTGGTTTTACAACAGCAGATATGGTCGTATGGTTTCGAAGTCAACACCAACAAGCAGCTATTTCAAAAAGAAATATTGTTTCGTTTCCAGATCGCGGAAGGATAAGAATGAAAAGAAACTTCCTAATTTGCCCTTCTCTTACCCTTTTTCATGGCTTCCTGCCAGCAACCCCCCCCCCCCCTACCTCCGAAAAAAAAAGGCAAAAGCTGGCTCACGTTTAAGCCCCCCCCCCCCCCCCCCCCCCAGTCAAAATAATGCTGCACGGGCCCTGTTTTTTGGCATGTGACACAGATGTTACCATTGGACACTAAGCCGGTTCCAGTTACTAAGTAGCAACGATGTAGTTTTAACGTCAAAACCTTGTCACCAAACTTTCCCCGTGACTTACTCAACTGAAAATCGTAGTAGCAATAACAGGTGCATCACACAGCCTTGCGTGCGTATTCAACGAACAAACGATAACACCAGATATCGTTTCACCGTGTTTATTGATTGATTTATTGTCTCCATTGCTAACAATTCTCATTTCCAGTAAATATCCTGCAAACATTTATCGGCTTGATCTTCCTATGACATTACACAAAATCAATTTCCAGAATAAAATAGAAGGCCTACACTAGAATAATCTTTATTCGTAATCCAGCAATTATACCTTTTGTAATAATGATGAAACAATTCCGGAAAAAGGTTCAGTTAACAAGACCTAAAAGGGTCTGCGCTTCTAAGATCTATTTCCCTTGGTTTTAATTTGAATTCAAATTACAGGTAACTTCAATTTTGCTACATACTAAAGAAAGGCACCTTTTTATCCTCTTTATCTCGATATCTGGAAATCTTTGATCCCTCCTTTGTTACATTTGTCTTGATATCATCTGAGCCCAATCTCGTCCAGAGAGACCGCGATCCTTTTGGTCAGCACCAAGAATCGAGACCTCTGGGATAACAAGAAAGCCTAGCTAAAGCCTGTCTAAAAGACGGCCAAATCTAATTGACTGCTGAGAACTTGTTCATTTCATAATTCATCGAAACACTGCTGCCTTTCCCGACGGCTGGTCAAGAGAGACGAAGGCTCTGTACATGTGAATGAGATTGATCTAAGCCTTATTGTTCATTGGGCGTTCTCTTTGTTTCTTTGTACGACAGCCTGAAAATCAAAACTTAATCAGATTACGGGCCGGTCTCAACCTGGAGAAACAGAGTGTCATCCACAAGGTAACGCCTTGAATAAAGTTTCTCGTGAGATATAAATTCAGTATATCCGCTCACAGCGTTCTCTTCCTGTGTAGGCCGTGCAAAGCTCTCAGGCCTATAGCCTGGTATGAAGGACAAGAAAACGTTTTTCCGTTTGACTGAATCTTCCTGTTGATCAATCAATGTAAACTTTACTTTCTTTTTGAAAGGCCAGGGTAACATGGCGTCGTTTTCACCTTTCATTACAAAAATGAATATGGAAAGGTGAGTGTTCTTTACATTAACATAACCATTTGGATACATTTGTAACTTGAGTTTGTATCCATACATGTAAAATGGATCACTTTCTACGTGCTCTTTTACTTTGTTCTTTGCTTGTTTCAGTTTGATCGCAAAGCTTGTTATCTTCCAGGTAAATATTCGGGATTCCTCTGTTACCCTTAGATGGGTGTTAAACGAATCCACTTTGTCTTCGAGACTCTTCTTTACCATATTCACTTTCTTTTCATGTTGGCTTTGAATAACGCTTACTTCCTCTTTTAATTTTTTTTGGACTCTACCTTCAAGTTTCGTCAGGTAAGACATAATATTAGTGTTTAACGAATCCACTTTCTCTTCAAGATTCTTCTTTACCTTATCCACTTTCTTCTCATGTTGGCTCTGAATAACGCTTACTTCCTCTTTTAATTGTTTTTGGACTCTATCTTCAAGTTTCGTCAGGTAAGACGTAATATTAGTGTTTAACGAATCTACTTTCTCTTCAAGATTTTCCTGGACTCCAGACTTTGTCAGGTACAGCATTAAACACATCAACAAAAACAACAAGCAAAGCAAAAATATGCATAAGTTGCGCACTGTACTTAATTTCTGGTCGAGTTCTGTTTGAAGGATACGAATTTTCTTCTGGTATTCCTGCTTAAGGGAATTTACATCGTATTGATGCTGCTCTTGAATAACATTGGATCCCTCTTCTAGTCTGTCAATTTGCATCGTTTTCTCTTGAAATTTCTCTTGGTATTCTTGCTTAAGGGAATTTACATCGCATTTGTGCTTCTTTTGGATAGCATTGACTTTTTCTTCTAGTCGGTCAAGTTGTATTGCTTTCTCTTGAACTTTCTCCTGGTATTCCTGCTTAAGGAAATTTACATCGTGTTGATGCTGCTGTTGAATAGCATTGACTTTCTCTTCTAGTCTTTCAAGTTGCATTGTTTTCTCTTCAACTTTCTCTTGGGTGTCATTTAACTCAAAGCAAGCTAAATCGAGATGACTTCTAGTTTCATGTTGAAGATGTGATTCAAGTTGAACTCTCTGTACCTGAAATTAAAATACTATATAGTCTAAAAAATGTCTTGCTCCAAAACAAAACTACTGCTTTATACTTATAGCATTCTCTTAACTAAGCGTATAAGACGTTGTACCCGGTGCCGGTCTCTCCTTATATACCGGAAATAAAGGGTCTCGAGCAGACGCGCCTATAGCGTCTGATTAATCCAAGTGTTGTAAGGGATAACTTCAGTAAAAAAGTTTAACAGTTAACAAAAAGTCATTTGATTATTAGCCAAAATATGTTTATTTAACCTTTGTCTACAATATGTATGCATAACTATGTAAAAGGGATACCATTCTGCGGGGAGGAATATTCAGAACAGTAAACTTTTCTGTCAAAGGTAAGGGTTTGGACCTCAACGCGAAGTAGGCTTAGCCACAAGTTGCTCGGCAACTTTTCGGCAACTTTTGAGATTTTTGGCAACTTTGAAAATTCTTGGCAACTTTTGATTTTTTTTAGCATTTTTTAAATTGTTTTTTACTTTTTCCCAACATTTATTAGCTTTTTGAGAGAAAAGTCACCTAAATTCAGCTAGTTTATACTACTGTGTGAGTGTGTGGACTCCAGGACTGGCCAATACCAATTAATAATGCCAGCTTGGTGCTGCACAGCTGTCCATGTGGTCAGCGGTATCACATGACACGTTTTTCAAGATGGCGGAAAACACTGTCAGTGATAATCCAGCTGGGAATGATGTTTTGTTAAAAAAAGAAAATGCAAATAAAACCTACTTATACTGTGTATGTTCTAAACCACAAATAAAACCAACTTCAAGTCCAAAGAAGCCAAAAAAAATAGCAATTTTTCGGCAACTTATTCGAAATTCAGCAACTTTTCGGCAACTTTAAAAATAAAATAGCAACTTTTATCGGCAACTTTTTGGGAATTTATCGGCAACTTGTGGCTAAGCCTAGCTCGGAGCGTCCTCGTGATAAAATTTTATTGACGTTGGCAAGCGATTATGCAGGGAACAAACCAGGCCTAATTGAATGAAAACGCTGTAATCCAGAGGAAAAAGCTCATTAGAAACCAACAACAAATCAATGGGAAGGTTACCTCTTGGCGGCAGCCCATACGAGCATATGGGCATGGGATTTTGGTCAGCGGACAATCGTCTTCAATGTGATTAGAAACCTGTAAGAGCATGGAAGCATCTTCAAGCCGTTTAACAGCTGATAAAAATCTGAGAAACTGAGTAAGCTTGTAATAATACAGAGGACATGACTTTTAGGTACACCTTTTTAAAACAAATAAAACTTTTTCAACAGGGTAAGTCTTCTATTAATCATTATTATCAGTTGTATAAAGTGAACAAAAAATGGCAATTCAATATCGTCACCACTGAGTGCAGGGATCCCATGAGACTCCATAATTCAATCCCAGAATTCAATGCAAATCCTTTGTTAGCGGACGTTTTAGGAAAACTCTATAAGTTTTCTGACGTCCAGGTTCATTTAAAATCGTCAAAGGAAAAACTGTTTTCTCATTCTTTTCAATATAATCCCACTGGAGTGTATATCTTGGCAAAACAAAGCCAAATTATGTCGCAAACTACAGCCGTGGCATTAGACGCGAATTCAACACATGGCGAGCAGCTGGTCAGCACGGATAAAGAATTCCCAGCACTGAATTTACAGAGCGACACACGAATCACTAAATCAAAGGAAAAATCACACATGACTCAAAATCAAGACTTTTTTATATAAAAATATTACATAATTTATTGGTTGCCTAATAGTTTACAATATGGCCCTTCCTAATTTACAGAAAAGACAATAATGAAAAATGTTTGACTGTGAAATTCTAATATTTGGATCATGGATGGAAGAGAAGAGACAGCAATGCATGAGTCAAGGTACTTACAGCTTCTCGAGGAATTACTGCTTCACAGTTGTTAGGACACCTCACTGGGAAGCGTTCACAAGTTTCAAGATGATCTTGTAGCTCCTGCAATTAAAATGAAAAACACACACTCGAGAAGTTTCTCTTCCAAAACGTTTTTCACTAATAATATCTCAAGACATAACATATGTTGTTCAAAAAAGACATAAGATATTTTCTGGATTAAACCTCGGGGTACGGTTTATTTAAAACTTGGCTTTTAAAATCTAGTAAAATTTATGTTACAGACAGTACAGATCGTCGAAGTATGCATAAGTACTGTTGAAGTTGCAATTGTGATATTGATCGTCATGATAAAGATGATGTGAATGATGATGATGACGACAACGACGATGATAACAATGGAGATGGTGAGCTGCCTCTGTTGTTACTGCTTATGATGATGATGATGATGATGATGATGAAATATATATTCTGCTGTTGCACATAAACAATGTAAACAATGTCAATAATGGCAGTAACACAGATTTGTCATCCCTACCAGTTTTCTAACGGTCTGAGAACCGCACATGTATGGGCAGGATAAAGGACACAGTTTGCATTTTTCGCGGATATGATCCTGAAAGTAATAAAAAAGAATTTAACATGTTACTCAGTTCTTTAGATATCATATGTACATCTATGTTTAATTAAAGTTTTTCTTAACTCTGTTACAGAAGGCACGGGAAAATTTTAATTGAGGACACGGGAGAAGTGCATAGCCGCGGAGTGAAACAACTAGCCAAACGGCTCGTGGTTACACTTGAGTTTTGAGCATTTGATGACGTAAATTCTATAGTCTGTAAGAGTGTTAACCATGGCGAAATGGTCGATTTGTTAAATTCACTGGTTGGTATACTCTAAAGCGAGTAATTTGGTGCTTGCTATAAACGCCTGGGCTTCGTAAATTTTTCTGTTTTAATCAATGACTCGAAGGAAAATAAACAAATTCATCAAAAAGCTGATGCTTGTATTTTTAAATATTTGAGCTCAGAAATGGATTATAATCTATGCAGCACAATGTCAACGTTACTGAGAAAGGGGGAGTTGTCATTGTCAACGTTACTGAGAAATGGGGAGTTGTCATCTGTTTACTGTTACATGTACCTCCATCTGACACTTTGGGTGTGGCTCGCAACAGTGCTCACACTTTAGGATCCTCCACTGACACGTGGCACCCACGTGTTCACTTAGGTCTTTCCTCTTCAATGTGGCCAGACAGTTCTTGTTGGTGCAGGAAACTTATTTAAAAGGACAAGAAGCCAAGTGAGTCTGTCGATAAAACCAACATGAATTAAGTCACGATTTTTAATCAGGTTTAAGACAAGTAGACCATCAGGCCGGAGGCTATAAGCAGCTGTATGCAACGACTGGCAGAATTGCTACTCCACCCTTGATGGGATGCTAGTTCATCGCAGGGTTAAACCTGGCTGGAGAAAGGCACTATGAGAGTGAAGTGCCTTGCCAAAGAACACAACGCAGTGCCCAACCTGGACAGCTCGTCGGAGTCCTGCGCACTAACTATTGGCCACAACGCCTCCCCTCAGACAATCCTAACTAGTTACTGCTTAATGGTGTTATACAACTTATGATGAGTTATAACTGTTATAATTCATCATAAGTTGAACTTAATTTAGTTTTTAAGTCAGTCGCTGTAATATTGTCTAGTGTCGCTTACTGTTTTGAGGAGGGGGTATTATCGGAATTATACCGTGCCATGTGTACTTCTTAGCCTGCGAGCAGGCTCTCCGCGCGAAAAAAATGAAGAGAAGGCGAAGGCTTCATTTTTTTTCGCGCGGAGAGCCTGCTCGCAGGCTATGTACTTCTAGGAGAGGGACACTAGGGTTTGCAGTATTGCGGTATTAGCCAATTTTTCATGCGGTATTTCCTGCGGGAAGCGTTTACTTGGCGTTTTGTTCGACGTAACCTTGACTTTTCCCCGACCATTTATAGCCGTTTTTGGTCGTTTCGGAAGCAACCTGAAACGACTTTAATATATCACACATTTTAGTCCACAATTTTACTGTTTTAACAACAAGTGCCGTGTCATCGTTCTACGATCCCACCGCCGGTTATTGTTTCTTTTTTTACCGGCACGTCAACGAATCCGGCAGCTATACAGGCTTACTGTGAAATTGCGGTATTTTTCCGGATTCTTTTTTTTGCGGTATTGCGGCATTTGCCGAATTTTTGTGCGGTAATGCAGTGTTCAGCAACCCCCACTGTCTCCCTTGGCAAAAGTACACAACTAATCTAAAATACCTGTTTATATCTTAATTCGCCAGTCCACTCGCAGCCATAACTTGGGCATCTTATGGTTAATGAGAGAATCTTCCGTTCGGTTGCTTTGTCTGGGAAAATATCCTTTAATTTAACAAAGTAAAATATTTATGATTCTTGAAAAATCAATCCAACGGTATGATGTAAGTCCTTATTGCAGTTCATCTAATTCTAGTTGTAGTTCTAGTAGCCGTTGCCTTACAACAAAGATCTACAATCATTTATCCCACAGTGTGTTAAGACTATATACAATACATTTCCAGAAACTTTTAGCGAACAAATTGGCTTTTCAGCCGGGCTGAGGGATGTGGGGGCTTGTTGATGGTAGTGGGGTGTAGCCCAGATTTTCGCACTAGTAAAATAACCTGCTTACAATTCTGACGGGCCTGTTGCAATAATATGAAATGAACACTGATGATTATGGGCTTTTGATAATTAAAGAAAATTTACCCGGTCTCGGTCCAGGGACTGCATGTCTGCCGGACAAGTTAAAGGTTGACCTTCCTGTCTAAAAAGAGATGAAGATTAAAAATTGGTTATTCTGTCCACCCTTCCGGCTTATCTATATACACTTACTACACACTTAAATACATTCACGCATTATATGAAGCAAAACAAAAGTAACCAGTATCCTTTTGTAAGTTACCGGGGTTTTTTAAGCCAATTTACGGATATAATATTCGAAGCCGAGAAAGTTACAGGAAGGCAAATCACAGCAAACAACATATTGTGTGTACAGCTTAATTTTAAGAAATGCGTAGCGGATTAGCGTTCGAAATGCTAAAAGATTTTCCTTCCGTTTTCTATTGCTATTAATTTCTCTATTTAAATGAAATGTGAATAGCGCTCAGAGACACCAGATGATAAACTGAACGTAAAAGTGTATCGAGCAACGCTAGTAAAGGTCAGACGGCTGATCGGCTGGTCGAAACTCAAATCAAAATGGCCTACACTGAACTTCTTGTTTCTCGATCATCATCACAAAAAAATTATTTCTTATCATAATAATGTTAATATATTTCATAAATTAATGAAATGAACAGCTAATGTTCACTTGAATAACCGTTTTACTGTCTTTTACTTTATATATCCTGATGATATTTAGACTCTATTTAACCCAAACCGCAGCTTCTAAAATGTTCCTCAAGGCAATCGTTGCAAAATCTGTGGCCACATCTCGTTAGAACAGGTTCCTTTTGCGGCAATTGACAGATTAAACAGACAACCTCATCTTCAACTGCATTCACAAAGTCCTCGTCATAACCCGAAGGCAGCCGATTTCGTGTAGCTTCCGCCATTTTGGAAAGCACTCGAAAGTGAAATCTCCGTGGGGTCAAACTCAGCTAAACTTGCGTAATCTCATCTTTCGAACAGTTGAGATTGTGTGACTGTCTCACGCAAGTTATTAGCTCATGTTGGTATACAACAAACAATTTCATGCATCAAAAACAAAAACAAAAGCAAGCAAAAGCAAAATAAAGCCACAACCGAAACCAGGAAACAAACAATATAGCTAACACCAGTTTTGGCATTTCCGCATTGCCCGTGCAGACAGGCTCCTGTTGGCTCGCCGCGCTACTGTGGAGTTGCTTTAAGGCGGGGGTTCACCTGAAGCCCGTTTTCCCACCGCGTAACTTGGGTTTAATGCGAATATCTCGCTCCCGTTTCAAACACTCTCAAAACCCTCTGTTCATCCCGCAAAGCTATGTTAAGCTGTGTTTTGTAAATTTTTTGGTGATTTTGGGGATGTTTGGAAAGAGATAGTTTTTTTCAAAGGATTAGTAAAATTTGGAGAAATAAATATAAAAGATTTAATGTAATTTTAAAATTAGAATTTGAAGTTAAAAATTAGTACATGGACACCCAAACAGTCCCCTGACAACCTGGGGTGCTCTTGCGTGGGGGTCAACTGTCTGTTTGTGTTTCAAAAATAATTTTCTTTATTTCTTCTATCCCTTCTTTAAACCTCTTAAAATTTCACTCAAATTCACCTTTACCCCCACCTTAAACCATGTCCCCGCTAAATAGCACTTTTGATTGGATCCCTATCTACAAATAACTACAAATTATCGAATTCTTATAAACAATCAACCAGTTATGGCGCAACACCAGCGAAACAGACTAAATTATACGAACTTGAGTGGTTCCAGATTTTGTATGAGGCAGCTTATTTCTTAGATAGAGCAAGAGGAAAAAAATATATAGAAAGTAGAAGTCATATCTTTCAAATAATTACCACCAAGATGACGCCTTTTTCCAAATTCTCTCTAAATATTCTTAGAAAGTCCGCGAATGAAGTCTTGTTTTCGCTTTCTCACTTGTGGGTTCTCGCGCTCTCGTTGGCTGGGTCTATTCTAAATGCTGATTGGTTATATTGTTCACATACACAGTAAGCTACACGCGAAGCTAATTGGAAGTACCGCTTTTTTCACATGCGAGAATATAGCAAATATGAAACATGCTTATTACCTTCTTGGGGAAAGAGAAAGAAAAAACACGTCGGAAGAGAAAAAAAAAAACGAAAAAGAAGATCGTGCGCGTGTCCGCCCGTGTGTTGAACTCTCGTGTGTTGACAGTTACCACTTCAGTTTTATTTGGACCGTAGGTCTTTTTAGATCCGTAGATCCGATACGCTGTATATTTTCACTGTTTCCATGTTTTCAGTGTAAGGATTATTCTGCCTATCCTCACTTTCCTTATCGAGAAAACGGCATGGTAATTTTATTTCGAATTCTTGACCTATTGAAACATATAGTCACGCATTCAATGTCTTTGTATTTTTGGCTGATTAGAGCCATCGCCAGCTCCTTCGTACACCAGCAGTATTTTCGTTCGCGGTCCTTTGTTCTCAGTTGTCACTTTCCTGATATAGTACATGTAAACCAACGCATTGAGCTAACTAAGTCCGCAACGCATACATGTGTCTAAAGCTTGAGTCTGGGCAGCGATCTGAGAAGAAACAAGATTATTTTTGGAACACCACCAAAATATTTCCATATTTTATGCTTATACTGCTGCTCATACATGTACCTCATCATGCAAAATAGCCGTATAGACTAGTAGTCTCAAAGAGACCTTGATTAAACCTGCGACCGTAACAGATAATAGCCGGGCGGAATTTGTTCTTATCCCATAATCAATGCAACGCACCATTTATTGCAACTTCTCTGACTTCTGGACGAAAATCGTGATTAATGTTAAGGACCGTTTAATATTTTTTTTTTGACTTGCAGGAAATGAGTTTAAATAGTTCCTGCGTGTTTGGACACCCAAAACGATCCAAAACGGCTTTCGAAACAGAAAAACACAGAATTTTGAAGCAAAAGAGTTCAATTGAATTTCAGTTCCTTAGTGAAGAGCAGCGCGAAATTCGGGATTGCGTGACGAACGCCCCACAATCCCCCCCCCCCCCCCCTGCGTCCCCTCATTTTTCGTCCCCCGCTTTTATTTTCGCGCTGCATGTAGGCTACTCTCGTATAGAACATCGATGGTATATTTTGGTCCTGTGGTTCTCTGATGATCATCTTAGCTTCACACGGCATAATCCAGCTACGAGTGAATCAAGCAAGGGGGTGGGGGACGGGGCGAGAGTTCATACCAGCATACCGATAATTCTTTTGTGTGAGAGTGAGGTCATAAGTATGGGTAATCAAATGGTGACGAGTGAAATTAGGAAATAATTTCACGCGCGTTTTGTCAAAATTCTAATAATTCTAATAATTCTAATAATTATTAGAAATTAGAAATTATTAGAAATTTTAAATTATTAGAATTTTGACAAAACGCAAGTGAAATTATTTCCTAATTTCACGAGTATACCATTTGGTTACCTTTATCATGGGTGACAAATTACGCTTACAATCGTAGTTTTTTTAACTTGCCGCATTGTGTCGTCATGAACAAACCGGTTGGAAACGATACCCGTGTATAACGCTCAAAAATCTGCTCAATGCCATTTATGTTATCGCTAAAAGATTATAAGACGACCAAACAAACTGGCCAATGTGAAATTCAAGCGAAAATGTGCAAAGTTTAAGCTTTAAGATCATCTTTTAAAATCCTGTATGCCATCTTGGCACTGAAGCATGGGAAACGTTGTCATGGCAATTTTGTAATTTCACATGTGAAATTATAAATTAGCGCTAAAATTTCGCGCCAAAATTAAGGAGTAATTTGTCACCCATGATATTATATCTGTAATATTACAGGGAAATTACAATCTTAGACCGAGACCTTGTACATCAAGGCCGAGGTCTGAGATTTCACCCTGAAATCACCGAATGGAATAGGTTAATACGTTGTTTATTATATCGCCTTTTTAGCGTTATTTTTTTTAAAAAAGAATATAAATCAAGGGAAAAAATACCGGAAACAATTTTCGCTGTAATTTTCGCTGTGGCTCTCGGGGTCTTGAATGCGGAGTGGACCCTGGGAACGAGGCTGCTTTGGAACCACGCATTCGAGTTCCGCGCCATCTCGGATAAAAAGCGCGCAAAATGGTGGAAGCTGCAAGAAATGGTTTGCCTTCGGGCTATGACGAGGACTTTGTGAATCCTGTTGAGGAAGATTTTCAATGTTTAATTTGTCATTTGCTGCTCAAGGAGCCAGTTCTGACGAGGTGCGGGCACAGATTTTGCAAAGATTGCCTACAGGAGCATTTTAGAAGGTACACAGTTGAAATAAGCTGTAATGCAGTGAAATGTTCAGCTCCAGGTGTACATGCATGCTAGAACTTCAATAAGTTCAACGGCGGAATGCCAATGGATACTTCAGTTTTGTTTTCAATAGTATTAGAGCAGGAATCAGCGAAATCACAGGAGTTCATACAAATACTGGGAAGCGCAAGCGAAAATACAAGAATCAAACTGTTTTGAATAGGCCATTTTACAAATATCGACTTTGCCCCCTGAGCATCCTATAATATATATTTTTTCTTTTATTATGGAAATTGCAAAATTATCACAATAAAAGAATAAATCATATCAATGAGCATTATAGGATGCCAAGGGGGCAAAATCATCATGGCTGCCATATCCGTGAAACGGCCTATTGATCCATTGTTCTCTCACTGTTAGGGATGGAGGGGAGGGGGGAGGGGTTACAATTGCTAGATATTTATACAAATGTTACCGCGCGTTCCACGTAAGCCACAAAAAAACAAATGAAACTTATGCAGTGGCTATTCCTATGGCACCCAAATGGCAACTTTTATTTGCTATTCGTACAGGAGTTAAAAGAATTTATTGAATTTCTAAGAAATTACTGTTTATTTCCAATCAAAAATATTATATTTACCTTTAGAAGAGTTGATACCGTGCATACCGTGCGAACGACTCACTTTATGACACTTGGGATTTTTTCCAAGCTAAACTCATGCAAGCATCATGTAATTATTAACCATTTTTAATATTAATTATTTTCACCATTGCACCATTTTACTATAATTTATTATTAGGTCAAAAGAACGTAACACACAATATGACATGCTATAATTCACACTGCAGAACTGGGCAAAAAACAGACGAAAAGATCAGCTACAAAAAAGCCAGACTAAACCTGAACTTAGTGGAAAAAATAGTGGACAATAAATCCCTTATTCAATGGCTTATTAACATATAATACAAACAGACATTTTGCTCATTGCTACTCAACTTGCAAAATACATTGAATTCATGTGTATTATATGTTAAACCATTGAATAAGGTGTATGTATGTTTTTGGCTATCAACACTTGTTTAACAGGCAAGGATGTCTTGGCCAACTATTGAACTGTCCAGTGGACAGAAAGAACCTGGACCGTAACCGGGTAAGTGATCTTTACCAGACTATACATGCATTGAACATGCCCATCCCATGTTGCAGCATGCACGGCCAATCAGATATGTGACTTAATTATACTGGTCATTAATTTACAGAATAAAATAATTGTTGGGAGACAAATATCCTTCTATACACTGTACTAGCAATAACCAAACGTTAGGCAGTGTGGTCAAAATTGATGCAATGTGTCATAGAATTAATAAAAGTTTAACAGATCTGTGCTGTGATATAAACTCCTCAGGAAGTGATTCTGGCGGCCTCATGTAGTGATCTATAATTAAGTCTTTCCAAGAGCTCAACCAGGGTCCAGTTTTGTGCATACTTTCTGTCATATAAGTAACTATGTAAAAAAAATTACCCATAGCACACACTTGTTATGCAAGAGTTTTTATGCCAGACTACCCTGGCAATGGAGACCAGAACTGCACTATCCCCACCCTAGCTTCGCGAGGACCTTTGAGCCAAGTATTACTAGAAGTGATATATTTATGCAGTTAAAACAGTATTTGGTATACCCCAAGGTTAAAAATTGTGGGCAAGGTGATTGATTGAGTCGAGATGAATTGATGTAATGTAACGAGCAATAATATACTTCATAATTATTATAATTCATAGTTATAATTAATATTCTTTGGAGGCACGAAATTCAAGTAATTAATAAGCCTTTCAAACTTCACAACAGGAGTTTCCTTCATCCAAATTTGGACCATCTATTCAACATCAACTGAATGTGGTTTATAAAATACCCTGTGCCAATTGTGGTTATTGCTATGTCGGTGAAATCGGCCAGTGCTTTTAAACTCGCAAGAAAGAACATGTCAGGAATGTCAAAACCTGTGCAAATGGCTCAAACATTGCGAAACATGCGTGGTCATTCTCCATCGCATAGACTTTGACAATTCTAGCGTCACCGACAAAGGCTCTTTTCGCATTAGAAAAACTTTGGAGGCTTGGCACACCTCTGCTACTGAGCATGCTGACAATAACTCCAAGCCAATTCCAAACCAGTATTGTATTCTTTTTAAGAAATAGTCACCTAATTAGCACATTTTTACTTCACTTTTGTTCTTATTATTATTTTCATCCTTGAGATTAGGATTGCAGGATCCTCCTATTTTATCCTATTTTATTTCTCAAACTCATTAATAATTCATATTGTTATTACAGTGCTGTCAACAAGGACCCGTTGGCAGCCAAAACAGCAGACTACTCGCCAAACTTTGGCCGTCTACTTGCGTCTCACTTCACCCTAAATTTTGACACTAAACCTAAAATAATGGAAAGATCCCACAAAATATTGTAAGACTCTTGTTTCAAATGTCTGAGTCGAATTAAAAACATATTGCAAGAGTCTTAAACATGTTTACCTTTCCCGCATGCAGTGGAAGCCTTTCTGTTTTGGCAACAGTAGATTGAAGGGCCATAGAACTCCTGGGACATTTTCACAGAACTGGAACCCAGGCTTCCACATGTGCTAAAATGGCATCCGAAGAACTCAGTCACTGTTGAGTTCATTTTTCCAAGCTTAGCTGAGTGAGCAGAGCAAAGGCAAGCACCTTTTAATTCCTTTTTGCATGGATTGCCTGCATAATGGAAAACCCTAGTATTTCTGTGATTGTAACACTTGCAAATATCACCGAACATTTGATAAGTGGAGATTTAAAGATTTAAACATAAAGAAACAGTTGTTAAACATAAAAAATCGTATTATTAGCATTTTGGCTTGATTCTGTGCCAATTTCCATTATTTTCTAACTTTCTAAGAAAATGGTGAAATCCAAAATGGCTGATCAAAGATGGGTCTAACCTGCGAGATTGCAGAAAAACAGCTTAAGCTCATTTGCATCTCATTAACCGCGCGGCCATGGGCCGAGCGCGGTTCTTGCTCTGCACGGGATTTATTTTTCGTTTTTTTGTCGGTGACCAGACCCAAACCTCCACTCGGTAAAATCGTGATCGTGACTTTTAATTATGCAACCTGTGATGTTTATTCGCCAAAAGCTGTGAAAACATTAATGTGCGGAAAATGTTACGGATATTGTTTTGTTTATTGTGTATGAAGTATATTTTCTTTTGGTTTTATCGAAGCGTTCGATTCAAAGCGAATGTTGAATACACTGAAAAAGGTATTATGTCAGCCATGCAATGCACTGATGTTGCAGGTTTCACTTTCGTTACGTGACAAATAACATTGTTTCATTTGCATGGTTATGTCGGCAGAAGCGACGGTCATTAATTTAATTTGTTTCCTCTTCTGCGAGTATTTCTTGTGGGTTTAGGCAATCGAAGTGAATTCTTTGGCTATTTCCTTGAAGTGAGTTCAAATATTTGAAAGGAAATGAAATATTTGCTTAAGTAAACAATTGAGCGTGCCCGAACGTGCAGGGGTTACGTCATTAGAAGGGAAAAAAACCCCAAGCTACATTGTAAAGATAGCCGGGGACAACGTAAACCTTGGATTGTGTGACTAACGTGACTACTTTGCTAGTCCTTTACTCATAATGCAAACAGATTAAATTTAACCGTGACTTTTGAGAAAGAAAGCTGTTAATTAGCCAAAAATATAAGCGCGGTTTTAAGTTGCTATAGCAACTTCTTGTTAAATAACAAAAGAATAACAAAACAGCACATTTGTTATATGCCTCGTTCTTTTATGCACCTCACTCCAAGATGGCAGCTGTAATGACGTCATATGAGGTCATGAAGTCACAGCCAACAAAAATTAAATCATCTTCTAAAGTGAGTTAAGGGCTTTCTACTCAATGCAGAATAATTTTGCTGTGCTTTAACAGAATCAAAACCTTGTTCCATGGTGGAGTTATGAATTTTGCTTGAATGTTTGTCCGTGGGTTAGACAATTAAACATAAAAAATAATTTATAGATTAGACAAATATGCATACCTTACTGTTGAGATCTGTGTAAAATAGGGGAGTAGCGATCTTAGAACTCACTGCTGTGGCAACTGGAGTTGTGGGAAGGCCTGGCTGGTGTGCCAGTGTGTCTTTAATGCCTGGTGGTGCAATGGTCAGAGCACATAATGGACTCCAGGGGTGCTTTCCATTCACCCAAAATTTTTGGAAATTTTAGTCAAATAATAATAATAATAATAATAATAATAATAATAATAATAATAATAATAATAATAAATATTTTATAATTTATAGCGCCTATCCATGGCTGCTCTAGGCGCTTTACAATAATGTTAAAAAAGACTACTGAGATTACAATATAATAAAATCGATAAAAATTCGCTAAAATGAGCTGTAAAAATCTTAACAAATTAAAAATGTGCATTTTAAAAAGTAATAAAAAGTAAAAATCGCTAAGAATAATAAGTTTTCTTAAAAAGATGAGTTTTGAGTTTGGATTTAAAAGAACTTAAATTGTCACAAGACCGGATAACAACAGGTAGAAAGGTCAGTTTCAGTCCGGTCCAACTAGAATATTTGGGACCACCTCTGGAGGTTGACTGGTCAGACCAGCCGGACCATCATTTTCTGTTCCATTTTGACAAACTGGTTAGCTGCCTTACTTCAGTTTAGTAGCTTCATGACAGGCACAGGGCACTGGGGAAAGGAATGTAAAATGGAAAGGTCTGTTCCTCTCAGTTTGCCCTGTTTAATCGGAAAATGCCATTCCATTTTACAACAGTCAGCCCCTTTTGTCAGGCCGGTCAGACTATGAAATGGGAAGCACACCAGACACCTGATGTAGAGCCCCAGCCTCATGTCCTGGCTGAGTACATTGTGTTGGGTCCACCGTCCTTGGGCAAGACACTTTTACTCTCAGAGTGCCTTGATCTCTCCATCCATGTACATATTAAAATTTAATTTGTTCTGGTGAATTTATTGCTGCCAGGAGGTATGGAACCCTGTGATAGACTAGCATCCTATCCAGGTCGTGGGGGTAGAAATGCTCCTAGTCGTTTGATATTAGAAAAAAAAGAAATGTTAGCACTAATGGTGGGTAATAAGCCAGATGGGCTTCCAGGTGTCCTTGCATTTGCATTTGAATTGCTGTATTAAGAGTTATTTTCAGGCAAATTTTTGAATAAATTTACACTCAAAACTTCTGAAATACACCTGACATTTTGTCTTCTGACCCTCCATGGAGGGCAGAGTCTTAGGACTTAGAAATTGAACACCCACATTTTAAATCCTTGCTAAAAGTCTGACTGGCTCGGCCACTTTGCCAGATGCAGACTTTAGTACCTGGGATTGAATTTAGTGCTGTTTCTTTTACCTCCATGCATGTTATGCATCTTTACAATCAGTGAGTTAACAATTTCTTTTTTGCTTTTAATTTAATTTCTCTTTAGGATGTCTTCCCTGACAAAGCAACTGAAAGGAAGATTCTTTCTTTTGCCATCAAATGTCCAAGTAACGGTTGTGACTGGACTGGTGAACTGAGGAACAAAGAGGTAAAAAGCACATCATGCAGAGTGGGTTTACTGTATTCTCTTAACCCTTCACCAGTTAACCAAATATGTTGTTTTATTTGTTTTTCAGGATCACTTGGCATCTTGTCCTTGGAAAGTTATTAACTGTACAAATGAACATTGTCCAGTGAAGGTCCGAAGGAAAAACTTCAAACGACATGTGACAACTACCTGTCAGTGGAGGATGATTAAGTGTGAACACTGCAGCAAGCCTCATCCACTCTGCAAGATGAAGGTTAATTTACTTCAATAAGCTAACAATACTATATACTGAATTTATCTTTGCAACATTCACTGCATACTAGGCTTTGCGGCCACTGGGGTAAATCGTTGTACTTTTAATGGACTCTCACCTCTCTGACTGGCTTACTTTCTCGGTGAGGCAATGACAAGTTGGCCAAGATTGCAGTAGTGAAGTGAAGCTCTTGTACGCTTGTACATGTAATTCTACCGATCCTCTTGTGTATAGCAGTTACTAATTGCTTTGACAGCTAGGGGCATTGTTCCTGTTGTTTGTTCTTTTGTTCTCTTGAAGGGTAGCGAGTCATTCATGTGAGATATTTTGTGAAAGCAGCTAACTGACCCCAAGGTTGAGCTCTTCTTGGTGTCTAGCTCTTCTAAGCTCAGTAGACAACATTTAAATGCTCATTGTTGTTCTCAATATATTTCCTATAGTACCAGTTGGGACGGTTTGAAAATCGTGGCAATTTCTCTCTTCCAACCTCACTTCTTGCAACTTTTTCTCATGACTTTGCGTTGTGATACTGTGAGGAGAAATTTGATCCAGATCACTCATGTGGCTGAAAGGGTTAACTACAGTGAAATTAAACAACTGATGGCTAAATTTTAGCCTGTGTACAGCCGTCCCGCTCCCCTCAAAAAAATCGGGGAGGGAACGTCTGTGTTATGGCGGCGATAATCGTGTTCCAGTATCCTGCTGTTCTCGATTTAAATTTCACATAAATTATCATATCGGGTATCCGCGTGTGAAATTTGAATCGTGGCGAACGTAACATAACGAACAAGGGAGGTGGAAACTAATCATCGACCTCAAGAGACAAAACTCTCGATCAAATCAATGCAAGTAGCATAACCTTTACAACAAAGAATGTCTCTGTAAAATCAACTTTTAGCTTTCTCAAAGTAAAGTTACAACAGTCTCTGGCGATAAAGTATGTCATCCGTGATTAGATCAATACATCTTGCAACAAAGCCGGGCTCGGCATCGCAAATATAAATGCAAGCAATCAACATTTTCACGGAAATTTCAAACCTTGTTCTTCCAGAGAGAACACTTTGAGAGCTTATAGCATATCTTGCAAATAGAAATGAGCCAAAATAAACCGCATTAGCGAAACGTGTGGCAAATTACAGAGCTAGAGGTGTCAAATTTTAAAAACAGGAAACTGTGCAGACCTATAACCTCTAGACATTTACTAGACCACAGTACTCACAGTCTTACGGTTCTTCTCAACTTATACTACCTCCAAATGATACAACATATAGTGCCCTTCAGAAACAAGTGAGACGCTGAAAGGTCGAAAGACCAAATTTCAGACAATACGGCAAATACAAATGTCACGAACGTAGGAGATATGCAGGCCTGTCAACCCCCATTACACCGTTGCCAAACGCACGTAGTAGCGGGAGCGAGTGAGAGGCGGCTGTCAGGCTGTATTCGCAGGCATAATTATGAGACAATTTCTGCAAATGTGGGCAGAGTTTATCTTTACTTTGATGTCCAACGATAATATTTCTTGCCTTGCGTTGAATACTGTACTCCTGCGAGCGTCTACCAAATTTTTGTCGCACTTATTGACTAGACAATTTCTGCAGAGCGCACAAATAACTGAAGATGAACTCATCATAGCATGTCGACTCGCGCGCTCGCTGGAATGATTTGGAATTACTCCAGCTAATACATAACACCCGCGAAAATTTTAGCCAATCAAAACACGGTTTTGGTATTATGCAGAATAAATTAAAATAATTTTTGTGAAAGCCAATCAAATCATTTCCCACACATTCCGGGGAAACCTACCGCCGCGGAACACGATTAACGCCGCCATAACACAGACGTTCCCTCCCCGATTTTTTTGAGGGGAGCGGGACGGCTGTACACAGGCTAGCTAAATTTTTATTAAGAATTTTCTGGCATCAAAGAAGTCGCTAGGCAGCAGGGTCTTACCCTACAGTGACTTCTAATTCTTACTGCAGCTTTTAAACGTGAACTCAGCGGAATCAGCAGTTACATTTTTTTGCTGCCCTTATTTGCTATCCTGCCATCGTAGCAGACCTCAGGAACAGAAATTGACTTGAATTGGTTCAAAGGTCATGTCTGTCGGTTGTAATAGATTTCGATCCATTTTGCTTGTTTCTCTTTTTCAAGGTTTGTTGGCAGTCCCCATTAATTATTATTGACGGCAGCAAAAAATGTAATTGTTAGTTAGGTTTTAACTTCAGGTTCGTGTGTTATTGAAGGGCACAGTAAACACCAGGCGCCTCAAACATGGCCATCTAATAAGTAAGAGATAAAAACTGAGAACAGAGGTATTAATCCATATTCATCCCTTGGGCCCTTCAGGGAAGTATATGAATTAATACCTCCATTCTCGGTATTTATCGCTTACAAATCCCTGAAGCCAGGGATTTATACAGATAATTCCCTGTAAGGAGGGATTTTTACAGATAAATCCATCATTAATAGTCTTAAATTAAATTCATCAGCCCCTATCTTCCCTGCTATATTATCAAGCCCTCCCCGGACTTTCAGTTAATTGACATTCAACAGGGTTTTAAATAAAGGTTGTTGAATAACAAAAGAAAATTTGCCAATCATGAAATAACAACAGATGAAAGCTTAACGCAAGCAAACAGAAGTGCAACTAACCGCAAGCAAACTCAAAGTTGATATTTTAACTCGAACTCAAAATTCTAACTCGAACTCGTAACTCGAATTCGAACTCATGAAATGGAAAGACCCACTGTGAGGCAAATTGGGCAAGAGGGGCAAAGATGTAAACAGAAAAGGAAAGGAAAACGTTTCTTTCTCAGTTCTCACCATGGAAGCTGTTGAACCAGGACAACATTTAGCTAACTAAAGATAGTTGTGGCCGTCAATACGAAATACGTCCCTACGTTTTATGAAGTGTTTTACGTATTTTTTTTCCTTCAGGATCATATTGGAAAGTGCAGCAACTCCCCTGTAACCTGTCCAAACAATTGTGGCCGTTCAATTCCCAGAGAAAAGGTTAGGCATTTGTCTTGTTATTCAGCTATTTCAATTAACATTGTTGGATAAAGGCATTACAAACCAACCTGACAAGATCGAGTGGTGGTCTGCATGGGTATTCATTGGAATTTTGCATATTGATTAAGTGAGAAAATCTACGAGTTTGTATTTTTGCACGTGCAGTATTTGTTTTTCCTCCATATGAGACCTTTTTTTCTGTAGCTTTTCGTTCACTGTTATATATAGCTTTGAGCTTTGAGTGTGGCTAAAAGTGCCTTGTTTCTGCATGTCTGAAGAGAAATAAAACGTTAAAAGAATAATCCGTTATAACTCATTAATGTTCTGCACGTGCAGCAGCCCTCTACTTCCACCCATACCACGTTTCGGTCTTTTCATGTGAGCTTGAAGCTTTCATCTGACAACATTTATTGTAAAAGCTGCCTTTATACCTCTGGTTATCCAAATTACAATAGGATATTAGATCAATAGAGACAAGATAACAGATCATCAAGATCTTCAACAGAGAAAGAAAGCAACAGTGAAAATTTCGAACTAAAGGAAGACTGAAGCCAGCCGGGAGCATTTCTTCTTCCCTAGACTTTTTGCAGTGTAAGACAACTGATCGAACTGCAGAGATGGTTTCTTGCGCCACGCCCGAAAATTTACAATCTCCAAAATCAACATCGCATTCAACGCTCAGCAGTCCCTCCAGTGATATGGGTTTTTCTTTTGTTACCCCAAATGATCCGATAAGCGCGCAAGGGTATTCTCTAGGACTAGGCCATCCCTATTTTAAAGTGGTGTATTCAAGGAGCCAAGAGGAAACTAATTGCATTTAAGAGACGTAAAAAAGAATAACTTGAACTTCGACGATAGGTCGGTCGGTTCTTTTCATTAAATCTATAATGGATTTCTTTCAGATTCCAGATCATACCAGAAACGATTGTCCACTGGCATTAATCTGTTGCCCTTATGTACAGATGGGCTGCAAAAGAAGGGTATGTGGCTCAACGTCAACGTTTAAATGCTTCCTTTACTTTTGACAACTTTGTACAGTCAGTTAAGGTGACTCTGTAGTTATTGCGGGCGCACTTGTCCATCTACTTTGCCATGGATCGGTTGCGGAGTAGCTTATAATCCCAACGACAATTCTCCCATTCACAGCACGGCTCAGCAGCAAGCATCGATGCAAAAATGTTGCAGAACCTTGAAATTCACGTAGAAGGAGTTTTACACAAAACGGCTGTATAATTTTCGAAAATTTTCGGAAACGCAACGTTGGAGGTTGGGGAAGGTTTAAGAGCATTTTACAATGTTTACAAAATTAGCGGATACTTTTTAACGGTTCTCACGATCGACAATCGGCTAGGCACTCTGATTCAGTAAGCATTGGAGAGGCTTCTCACAGAAATTTGGGTTCGTGATTTGTTTTGTCTTCGAGCGTCAAGTATAGAAACTTTCAGAATATTAGAGTTGAATTCAGATGACCTTAATATTTCCGCTCTTATGCTCCACCGATTTTCCTGACACTTGGCTATGGTATGTATTGACTCAATATAAGCTAAATCCACCATGTAGCCTGCGAGCAGGCTCACCTCAGCTTTTACTGGATGCGATTTTGTTAAAAAAAGTGGGGTCCAGTTAAACGCCGAAATCATAAAAAATATCTTTTTTTCTGTAAAGTCGAATTTCATATTATTATTACCGAATGATAGGTGAACATTTTCCTAAAGTTTCCCAGCCATCGCGTCAAGGCCTAAAAAGTTATAGCCATGCAAAGTTTGTCATGGACAAGTGCACGCGCAATTATTACCGAGTCACCTTTTCAGGTGTAAGGCATATAAAATACATGCACTTAAAATAATAATCACAATTAATAATCCTTATTTTATGTATCTTCTGACAGTATACCATCAATTGCATTGATTTAGTGCTAGGTATAAAACAAAGTCTGCATTCGAGCCTAGTGGCCCATCAGACCGGAGCTTATCCTGTTTCGCTAGGTATAAGGAGCTGTCAGAATGCACTGTTAACCGTAACCTGAAGGTATAAACGGAAGTGAACTTTTGATAGAGTCTAGAATGACTAGAAGTATTTCCAGCCGTGGGACATGCTGAATCTGAATCTCAGTACAAATTTACAATGACCTGTATCTGCTGGATACTTTTTTCATTTTCCCTACTTGGTTTTGATTAAACTAACTGAGCATGTGTCATGGACGCAATCAGCTAACATACAAAAAGTATAGACTTCTCTTGAGATTCATCTAAATAATTCCATCGTTTCTTATAGGTTCAACGGCAAGAGGTGGAATCTCATCTTCAATCTGACATGAAATCCCATCTTGACTTAGCTTGCGTCAAACTTGATACACGGGTGTTTATTTGGAAGGTTGAGTGCTTCAGTGAAGTTTTGAGGCAAGCGAAGGCCGGAGGAAGACAAGCCATAGCAAGTCCTCCATTCTACACAGACAGAACAGAAAGTTATGGCTACAAGTTAAGAGTAGAAATTCATCCTAATGGGGATGGATTAGATGCCAAGAATACTCACGTCTCGGTATTCATCTCTGTAATGAAAGGAGAATATGATGCTATATTACCCTGGCCTTTCAAAAAGAAAGTGAAGTTTACATTGATTGATCAACAGGAAGATCCAGTCCAACGGGAAAATGTTACCCGGCAGTTCATTCCAGTCAATTGCCCAGAAAGCTTTGCAAGGCCTACGAAAGAAGAGAACAGCAAGGGGTACGGGTATCCTCAGTTTATATCTCACGCGTTCCTTCATTCAAGGCGTTACCTTGTGGATGATACTCTATTTCTTCAGGTTGAAATTGGCCCCTCATCAAGTTAAGCCTTTTTTCATGTTTATCATCCGCTTTCAAGCTGGCGCCTTTTCAGGAACAAAGACACGAATGACTATAAAATAGCCCCAGATGGACAGTACGGCTTAAATGACTTCAAGATAATTAATATACAAAGGAATGCATCAGATACATTATATTCCCGCCACCCCCAACCACCCCCTCCCCCCCCCCCCCCCCCCCCCCCCATAAAAACGTGGTTCAGTTCACTGTTACCTCGATCTGGCTGAGATTTAGACTTACGACATAGAGCTGAAATAACTAATACTTTGGATGAAACCAAGGACAAAGTGTTGGCAAAACAATCTTTTCTATTAAGGTTCATTTCCGTAGAGGAATAATTGAAATTGAACTCTACGGCTTAGTGTATTTAGTGCATTTATTATACGCAAAACATTTAAAAGCTGTTTAGTTTTTATTCTTAAAGGTATTGATTTTAAGATAGAATATTCAAGACTCATTGTTCATAAAAAGAAATTTGTTCATTCAGTTAATCGATTAAAAGTGACATATAATATGAAGCGAACGCTTATATAAGAATCTGTTTATATGAAGAAAAAGTTCTCTCTGCTAGGGAGGGGTAAGAAGTTACCCTCTCCCCCAAGCCATCTTTTACCAAGCGCCCTACATGAGAAATGTTGCCCCATCCAACCGAGCCAAAAATTGGCCCTCCTGGTTCCACACATTCTCTTTGTGTCCCAGGGGGATAGACCGGGATGATAGAAGGATTTTTTTGGATTTGAAATTTTTGATTCTGGGATTTTTTTGGGTAGAAAAATTTGGCAAGTATTTTTTTGGGTGTCTTGATTTAAGTATAGGGATTTTTTTGGGTATTACTGACCTTGGCTTCGTAGTTCTGAAATAAAGCACAATCAAAGGAAGTGTTCTTGGTTGTCTCTAGTGTTATTTAAATGACTCGGATGATATGATGAATCAACAAAAACAAACATTCAATTTCTAATGTTTTTAATAACTGAATTTTAAGGGTCAGAAATTCGGCATGAGATTTTTTGGGGTTCATTGTTGACCCAGGAATTTTTTTGGGTTTTGTTGGAAGCCCTAGGGCTTGATTTTTGCTCCCATCCAATCATCCCCGAGTACCCCCTTCCTGGGCTTCGTGTCGAGTAGGCGAGTGAAAATATCATATTGTTTACATGAACTCATCCACTCAGGGTCCCAGTCAACGGTTCGCAGATCCATCGAGAGCTCTCTTGCTCGGTGTCTGTCGATAGGGAGGGTAATTCGGCCTCCTACGAGGGTCAACTTTACCTCGTGTGCAGGCCCAAATTTTCCAAGGAGATGAAGAATGAAGACAAGATAGTGTTATACCTCTCAGTGAGTGTGTCACATTGTATAGAAAATCGAAGTAGTTATGAGCCACTGAACTCGCAAAATGAATTGAAACAAGAATTTAAAACCGCAAACTTTGACAAACAAAGATTTGCCAGAACAAATCATGTTTTGAACGGATAAGTACAATCCCCTATTCGTCAAATTATCTCCATTGTACTGATACAAATATGTACAGAATACTAGTTATGCAACGCTTTCGAGTGGTATACGTAACAATTATCCCACGAGTCATTTGTATTTTCTTGGTATTTTCAGAGTTAAAAAAGAAAAGAATCTCAAATCCAATCTCTGTATCATTTCGTTCCGTTTGTTCGATATTCGCAGTATTTAAAATCGGAATCGTAACATTTGTTAACATACCTTGCTACAAAAACACGACACCGGCCCGCGGTGGGCCTGCATGCGGTGACTCGAACCCCGACAGACCAGAGTTCAGCTACCAACCATTAGACAATAGACCATTCCCCTTATGAAACTTGCATGCAGGGAATCATGGTAGTTGCATTCATCTCCACACGTCAAGTCTCGAACATGTCGCGCACGCAATGAATACAATTACCATGATTCCTTGCAAGAAAGTCTCATAAGGGGAATGGCCTATTCAACGCGTCCTTCACTAGAATCCCATACAATGGCATTTTTTTCGCACAAATCACCTTCAGAATGTACTTGACAATTTAAAACATTTTATTAGATCACGTTAAGATTTCCTTTGTCACACAAAGTTCCAAAAAAATTAACTAGATATATCTTTAATTTTAATACCTTGTTCCTCAACTTTCAATCATTATATACTAATCACACACAGAACATAACATAACAAATGTCATTTACTTATAGTCTATATATGTCTACAACTTTACTCTTTCATAATTATTTAACTTAACTAAAAAGTAATATTTTAAGTCATCATCCTCCTCCTCATCATCATTATTATCTTGTTTGACCTGAAATTCATTTTAAACGTAGCTACAACTGCAACCATTCAAGATTTAAAGCTGGCGCGCTTGACGCCACGCTATACTATCTTTTGTCTTTGTAACATTATTTAACAATCTTATTTTGAACTTTTTTTCATCCGAAAAGAGAAACAATATGGGCATAGAAATTTTTGGACGTTGAAGCAAGTTTTGTTTCCTGCTGATTAGGATCGGTGCATAGGAAAACAGTAGAACAGGAAGCTGAAAGGGGCAAATTTTATCTTTTTTTAAAACTACTATTCTGACAAGTATCCTTTTTTTTCACACTCTATAACTTAAATGTTTTTTTCTCCTCGAAAGTAGCGAGCCCCAAAGATTCCGAAAGTAGCGAGGATCGTCACTTTTTTTATAAAACAGATGACTACAAGAATTATGATCAGGATCTTGTAACCATTTGCCCATTTTGTCTCTTTTGTCAGTTCCTTTTGAAGGGCTTCACACTTCTCTTCGTTTCGGTTTATCCTTGTCTTTTCCTCTTTAATTAATTTAATGTGATCATCTCAAGCAGACAGAAGGTGTGATTCTTTTTTTTCTCGCGGTATCTGAAAAATTTTCTTTCGCTCTTTCGTTCATTCGTTCCTTCTTTTTATTTTGTTTTATCTTTTTTTTATCGTTTGTTAATTAATTAATTAATTTATTTATTTATTTATTTATTTATTTATTTATTTATTAGCTCTTAGTTTAACCAAAAGTCCATTTGGTATTATATATTTTTGGCGCAATAATGCATGTAAAAAGAAAAACCACTCTATTTTTACAGCTATTTCAATTAATGTTGTCAGATCAAAGCGTAAGGGTCAAACTGACCAAATTTTCAAATTTTCTTTATTTTTGCCCAATCTGTTGATTGAGAGCCAAATAAACATATTCCAAAGTTTCAAGCTAATTGGACTTTCCATCGCAGAGAAATTGCAAGTTGAAAAATGATTATTTTTGGCCTTCATAAACGTGGAACGGTCGGGAAATTGTCGGAAAATTGTCGGAAACACCAATTAAAGACGTCACTGTTAGTGAGCTGTGGGAATTTCAAAGCCGTTCAGTTCTGAAGTTTACCTTAGTCGGTGACTTCGTTTTAAGCGGAAAATACAATTTCGCCGTTTTCCTGGCGCACCGGCTCATTAACTCTGATGCCAAGCCAATCTGACAGCGGTTTCTCCTGATTGAGGTGCCTCTCGACTTTATTAAATTCATCCATTGAAGTTTTTTGGGATGTTGTTTGGCGTTGCCCTGAGTTTTGAGAAACTCTTTGCTTGCGCTTTGGCGGCCTGTGTGCACCGATGAGGAAGAGCCCCCTGATTCACCTCGATGCAGCTCCAGAGACACAAGTTGTCTCTGCATGTATCAAGAGCTACCGTAGCTCGTCCATGCGGGCTACGCAGCCAGTCTGGCAATGGCCCTGTGCTCAACAGCGGCTGCCTGTCTAGCACCACTTTTGTTTCAACATGAAGAACCTAAAAAATGTCCATTTCGTGTTAGGCCTCTCGACGTTGTCAAGATTTAGCCGTTCATTCTCTTGTTGATTCACCCATCTTTCTGCAGTAGCAAGGCGAGCCTTAGGCTCGATTTCCGCCGTCCTCTCGTGTTCGGTCGTAATCGAGCCTAGGCGAGCCTCTTTTTCGTTTATAAAAAAAAAATCATACTCCTCTGGTCTTCGTTATTCACGATGACGTATGAGTAGATGTACCTTACTCTTGCTCTCATTTTGCCCAAAATAGTGGGGGAAATTAAGGTTTTCATTCAAACTCCTGCTGAAAATTAATCTCATGTAACGCCTCCCCTCTTCCTCGCCCTCAAGCGCGTTATACAGTTGACGATTACTGGATTCCCATATGGGGAAGGTAAGGTTCAAACTCTGCAAGAACATCTCTCTTGACCGCGTCTTGAAGCCTCTGCCTTTTCGTTTCAGTACAGTGGGTAGGTGTGAATGTTCAAATTAAATTGTGTGGCCTGTGCGGCGGCCACGGGGGTTTGTCGCCCCTTTGTTCGCCACATTCGCCGTGCATAAAAATACAAGTTTTTTTTTACCGGTGAAAGCCATTGTTTTTACATCAAAACTTCAACTTTTTACTCGTTTATTAATAAAATTATGTTCTAAATTCACATTAAAGGTCCGAAATTTAATGTTAATTAAGCCGTTTGTTAATAAAATTAGTTCTAAATTGCTAATGTTATTTGTTCCATCCCCTCCATACTACTTTTCAATTCAAATTCAAATCACAGGTTATTTCAATTTTGATATATTCCAAAGAAAGGCAACTTTTTTATCCTCTTCATCTCGATATCTGGAAATGTGTGACACCTTCCTCTGTAACATTTGCTTCGATATTATCTGAGCCCAATCTCGTCCCCTGAGGCCGCGATCCTTTTGGTCAGCACTAAGAATCGAGACCATTGCGCTAGACTGAAAGTCTGCCAAAAAGACGGCCAAATCTGATTGGCCCTTGAGAACCTGTTCATTTCATTCAAAACTGTTGCGTTTCCCTACCGCTTGTCAAGGGGGACGCAGGCTCTGGGAACGAAATTGATCTGAGCCTTGTTGTTCATTTGGCACTGTAGTTTTTGTTTCTTACGCAATGAAAAAAATAGAAACTCAACTCGGATCACGGGCCGAGTTCAACCTGAAGAAACAAAGTATCACCCACAAGGTAACGCCTTGAACGAAATTTCTCGAGAGTAATAAACTCAGGATACCCGCATCCAGTGTTCTGTTCCTGTGTAGGCCTTGCAGAGCACGCGGGTATATCGTCTGGAAAAATGGACATGAGAACGTTTTCCCGTTCGACTAGATCTTCCTGTTGATCTATCAGTGTAACTGTCACTTTCTTTTTGAAGGGCCAGGGTAATATAGCGTCATATTCACTTTTCATTACAACAATGTACATGGAAAGGTGAGTGTTCTCTCCACTATTGCCACCATTTGGATACAGGCGTAATTTAAGTTTATATCCATACGTGTAGAATGGATCACTTTCTTCGTACTCTTTTACCTTGTTCTTTGCTTGTCTTGATTTGATTTCAAAGCTTGTTATCTTCCAGGTAAATATTCGGGATTCCTCTGTTACCCTTAGACGGGTGTTTAACGAATCCACTTTCTCTTCAAGATTCTTCTTTACCATATCCACTTTCTTCTCACGTTGGCTCTGAATAACGCTTACTTCCTCTTTTAATTGTTTTTGGATTCTATCTTCAAGTTTCGTCAGGTAAGACGTAATATTAGTGTTTAACGAATCCACTTTCTCTTCAAGATTCTTTTCTACCATACTTAGTTTCTTTTCATGTAGGTTCTGAATAACATTAAGTTTCTCTTGTAAATTTTTCTGGAATCCATTTTCAAGTTTCGTCAGGTGCAACATTAAAAACGCCAATGGCAACAACAAGCAAACAAAAAATATTTTGCGCTCTGTACTTAATTTCTGCTCGAGTTTTGCTTGGGTAGTGTTTACTTTTTGTTCAAGCCTGTTTTGAAGGATACGAACTTTCTCCTGGTATTCCTGATTCAGGAAATTTACATTGTATTGATGCTGCTGTTGAATAGCATTGACTCTCTCTTCTAGTCTGTCAAGTTGCATTGTTTTCTCTTGAACTTTCTCCTGGGTGTCATTTAACTCAAAGCAAGCCAAATCGAGGTGACTTCTAGTTTCATGTTGAAGATGTGACTCAAGTTGATCTCTGTGTACCTGAAATTAAAATACTATATAAATCAAATATGGTCTAATAAAGTTCATTCTCCAAACAAAACTACTGATTGATACTAATAGCCTTTTCTTTCTTTTTTTATTGATTTTATTTGCTTGACTGATTGGAGCTAATGGGTTAATTCATTATCTTAATTCGAGCATACTGAGATATCTAAACTGAACAAGCCGGTTTAGACTTTGAACCCGGGGCGGGCCGAGAATACTTCCCATAAAAGGCTCCAAACAAAACGGGTACTTTTCAGACTGAAGAAAATTAAAAAGAAACAAATATCAAAAGTGAAAAACTATCTCATGAAGCAGACGCACCTAACGGCTGATTCATTAATTAAAGGGTTACTTATGTGAAAAGTATACTATTCTGTCTTGACGTTGGCTAATGATACGAGTCGCCCCACTACCTCTCGGAACGAGTTACTTCATTGGTTCCTAATAAAACAATGGATAACAGGTCATAACAAAGCTCCTAGCCCTGAATAACAATAGAGGTCGTGTTTACAGCGGGCGAAAGAAAAGAGAGTTCCAGACAGGTAGTGCTTACTCATTCAATCAAACCAGGCCTAATGAATGAAAACGCAGTACTTCGATTCAAAGAAAAAAACTCGATTGCTACTATCAACAAAACAGTAAAAAAGTTCAGTACCTCTGTGCGGCAACCCATTCGAGCATATGGGCATGGGATTTTGGTCAGCGGACAAACCTCTTCAATGTGATCTCGAACCTGTTAAAAAACGATGACATGAGAGCATTTGATTCACACCGTTTAACAGCTGGTGAAGATATAAGCAACTGAGTAAACTTGCACGACTCTTTCGATATATTTTGGCCGAGATAAATGTTATACTGATGACATAATTATAACTTCGGATACACCAAAGCAAACACAACTAAATTATTTTTGGATTTTCAACAGGGTAAGTCTTCTAAAAGTTTGACTTTCTGTTGTACAAAGTGAGTATGAAAATAGCAATTATATAAACGGTACGGTCGGAAGCAATGAGAGGCGGTTCACAGTACATGTATCTAAGAGTGGTAGATATCCGTGGTTTTACAGAAAAAAAAGTGCACAGAAAAGCTGGTTATATAATTGGATTCATTAAGAACACAGATTCATTATCCTCACCAGTTTTCTGGGGATCTGAGCGCCGCACTTCAATGGGCAGGGAACAGGACACAATTTACATTTTTCGCGGATATGATTCTGAAAGTAAAAAGAAATTGGCATCTTTTTAATTCTTCACTGATACCATCTGCCTAACTACGTTAAGAATTTTCCCTATATCTATTACATTTTGAAGCTTCCTTTATACTCAAGTCTATTTTATACGAAATTTTGAACTGAAAGTTCAGTCGATTTTGTACATATTCATACATCACGTTTGTTTTCCCGCGAATGTCAAAAATCTTGTTTTGTCTTCTGCCGTTTGCTGCACTGTATACAGTTGACTAACTTTTAGTACATGCCAAACCAATGAGATAGGTGGCCCATAATCTAGTGATGAAAGGGGGGGGGGGGGGGGGGGGGGCACACAATCGAGAAAAGGCTCTACAGCCATATGTCTTTAGAGCACATTTGCGCTGTACCAGTAGTCCTTTGCTGGCAGATCTTAAAGTTCGTGTCGGATGGTGAGTAGTTAAGAGTTCCTTCAAGTAGACTGGTGCCAGGTTATTAAGCGCTTAAATGTGACAAGTAAAATTTTATATTCAATTCTTTGGGCCACATGTACAGGGAGCCAATGCAGTTCCTTCAGGATCGGTGTAATGTGGTCATGTTTACGCGAACCAGATAGCAAAAGCGCAGCACAGTTCATTTTTAGCAAACGTCTTTATATACATAACTGTGTTACAGAAAAACACTAGCTCAACATAAACCGAACTTGATGCAGCTATTGAGGCCATCAGTTGGGACTTCAGTGAGTTTAAATATTGGGCGAGTTGTCATCTGTTTACTGTTACCTCCACCTGACACTTTGGGTGTGGCTCGCTACAGTGCTCACACTCTATAATCCTCCACTGACACGTGACACCCACGTGCTCACTAAGGTCTTTCCTCTTCATTGTGGCCTGACAGTTCTTATTGGTGCAGGGAACTTCTTTGAAAGGACAAGATGCCAAGTGAGTCTGTCGATAAAACCAAGTTAATATAGCTGTGTTATACAAAAACAATAGCTCACTCTAAAAGGAACTTTTTTTTCCATAAACGGAACTTGATGTTGAGTTGATGTCATCATTTGCCTTACCTGGTGTGGCTTATTTTCTTGGGGAGGGAGTTGCAATCGGAATTTTATGGTGCTATGTCTACCTCTAATGGCATTTAAACATAAATAAATAATGGTTCTAACTTTGTACCTCTTTATATCTTAATTCGCCAGTCCACTCGCAGCCATCACTCGGGCATCTTATGGTAAATGAGAGAATCTTCCGCTCGGTTGCTTTCTCTGGAAAAATATCCTTTAATGGAACAGAATTATAGTGTTTAAGAGTATTGAAAAATCAATTCAATGGTATGATTGAAAAAACACTTTGCCCTTACACCCAAAACTCCGACATTAATTTTTGCCTAACGTAGTGAAGCAACGAAGGCACTGTTTGCTACCTCACAACGAAGATCTACAATCACTTGTCGTACTGTGTTATAGGCATCCAAAACTTTCTAAAGGTTGTTCTAAATCGATGAATATTATGCGCAAAAGATCTCTAAAAATTTGCTAGGAACAGGATTTGGGAGGCTTGTTGGTGTATGTGGAGGGGGGTGGAGGCTTAAAGCCCAGATTTTATGGTAACTTAATTATAGGGGAAAAATCTCTCCCTGGTTAGATCACGTGCTTACGATTCTGAAGGGCCTGTTGCAATACGAAACGGATAACGATGATTAGGGACTTTTGATAATTAAAGGCAGTTAACCTGATTTCGGTCCAGTGTCTTCATGTCTACCGGGCAAAATAAAGGTTTTCCTTCCTGCCTAAAAGAAGAAGATAAAAAGAAATTAAAAATTATTTATTCTCTTCACCCCGACTAATTCCAAAAATAATATAACTGTCCGAAAATTACCTAACCTCCCTTCGTCAACTCTCAGATGTAGGAAACCCCTCTGACAGTGTCCCTCCCTACCTCCCCCCCCCCCCCCCCCCCCAGCACAAGTATTAGCACATGGGCTTATGTTAACTTCTAGAAGAAGATAACATGTTTTTTTTTTCATGATAATGTTTCTGACACAGAGCTTGTTTTGTATTTTCTTTTGTGCCATTGCAGAATTATACCTGGAGGCTTAAAGCATTATACCTTAAGGCTCCCCCCCCCCCCCCCCACCCCACCACCATAAAAAGTATATTTTTTAACATTTATTACACTTTACGGTATATATTTTAGTCACAAACATAATTTTCTATTCTGCCTGATAATGACCTCAGTACAAATAGTACATAGTTTTCTTTCTGATGACTGCTTTGTGATATTGTCTAATTACAAGTTCGATGTATTTGGGGTTTTACAAATTCAAGCACCTCCCTCCTCGTTGACCCTGGTCATGGCATATTTGCTCGCTATGTGACATGGCAATCTTACTGCTGGGGTGTAGACAACAACAAAAAACAAGGGCAATTGACTGTGAGACTACAACAAATTGAAAAGAAAGCAGTTTTCAGTTTAAGTAGTTAATTAAACTTTTAAGTAATGCGCAAGGGATTAGCGTTTGAAACGAAGTAGTACACCCATTTGACTTCCCTTTTCCATTGCTATTAATCTGTGTATTACTTAAAATAATGTGAAAAACGCACAGAAAAATCGACAGATCTAAACAGCATGATCAACTGAACGTACAAAGTCCATCGGGCAACGCTAAAAGTCAGACGGCTGATTGGTTGGTCGAAATTCGTCACCTGGGCACCAGGGAGACTCGCCACCAAGTAACGACATCGCCACCAACGAATTCGAACTCGACCAAGCGAAGTCTCCTAGCCACCAACCACCAACAAAGAGATAAACTAGAATAAAGTAGTCCAGGAGTATATAGCCGTTCAAACGAATACAACAGTGCTATCTACTCTACCAGATTTAATATTCAGTAAAGTTTGTTGCTACTTTGCCGCGAGAAACTGGGTATAACAGCCGGACAGCTAAAGTGAATGAGTTCCCTCGACATCGCTTCGTAATTTGAGATAATTTGCATACAGTCAAGCAGACAAACTCATGCTTCGATTGAAAGCGTAATCGTTCGAACTGCTTATTCTTCTCGTGTTATTTCGGGAATAAACTGTTGTTGTTTATAGGAAAGCTTCAGTCCTCGCTTTGATCGAAGCTTGTTGACTTGACAATTTTTGGAGTGTTTCGCATCGAGTTTACGATTCCTTGCTATCGAGTTTTATTTCCACGCTACAACGTCGAATTGGCGATACTAAGTAAATAAATTTCATGGCGACAGAAATTTGGTCTTTCAATTTCGAGTCTTCTGCGATTGTAAACGTGGATGAAAATGAACGTTTTACAGATCTTTACGGAAATCTAATTTTATACGGAGCACACAGATGTTTACGTCTTGCTGAACATGTACTTTTTCGTTTTATGGTGTTTTAACCTGTTTTTTTTTTTTATCGCAGCCTCACTTCATAATGCTCCTGTAGGAGTATAGAATGGTAAAATCCGAGACTCGCCGAGACACCGAGACCCTCATTTAAAATCCGAGACCGAGGCTTACAATTTTTTTCAAATCCAAGCCCGAGACACTGCGATTCAAAAATCCGAGCGTAAGACACCGTGATCTAGAAATCCCAGCGTGAGACTATTACAACGCTAGTATAATAGCTCTCTGCTTTGCTGTTGTTGTTGCCGTTATTTAATTTTGTGACGGTTCAAACTGATTAAAACTTTCGCTTGGTTTGCGAGACTCGGATACTCAATTTCAAAATTCGAGATTCCGAGACGAGCGTGGTTTTTTGCGAGCTCGAGATTCGGAGACTCTAGTTTGCTACGCCGACATTTCGAGACTCGCCTAAGATTTTCCGAGACCCGTGATTTTTCAAGGACCATTCAATACCCCTTCCTGTGAACCGTTCTGCAACTGGAAACGAAAAGGACATACATCAAACTAATCAAAAGATGACGAGGTACGTGGCTAAGGTTCGAGGCGCTTGACTTTTGAAACAAAAACCGCACCTTGTGAAATGTTCCTTGAGGCAATCTTTGCAAAATCTGTGGCCACATCTCGTTAGAACGGGTTGCTTCTGCGGCAATTGACAGATTGAACAGAGAACCTCATCGTCAACTGCATTCACAAAGTCCTCGTCATAACCCGAAGGCAGCCGATTCCTTGTAGCTTCCGCCATTTTAGAAAGCACTCGAAAGTGAAAGCTTCGCGGGGTCAAACTCAGCTAAGTTTGCGTAATCTTTATAATCTCATCTTTCGAACAGTTGAGATTGTGTGACTATCTCACGCAAGTTATTCGTTCGTGGGACGTTGGTACACAACAAACAATTTCATGCATAAAAAAAACGTCAAAAACAAAAGCAAGCAAAACCAAAAGCAAAAAAAAAAAACCACAACCGAAGCCAGGGAAAAAAAAAAAGAAAATAAACAACAGCTAACATCAGTTTTGGCATTTCCGCATAGCCCGCGCTTTTGAATTCTTATAAACAATTAACCAGTTAAGGCGCGAAACAAACTAAATTACAAGATCTTGAGTGCTTCCAGATTTTGCACCAGACATTTCATTTCTTAGATAGCAATCAACTAATGTTAGCAAGAAGAAAAAAATATATAGAGAAACTGGAAGCCACATCTTTCAAATAAACCACCAAGAAAACGCATTTTTCCATATTCTCTCTAAAATTCCCCAGATTTCTTTAATCTTCCTAGAAAGTCCGCGAATGCATTGTAAGTTCCGAATGAAGTCTTGTCTTCGCTTTCTTACTTATGAGTTCTCGCGTTCTGATTTGCTGGGTTAGTTGTTCTATGATAGATGCTGCCGGATTGGTTTTATTGTTCACATGCGTAGTAAACTACACGCAGAGCTGATTGGACGTATTACTTTTTTCACATGTGAAAATATAGCAAATATGGAGTTCTATTTGCAAGGTTTATGGCCTAAAATTCTCGCTGTATTGGAAGTGGACAGAACTACTTAAAAGAGGTGAACGAAAAGAGAAACCAACTGAGTCAATAGAAAACAATTAAACAGACGGTCAAATAATGAAGTTAATGAAACCGCCGCCGTAGTGAATTTGGAAAAGCTGAGGATTCGAGCGTTAGCCCTTTGTCAAAGTAAAATGCTGCCATGTTTACACTGTGGTTAACGTATGTGCACTCTATGGTAATCTGTGACGTCATTGCCTGAATTCACGCAAGGCCGCCGTTTTGAAATACCCACGAGTCAAAGAGTAAACTGGTAACGAAACAAATGAGATACTTTGCGCGCTTTGATAGGCGTTTGCCTCGACGAAGGGCTAAAACTCGAAGCGTCGGCTGAAATAGTCCTCCATGTGTGACACTTGTATTTTCTTGCGGACATACAGCTACGAAAATGATATTTCACTTACTTGAAAAGAGACAACCTCGTTCCCAGGGTCTCTCTCCAACCATCCAGGGACTCCAAATTTGGACCCGTTTTAGAGAGAATTTGCCTTAAATTTGATATAGCAAAGTCAATTTTTATACCCCGTTTTAAACGAAAAAACACAGAACCATGCTCGTAAGCTAACGATGCGCAACATAGGGTGCAATGGCTGCTTACAAAACTGGACCTTTCGTGCGTTATTATACCCCGTTTTAGGAAACGTCTCTAAATTGGATACCCCGCTCTAACTCAGGAGCTCCAAAATCACGACACCGTTGTGCGGCACATACCTGTATAGGTATTGTATGGGAGTAACCCCAAGTAAAGGGGATTAACCGTGATTGGGTAATCCGATAATATATTGAATTGATATAATATCACTGATAATATTGATGTTATTTACGCCTTTGCCGCCTTTAGTAACGTGTTATTACATTTACGGTTGGTCAACTTATTACATTTAGCGTTAAATTGTATTACATTTACGGTGGGGTAAGTTATTACATTAAGGGTTGATTTTTATAACATTTGCGGTTAGTATTACATTTACGGTTGGTATTACATTAAGCGTTGTTATTACATTTAGCGGTGATACAACCCTGTGTAAACGAGAGCCATTTTTTGCCCGATAAAAGGTTCTCAATACCAAAATCGCAACTGTATCGGTTAAAATCCGTTTCGCGCCTTTCGGCGACGGTACCTTTTGGTCTGTATCGAAACTTCAGAAACTTATATATTATTAAATTACTGCCCCCGTCATGTTTATTCGCCGACCGGTAGGAACAGAGAGAGAAGGGAGAACATGTTCTCCCTTCTCTCTCTGTTCCTACTGGTCGCTAAATCATCTCGCAAAATAACGTTTTAAAGTGCTCGGAACGGCGAATAAACATGACACAAGACTCAATCAACATTTCATCTAAATTTTTATTGAATCATTTAGAGTAATTTTTATATTTTGTAGTAAATCGAAGCCGACGTAATGTTTCTCACATAACCTTATGTCAACAATTATTAACCACGAAAACATAGGGTGGTCTGCCTGTGATTTTCGCTCAATTAATTCAAGCCAGATTCAAAGGGACCCTGAATCTTCTTTTTTGCTGTGCACGTATCAATGTTAAGCGGGAGGGGGTGAGGGGGGGAGGGGGGCATAGGCGGGGCATTTGACCTTAGCTGAGATTTTCTGTTCAAATGCCCAGACCCAGAGCATTAGCGGATCGTCAAAACTCCCCACTACAGGCAGATCATTGCTGTCAAATCCCCGTTCTTTGCCCGTCTCCCCCCCCCCCCCCCCCCCCCCCATCTCCTTCTCCGGCTCAGCAATGTCAGGTGCATCACACAGCCTTGCGTGCGTATTCAACGAACAAACGATAGCAGCAGATATCGTTTCATCGTGTTTATTGATTGGTTTATTGTCTCCATTGCTAACAATTCGCATTTCTAGTAAATACCCTGCAAACATTTATCGCCTTGAGCTTCCTATGACATAACTCAAAAGTGACTTCCAGGTAACAACGAAGGACTACTCTAGAATAACCTTTATTCATAATTCAGCAATTATACCTTTTATACTAATAACGAAACAATTCCGAAAAAAGGTTTAGTTAACAAGGCCTAAAAGGGTCTGCTCTAATTGTACGATCATGAAAAGAAAAGAGAAATTCAAGTCATTGTTTAGCTAACATTTTGTCCTTGGTTTCAATTTGAATTCAAATTACAGGTTATTTCAATTTTGATATATACCAAACAAAGGCAACCTTTTATCCCCTTCACCTCGATATCTGGAAATGTCTGATGCATCCCTCTGTAACATTTGCTTCGACATCATCTGAGCCCAACCTCGTCCCCATAGGCCGCGATCCTTTTGGTCACCATTAAGAATCGAGACCTTTGGGCTAGACTGAAACTCATCCAAAAAGACGGCCAAATCCGATTGGCTGCTGAGAACCTCTACATTTCATCTAAAACCGTTGCGTTTCCCTACCACTGGTCAAGGGAGACGCAGGTTCTGGGAACAAGATTGGCCTGGGCATTATTGTTCATTTGACGTTTAGTCTTTGTTTTCTTTTACGCAATGAAAAGGTACGAGCGTGGAAATCAAAACTCAACCAGATCACGGGCCGATCTCAACCTGAAGAAACAGAGTGTCGTCCACAAGGTAACGCCTTGAACGAAGTTTCTCTGCAGTAATAAACATAGGATACCCGTCCCCACGGTTCTCTTCCTGTGTAGGCCTTGCAAAGGACTCTGGTATATTGCCTGGTGTGAAGGACAAGAAAACATTTTCCCGTTTGTTTAGATCTTTCTGTTGATCAATCAATGTAAACTTTACTCTCGTTTTGAAAGGCCAGGGTAACATAGCGTCATATTGACCTTTGATTACAACAATGTATATGGAAAGGTGAGTGTTCTCTCCAATATTGAATCCATTTGGATACAGGCGTAACTTAAGTTTATATCCATACATGTAAAATGGATCACTTTCTACGTACTCTTTTACTTTGTTCTTTGCTTGTCTCAATTTGATTGCAAAGCTTGTTATCTTCCAGATAAATGTTCGGGATTCCTCTGTTACCCTTAGATGGGTGTTTAAAGAGTCCCCTTTTTCTTCAAGATTCTTCTTTACCATATTCACTTTCTTTTCATGTTGGCTCTGAATAACACTAACTTTCTCTTTTAATTTTTTTTGGACTCTGTCTTCAAATTTCGTCTGGTAAAACGTAATTTTCTCTTCAAGATTTTTCTGGACTCCATCTTCAAGTTTCGTCAGGTATAACATTAAACACACCAACGACAACAACAGGCAACCAATAAACATTTTTCGCTCTGTACTTAATTTCTGCTCGAATTTTGTTTCGGTAGTGTTTACTTTTTGTCCAAGCTCGTTTTGAACGATACGAACTTTCTCCTGGTATTCCTGCTTCAGGAAATTTACATCATATTGATGCTGCTGTTGAATAAGATCGACTCTCTCTTCTAGTCTGTCAAGTTGTATTGCTTTCTCTTTAACTTTCTCCTGGGTGTCATTTAACTCAAAGCAAGCTAAATCGAGATGACCTCTAGTTTCATGTTGAAGATGTGCTTCAAGTTGATCTCTTTGTATCTGAAAATAAAATACTATGTAGTCTAAAAACGGTCTTACTCCAAAACAAAACTACTGCTTTATACTTTAGCCTTTTTTCCCGTGAAGCGATTAATAATCTAGTTTGTTGCTTGACTGAACGAAGCTTTTATGTTAAATTGGCATTTAATTTCGAGCATAATAAGACCTCTAAATTGAATAAGGGTTAAGGCGTAGTACCTTGGGCGGAGGTTGCCCTTATCTGCTTATACCAATGTAGGGGAAAGCTCCGAACGAAAGGGGTACCTATTTCAAATCAGAAGTGAGGTATAAAAAAGGAAAAGATTTCACGAATGAAAAAAAAAATACTGGATCGGCAGTAAAAACTATCATTGGGCATTTTAAGGGGCCTTTCAAAATATCCCAAGCAGACACAGCTATAATGGTTTACTAAAAGTCACTTGATTATTAGGCAAAATATGTTTTATTACCCCTTTGTCTACAATATGCATGTATAATTATGTAAAAGGGGACCATTCTGTAGGGAGGAATATTCAGAACAAGTAAACTTCTCTGCCAAAGGGTAAGGGTTTGGACCTCAGGGCGGAGCCTCCCCGTAAAAAACTTTGTTGTCAATGAGTAAAAACATCCTGGACGTTGTACCCATCGTACCCATCCTAATTTTTCTGGACAAATTTAATTCACTAGTAATAGTTGTAAAAACAGTGTTATTTTGACGTTAGCTAGCGATAATGCAGTGTACAAACCAGGCCTGCTTAAAATGAAAAAAAGGAGAAAGGAAAAAAGTAGAGGAAAAAAGCTCGTTAGACACTATCAACATGTCAGAGAAAAAGTTACCTCTTGGCGGCAGCCCATTGGAACATACGGGCATGGAATTTTGGACAGCGGACAATCCTCTTCAATGTGATCTGGAACCTGTAAGAACACGGAAGAATCTGGGTAACTGAGTAAGCTTGCATTTCTCTTGGCCCAAAAGTACAGAGGACATAACTTTTAGGTACACCTTTAGAAAACAAATAAATATAAATAAACTTTTTTTCCAGGTACATGTATCTTAGAGCAATTAAAATTCATTTTTTTACTGGCTCAAGCTCAAAGACCCCCCCGCTCAAACTCTTGCCGCACTGTCCCTCTACCTTGAGTATCATCACCGCTTAAAAATGCAATGTTTTCTCACTATTAAGTTTAGCTTGATAAGTTAAATTTTACTTTCGCATTTTTTTTTTGGGGGGGGGGGGGGGGGAAAGGGGGGGCTAGGGGGTTGGGGACGAGGGTTCATCTCAAAAATTAAGAATTACGAGGGGGCCAGGGTAAAAAATTTCTGATGAGGAGGGGGAGTCATTAGATATTACAGAGTGACGGAAGCACTTATTGTTTAACTGTGAAGTTCTAATATTATAATATTTTGAAGATAACAGAAAACAAGGGATTGAGGTATTTACCTCTTCTCGAGGAATTACTGCTTCACAGTTGTTAGGGCATCTCACAGGGAAGCGCTCACATGTTTCAAGATGATCTTGTAGCTCCTGCAATTAGTATATGTAATCGCAATGTGCCCTCGTGCAATTAAGGATTAATTTCACGTGCATTCTAAAAGTTTTCACAAAATTGCCCGAGTCGCGACTCGTGAAGCGACGAGGGCAATTTCGAAAACTGAAAATGCAAGTGAGATTAAAATGAAAAACACACTCGAGACGGAATTTTCTCTGCAAAAACGTTTCTCTCACTGATCTATCGCAAAACCAAGTAACAAATAACATATAACAAATAACAAATAACAAATAACAACAAATAACAAATATTCATCAGGGCCCTCGCAGAAAGATTTTGAGTGGGGGTGGGGGGGGGGGGGGCTTAAACGTGAACGTGTAGTCGTTAGCCAGCTTGGGGGGGGGGAGGGGGGGTCCGGAGGCATGCTAAACAAGGAAAATTTGAGTTTTTAATACTCTCAAATACCGGAAGGTGGATTTAAAATTAACAGTGTATAGATACAAACGTTCAGTGCTTAAAGCGCGAGGTTTTTACAACTTGAAACAGCAAGGGACCGCAAACAACAATGCTGCTAACATAGGGTCCACAAGAGATTATTGCAATTTATTTGCGCTGGCCTTCGAGCTGGCGTTATTTAGATTTGCTACACCGCGCTGACGAGTTCCAAAAAGGACGAATTAGCTGTCCCCGATTGCAACCCTGCTTTGTCGGTTCTGGTCGTGTTGGTGTCTCGAAAAGTTACTCTTTCACGTGGTGTTTATCAATCAGAATGGAAATTAACAACAACTAAAATTTTAGTGTAAATTAGATTCTTTAAAGATGCCGAAATTTTCCCTTCTGTTATTGCTACGATCTGTCAAAAAAGTCATTCTTCACGACTGTTTATCACTGTCAGGCTGCTGAATCTCTCTTGCGTCATTGTTGAGCAAAATTTTCAGTGTTCGGGCGGTGGAAACTGAATGATTGTTCACCAGATGCACTTGTTACTGGATTTACCGATATGGAACTAAATTGTAAACGCAATTTATGGCCAGGATTTTGAAAGGCCTTCAAATTAAATACTTTTAGTAATTGTTTTTTAATAATTATTATTTTTTCGTTTCGTTTCGTTTCTTTAGTTGCTTATTTACTTACGTCCTTATTATGTTTTTCTTTTTACTGTAAAAAAGTGGGGGTGGGGGGGGGGGGGGGGGGGCTAAAGCCCTCCAGCCCCTCCCTCTGCGCGGGCCCTGTTCATAACATATGTCATAACATAACATAACATAATTATGTCATAACACATATCATAGCATGACATATGTCATAATATTTTCTGGATTAAACCCAGGGGTACGGTTTATTTAAAACTTGGCTTTTAAGATCTGGTAACATTTATGTGATACACGCAGGCAACTGATTCGCAAAATAGAACATCGTGGCCTAAGCTGCATATTTTCAGGACTGGAAAACAAGACTGACATTCGTATTCCATCAGTTGACAGTTATTTGAAAAGAAAAGTCAGTCTCTGTGTTTTTGATTGTCTACTTGGAAATGCGTGTACTCCTTTTAGAACTATTTTAAAAGAGTTAATCACAATGTCAATACTAGGAACAGATTTTCCTCTATCGAACTGCCGAAAATGAAGCTAGAGTTTGGCCGTCGGAGTTTTTCGTTTTTAGCAGCCTCCGTTTTTAACAGTTTACCGTCGGACATGAGAAATCTGAACTCTAGGCTTCTATTTAAACAAAAAGTTAAAGAACATTTTTATTTGTAATTTTTATTCATAAGCTTTTATATGTTTTTGTCCATTGTAGTTTTAACATTTTTAAACTTTTAAACTTTTTGTATTTTTACCTTTTTAAATTTTTAAATCTTACAGGACCCCTAAGATAACAGTACTTTCAAGTACTGATGGGTTAATCCTGTTAAAATATTCGTTTATTATTATTATTATTATTATTATTATTATTATTATTATTATTATTATTATTATTATTATTAAAGACAGAAGAGACCGTCGAAATATAAATAAGTGCTGATAAAAATGATGATGATGATGATGATGATGACGATGATAATGATAATGTGAATGATGATGATGACGACGACGACGATAGTGATGGAGATGGTGCTGCTTCTGCTGCTACTGCTTATGATGATGATGATGATGATGATGATGATGATGATGATGATATTGTTCTGTTACATACACACAATGTAAATAATGACAGTAACGATAGAATTTGGCAGAAAAACACAGGTTAGTCATCCCTACCAGTTTTTTAACGATCAGAGCGCCGCACTTGTATGGGCAGGGTAATGGACACAATTTGCATTTTTCGCGGATATGATCCTAAAAGTGATAAAAAGAATTTAATATGTTACTCAGTTCTTTAAATATGAATATGTATAGCTATGTTAAAACTTGTTACATTTGGCAGCTTCCTTAATACTTAAGTTTGTTTTATACGAGGAATTATAAGCACGCAGGAATTTGAAAATCTTTAAGACGGCGAGAAAAGTGCATAGAGAAAGCAAGAGCGCAGTGTAAAACAACTCGCCAAACGTCTCGTGGTTCCACTTGAGTTTTGAACATTTGATGACGTAATTTCTATAGTCTGCAAGAGTGTAAACCATGGCAAAATAGTCGATGTGTTAAATTCACTGGTTTGGTATACACAAAGCGAGCAATTTGGTGCTTGCTATAAGCGCCTGGGCTTTGTAAATTTTCCTGTTGGATTTAATCAATGACTTGAGGGAAAATAAACAAATTCAACGAAAAGCTGATCCTTGTATTTTTAACTAGAATCGGTGGGGTCTCTATGAAGAATAGAAGTTTGAGCTCAGAAATGGTTTTAAGTCTATGCAGAATAATGTCAACGTTACGGAGAAGGGCGAGTTATCATCGGTTTACTGTTACCTCCATCTGACACTTTGGGTGTGGCTCGCTACAGTGCTCACACTTTACAATCCTCCACTGACACGTGACATCCACGTGCTCACTTAGGTCTTTCCTCTTCAATGTAGCCAGACAGTTTTTATTTGTGCAGAAAACTTCTTTGAAAAGACAAGAAGCCAAGTGAGTCTGTCGATAAAACCAACCAACATAAATTAACCTAAGATAACAGGTTCAAGACAAGAAGGAAGTTATCCCGGTTTCAGCAGCTGTATGAAACGACTGGAAGAATTGCTACTCCTGTCTGGATGAGATTCTAGTCCATCGAAGGGTTACCCCCCGGATTAAATTCGCCGGTACCCATTTTACTGTTTACACCTGGGTGGAGAGAGGTACTATGAGAGTACAGTGTCTTGCCCAAAAACACAGCTCAGTACCCTGGCCCCGGACAGCTCGCTTAAGTCCTGCGAGCTGACCACTGGCCTCAACGCCTCCCCACGACTTGTACCGTAACTGGTCACTGCTTAATTGCGTTATGTAAGAACAATAACTTACCATAAGTGGAACTTAATTTAGTTATTCAGTGAGTTGGAATTTTGTCTGGTGTGGCTTACTTTTATGAGGAGGGGGTATTGTCGGAAATATATCGTACCATATGAACTTCTAGTGGCATTAATGATACTGGTCAAAAATACCTCTTCATATCTTAATTCACCAGTCCAATCGCAGCCATCAGTTGTATTTGGGCATCTTATGGTAAATGAGAGAATCTTTCGCTCGGTTGCTTTGTCTGGAAAAATATCCTTTAATTGAACAAAATAATAATAATAATAATAATAATAATAATAATAACTTTATTTCTGTGTCAAAAAAGTGTTTAGCTGAGGGGAAAAGTCCCCTCTACTAATTGTGGACACCTACCTACAAAAACTAAAAAAATAATTACAGCTATTACAATAATTAATATAAGTTAAAAAAAGGGAGCTATTTACATGATAAAAATTTATTTGATAAAAATACTATATACATGATTATTAAAATTCACAGAGGTGGCAGTTGCAGCGTTCATTGTTTAGAAAGTTGCTGAAGTCGCGTTTCCGAATTGTTTTCTTAAATGTATTAAGAGACTGACAGTTTCTTTCATCGGTCGTCAGGTGACTCCAGAGCTTTGGCCCCAGGTATCTGATGGAATGCTTCCCATACGTAACTGTAGCGAAGCGGGGCAGTGAAAAGTCAGATTGCCTCAGCCTGTAGGACGACTGATGGGGCTTAAATAGCTCACGGATCGGATTAGGACTAAGCCTATTTTTAACCTTATACATCAGTATGCATATATCTTGTAATCGCCTGTTTTTTAAAGTAGGTAGCTCTGCCCTCTTTAATAGAACTGCATAGCTTGATCGATCATCTTTAAAAACTGCTCTTAATCCTCTTTCTTGTATTCTCTCCAATCTGCGTGTGTCACTTGCACGACAGAAATGCCAGACTAGATGACAAAATATTAAGTGAGGTAGGATAGCTGCTTTATAGAGCTGTAATTTGGCTTTTGTTGGAATGAGATTTTTTAGTCTCATGATGACTCCTATTCTCTGGCTGGCCTTTTTGCATACTGTAGTGATATGGTCTCTGAAGCTTAGTTTATCATCTATTGTTACTCCCAAAAGAGTCAGACTATTCGATGGACTGATTTCAGTATTCTTTATATTAATCACATCTGTGTGATACTGGTTGGCACCACTGCTACAGATGTTCATAGTCTGATACTTTTTAAGATTCCCCTCCAACAAATTGGAGTCGTACCACTCGGTAGCGAGAGCGGCGCTTTCCTTTAGTTTTGTGGTGACAGATTGTAAGTCTGTCCCTATTTCGTAGATCTGGTGGTCGTCAGCATACATCGATAGGGGTGAGGTTATATTATACGTCATATCATTTTGGAAAATATTCCAAAGGAGGGGTCCCAGTGCGGATCCTTGCGGGCACCCTCGACTTGTACACCTAAACGAGCTTGTAAGGGATCCTATTCTCACCCGATTGTATCGATCACATAAGTAGCTACGCAATAGGTTTATCGCATTATCTTCGAATCCGTAAGCTTTCAATTTACTTAGCATAAGTGGAGGGTGGAGAGAGTCGAAAGCCTTCGACATATCTGTGGATAAGATACTGGTGCAATGGCGATTATCCATTGCCAGTCTCCACGATTCTACTAAGCTCACAAGGGTGGTTTCACAGCTGTTATTCTTTCTGTAAGCGGTGAGGCCATCTGCTAAACATTCTTCGAAATTTATCGTGATTTGCTTGGCCAACAATTTTTCAAATACTTTATCTACGCAAGAAAGGACTGTGACGGGTCGGTAATTTTCCTTCATACAGCGATCACCCCTTTTGAAGACAGGTGTCCATTCTCCTTTTTTCCATTCAGTTGGCCATTTTCCTTCTTCGATGCAGGCGTTGAAGATTAAGGACAGTGGATGAGCCAGTTCTAAGGCACCAATTTTCATCATTTTTATGGGGATAGCGTCATATCCCGTCGCTTTGTTTGCATCAAGTTTTTCTAGGACCTCGCATACTTGCTGTTTGTTTGTCTGTTTAAAGCCAAACTTTCGAGTTGATATCATAGCGTTCCTGATTTTTTTTTACACTAGGGTGTCCAGCAAACTCATTCATGGTTGACATTTTTGTTCTGTTGCCTCCAATACCGTCAGCAATTGTGGAAAAATGGTCTACAAGTAGCTCAGCAACTCTGTTTTGCTCCTTCACAATCGACCCACCGTCGTCCAGATGGATTTCTGTTTCTCCTGCATGTCCTTTGTGCGTTAAGAAGGGTCTAAAGGTGTTAAAAAATTTTCTCGGATCAGCGTGAAGGGCGTCAGCTTTTCCTTTCCAGTAATTCTTAATAGCTTTTCTTCTTTGGCGCGTGGCTTCATTTCGACATCTTTGCTTATTGTCCCAGTTCTCTTGTGTCTTATTCTTTAAGTATTTTGCTGTCGCTTTGCGTTTCGCACGGATGGCATTTTTCCATTCAGTCGTCATATATGGGACGTCTCTTTCTCGAACACGCATTCTTTTCATCGGAGTATGTTCATCAACAATTCCTTTCATTAGCAGCTGCCAATAATAGACTTTATCATCGACTTCACTAAAGATCTCACCAACATGCCATGGAGCTACAGACAATTGTTCTTTGAATGCCTCTGCGTCAAAGTTCTTGTAACTTCTAAAAGATATTGTCTTTGAACGGTGGATTTTCGCTTTGTTTCTTAAGATACCATAAATTAATGCGTGATCACTCAAGGCGGGGTGATATATGCCACTGTACTTGAACAATTCAGGCTGATTGCTTAGAATTACATCAATAAGCGTGCTGCTTGTCTTTGTTCCACGAGTTTCCGTCCTTGTTGGTTTAGAGATCAAGCATTCCAATCCTTGCTCCATTTCCATATCAGTTAACAGCTTTCCCTCGCGTTTGTCTGGTCGAAGTCTGTCGAGATTTAGATCTCCAAGTATGACCATAAAGTTACTCTGTAAGCTGGCCCAATTGCAAATATCACTCAGTTCGTTTTCAAGTAGTATTTGATATTCACCGCTGACGGCTTTTGGCGGGCGATACATCCCAATTATTATCATGTTTCTTGTATCCATCTTAATTTCAATCGCGATCGTTTCGAAGGTTTTGTAGTTCTTTGGAACCTTGAGTCTCCTGCTGACTAAGGATGATGATATCAGTGCCATCACTCCTCCACCACCTTTCTTTCTATCATTTCTGTGCACCGAATAACCAGGAATTGAAAACTGGTGATTTGGATAAGTCGAGTCTATTTTGGTTTCGCTTACAAACATGATGTGGCACTGAAATTTCTTGACAAAAGCAGCCAGCTCTTCGAACTTATTTTGCACACTGTTTATGTTTATATGACACATTAAGATATTGCTGCCGGTGTGTTTTCTTCTAGACTCAAATAGAATATTGTCAGCCGTGTCAGCAACCGCTTCCGCTCCGCTATTATTTAAGATTGTTGAGATTAGTTCATCAGGAGGAGAGTTGACTACATTATATAAAGCGGTGTTCTCAACATCACGGAACGGCAGTTCCATCTGTAGAGACGTCAAGATACATTCTTCACAGGACCACGTAGCAATAGGCGATTGCAGAATCCGTTTGTATTCGCTTGGCTTTATGTTGGTACACTTTATGTGGGCCTGGCCTTTGCATGAATCGCAACACTGAACAACACGATGGTTGCGAGCGACTGTTCTCGAACAGATTTTGCATTTTTCCGGCCCTGGATTGGGACAAATATCGCCACTCATCATCAGGCGGGCTAGTTGAAATGTTGAGCTGGAGTTAGGGTAACGCCTGATCTTTGCTGCAAAATATCTGCCCGTGGAAAGTAACTTGAACATACCAATATGGCCGCTTGTGTTTCCACGAGGGACAAAGGCTTGATTGAGGTGAATGAAATCTCTTCGTTCATCCCCATAACAGTACCTAGAAGTATCCCTGGCAACCGCTGCATCGTTTGAGTACTCTTTCACATTGCTTAAATAACTTATAACATAGATAGTGGCTACGATGTAGCGTAGATAGACGGAGTTACAAAAATTACGTCTTGCCGCCATTATGCTAATTAGGGTTTAAAATGTTTATGACTTTTGAAAAATAAAACTAACGGTATAATTAAAAAACTCATTGCATGCCTTTAAGGTACGCCAAGAAACCCAGAACTTTTGCCTAACGTAATAAAGTATAGAAGGCAAGTTCCTTTAGTAGTTCTAGCGGTCGGGTTTATAACAGAGATCTTCAATCACTTATCCCACACTGTGTTAAGAGCTCGAGTATTTAACACTTTCCAAAGTTTGTTCCTGAAATCGATGAATTTTTGCGCAAAGGTTCTTCAAAACTTTTGGCGACAAATTAGCTTTTAGCCGGGTTGGGGGAGGCTTGTGTGTGTATGTGTGTGTGTGTGTAGGGGGGGGGGGGGGGGGGGGGGGCTTATAGCCCAGATTTTCGGTAGCTTAGCCAGTAGAGGGAAAACCTCTCTTCCTGGTAAAATAACCTGCTTACGATTCTGACGGACCTGATAATGAAAGGACATTTACCGTACCTGGTCTCGGTTCAGTGTCTGCCTGTCCATGGGACAAGTTAAAGGTTGACCTTCCTGCCTAAAAGAAGATGATGAAAAGAAATCTCAGACGCAATAAGTCCTTCGTACAGTATACCTCCCTTCCTCCCCCAGAACAATTATTAGCTTATGGGCTTATGTTAGCTCCTAGAAGAACAGGGCTCGTACAAAAAATCGCATTCATTTTTCCAGGACTTTTCAAGGACTATTCAAGGACCAAATTGAATTTTCAAGGACCACCTACTAGGAATGTAATTCAACATATTATGGTATATAACTGCACATTCCCAGTCCAAGCTAACAGGTTTCTAAGGCTTCAAAAAGCAGCTAATAACGAGAAAAATACCGGTGTTTGACAGTGTTTGAAGTCGCTTTACACAGGAAAAGGATACCAAAGTCTATGCAAGGCAATTTGGTTTCGACGCCACTAAATTAAAGTTGAAGAAAATTCAAGGACTTTTCAAGGAAAAATGGAATTCAAAGACTTTTCAAGGACTCCCCCTAAAATTCAAGGACTTTTCAAGACTGTGCCAACCCTGAAGAAGATAACAAGTTTTTCGTTCGATGATAAGATTTCTGTAAGAGAGTTTGTCTGCAACGCAGGCTAGTCAGGCTACGGCTGTTTAAACCCGAGCCTGCTTTGATACGTATCGGCAAAAACGTGACAGTTGCTGTTAGCCAAAAAGCTGTTATATTACAATTACTTCAATATTATCTTACATTCCTGTTTACTTGGAGTTATATTTTTGGGACATAAGGATTAATCACATCAGACGCGTTTTACTTAGGTAAGTCTCTGTTTTATTTCGATGTCTGGCGTCTGTTTGACGTTTCTGAACACTACAATCTTGGACAGAATAAAAAGAGAAATCAGCCCCCCGCCCATTTTCCCATCATTGAAATGGGGGGGAGGGGTGGTCTTAATTTTTCATTTAAATTGTCCAAGATTGTAGGGTCACAGTAAGACAAAACTTGTGAATGGTTTAGTCGGCGAGTTTTGGCGCGAGTGTTTCCTACTGAATTATCGCAAAAACGTCCAAAACAGAAAACTGATTTTCATTCAATTTAGCAGATAGAGGAGCCAAAATATCAAGCGAAAGAATTGACTGTCGTAACGGATGCGCTGAAAAGAAGATTAACAGCGACGGCAACTTTATTTAGTGTCAACTATCCCAAGTTGGTATATTGTGGTATCATTACCATTATTGCGTGCTATTTAGGCTAACCAGAACGCTATTTAGGCTACCGGTAGCCGGAGTGCTATCCAGGTTGACTGGAGTGCCATTCTGCAGTCAGACATCAAAACAGCCGGACAGCTGCAGTGAATGAGTTCCCTCGACAATATCCCACACGACGTAATTTGCATACAGTCAAGCAAACAAACTCATGCTTGAATTGAAATTGTAATCGTTCGAGCTGCTTATTCTCCTTGCGTTATTTCGGGAATCAATTGTTGTTGTTTAGCTACAATCCTTGCTTTGATCGAAGCTTATTATCGGCTTGACAATTTTTCGAGTGTTTCGCAACGAGGTTACGATAACTTGCTATCGAGTTTCATTTCCTCGCTCTACAATAGTTTCAGACAACGTCGAACTGGCGATAAAAAAGTAAATAAATTTTATGGTGACAGAAATTTGGTCTTTCAATTTCAAGGTCTTCTGCGATTGTAAAAGTGGATGAAACTAAACGTTTTACAGATCTTAACGGAAATTCAATTTTATGAAGCCAACATATGTTTACGTCTTGCTGCACATAAAAGTTTTCTACCTTTTAGTCTTATTGTGTTTTATTCCGACGGTTTATTTTAACTTTTAAGAGTTTACTTCAGTTAGCCGCGGAAGAACCTGTTTTTTAGTTCACTCCATAATGCTCCTGTGAACCGTTCTGCAACTGGAAGCCAATAGAACATGCATCAAACTAATAAAAAGATGACAAAAACTTAGTCGGGTACGTGGCTACGGTTCGAGGCGCTTGACTTTTAAAACAAAAACCGCACCTTCTGAAATGTTCCTCGAGGCAATCTTTGCAAAATCTATGGCCACATCTCGTTTGAACAGGTTCCTTCTGCGGCAATTGACATATTAAACAGAGAACCTCATCTTCAACTGCATTCACAAAGTCCTCGTCATAACCCGAAGGGATCTGATTTCTTGTAGCTTCCGCCATTTTTGAAAGCACTCGAAAGTGAAAGCTTTGTGGGGTCAAAGAAGGGTACAGACGCATAAATTATCACATTATGCAAGGCGCACGTCATCAGACCACCAGCCACGAGACAAAGAAATTTCAGGTTTGCTGTTAATGAATAGCCTGCAGAACAGGCCTATTTATTGGGCGGAATCGCTGACTACATTTCGACCGCCATCTTGGATGAGTTGGCCCGCAGAGAACTGGAACGAGTCGAAATTGTACCCAGCCGAGGCCCACCAACCCGCCCAGCATCCAAGATGGCGACCTAAACACGATCCATTGATCAGTTGTACTAAAAATTTACCCTTAGTTTTTTTTTTTAATTATAAACGTCAAACCGCAAACGTCTGAGGTCACGTTTGAGGTTTTCAACGCACGTTTGTAATTTCCCTCAAGGATTCTTTGCTTTTAATAATAATAATAATAATAATAATAATAATAATAATAATAATAATAATAATAATAATAATAATAACATTTATATCGCGCAAATTTCATGTGAATATGATCGAATGCGCGTTACAAAGAAATATGCAAACAAATTAACATCTTAAGAATCCCAACTGGCAGGAGGCTGACCAGTTGGCTATTTACAAAGCGTGGTGGAGTTGAGTTCTGGGCTACAGAAAACAAATCCAGCTAGTGGCAGGGAGAAGGAATTGAACCCGGGACCTCCGGGTTGCAAGTCCAGCGCCCTAACCACTGGGCCACGCCGCCTCCACAATTACGCTATAGATATGTAAAGTAGTTCCTTGTCAACATATAAAGAAGAAATTTAAGTCGAAAGAGTGGATGTTAAGCATTTTATCGAGTAATCCAACGTGATCCAATATGGCGACGGCGAGCTCGCATATAAATTCACGGAATCCGCACGTACAATTCTCAGAAAACATCCAGTGAAATGGACGGATTTTATTAAAGTGAACCTGCCGAATTTCAAGAAGAATGCGAACTTCAAGGTAAGCTACCTATTTTACATTTTCTGTAGCAGAACGGTAAGCAGTTTATAAATACAGGTATATGAAAGAAAAAACTAAATTTCGGTATTCGCCGTATATCTTGACGAGTTGTTTGTGCGCTTTTCTTGATGTCGCCTTTAGGTTTTAGACCTGACAATTCCGTTTAGTTTTTTGTCGAGTCATTTCAAGTATCTAAATATCATGAAATCGAATTTTAGAATTTGACAAGTCGTCTTTCCGAAGTAAAGTTGCACCTCATCAATTCACTTGTTTTCTGTTAGAATTTGCTCGAGGTTGAAAACGTCTAGTTAAACCTGTAGAAGTCAGGGTACCTCAAACTCCAAACGCCTAACCTGAAATTGCCGTTCGCGGTTCGCCGTTAATTACTGAAAAACGTGAACTTAGAGACTCAAACGGTAGTGCAGAACGTAATGCGGCCAATCAATTGACAATATAATATTAATTTCGCTTGAGTTTAGGTGAAGGTTGTTGACTTGTCAGTTTGAAACGTTCTGATTATATTTACTTTCTTCATTTCATCAGTTAGACATTGAAACACCAAACATGACACCGAATGCACAGTGGAAACACAAAGGAAAGGTCTAAACAAATCCATCCCAAAAGTCAAGGGGAAACATTTCTTGCTGAGAAACCAAATTCCACCACTCTTCCCCCACCCCTTAAAATATTTTAGTTCGTCCCGTCCGGATCGATAGCAGCGTTGCGTTACGTGAATATTACTACGAGGTTTATATTTAGGATAAGGGCCTCTTTATGAAAGATTATTAAAAAAAATAAATAAATAAAAAAAATAAGGGCCTCTTCATATGAGCCCGGCAACCGGGCTGGCTCTTACCGGGATGAATTTTGTCGTCTATTCAAAAGGGATGACCGGGACGAAATTCAAGAAACAAAACCAAAATGGCCCCATATATACTTGTATCGTTCGCGACTATCCTAGCTTTGTCGACTCTTGTAACTTTACTAATAAAGCTAATTCGAACACTTTTAAAGTGGAAATGCATACAAGGCAAAATTATGCCATTTTGGCCGCCCTTGCGAAAGCAAAGCTAATTTGTCAAAAAAAAAGGTTTCGTCCCGGTAACCGGGCTGAAGTGTTCATATGGGAAAATTTTCATTCCGGTTGTCGAGATCTCGGTTGTCGAAACCGAGATCTCGGTAACCGGGCTGGCCCGCCTGCTGATGAACACATCGATAAAACCGGGCCAGCCCGGTCAACCGGGCTTATATGAAGAGGCCCTTAGTTATTTGCTGCTCAATTTTATTTGAATCAATGCTTATTTTTTAAGTTATTAAAACAGTAATCATGAGGAATGTAATATGACACTTTTGTTTTTCTTTCAAAGGCTTGCAACATGATACTTTTGTTTTTCTTACAAAGAATTCTAATATACTTTCTTGCAAACATTTTTAGCATAATACAGTTTTCTGTTTTGCTTACAAAGGAATGTAATGGTGCCTTGCTTAAATAGTCTTGAGAGAAAACCATATCATGGCTTCATCCCACAAGTTGTCTTATTTATATTCGGAAGAAAAGAAACTAATTTAATTATCAAATCGCCACGGAATAGCACATTCGCATTTTAATGCCACCAGATAGTAGTTCCCTCGGTTTTAACCTTGAATCCGCTTAAAATTAATACGTATATATAAGTGATTATAGAAGTGTGCGTAAATGCAAACAAACTGCGAGTAGGCGCCACGGAGTCTGCTGCAATATTTGGAAAGTTTCCTTGCCACAAACTTGCCACAAACTTTAAAAATTAAATTGGTACACTATCCATCGATGCAAAAGATTGAAACCTGGCGGAGACATGAAGAAAGTGGCAACTTTATTTCTCCTCTATTCCGGAAGCCATGACAAACACGTACTTTATGTGTGCCAAGCTGTCACACAGCGCAATCCATAATAGATTGTCTCATTTTTCTGCTTGACTGAGTTTTAATATGACGTACGATGTTTAAATTCAACTCTCTCGAAAAGTAACAGACATATCAAATAAAAAAACATATCTTTCGGAAGGGTTTTCAAAGCGCAGCACAGCTGAAATATTTGTTTCGTAGTTGATAGGAAATTTGCGCCAAAAAACCCGGTACAAGTTTTTGCATATTTAATTATGAAGGCGCTAATGTCTGATATTTACCAGAGCTCTGCAATGACTAGCTGTGGTTGATTGCTTTTCTTACGAACACTGCGAGTTCTGGGAGAGTTTGATGGCAGTTGCTTTACTGTCAATAGTAAAACCGGTTAAAACGGAAAATTTTCTTCGGTTTATGAAGAACTAAGAGTTATTTCACACAAAGCACTGCGACGCCATAAAGTCTAATTTAATTAACTGCGGTATTAACTTGGCATCACGGAGTCCACAACATTCGTACCGCAGAGAAAAGCATGTGACGTCCGTAAGAGTTCAAAACTGTAACCTAGACTTATCTTTTGCGCATGCGTTTAACGCAAAATGCCCTGTTCTTGGAAATATAGTACCACACCTCACCCCTTTCCCCCTTCATGAGAATAATTAATGAGTTAATTAATTAATTCATATTACTTACTTAATCAGCTATCAAAGTTTACACCTTAGCGGACGACAGCCCCCACAACCATAACAATAGTGCATTCTGCACTAAAAACCTGTAGCTAAATGTCTCTATTATTGACTGTTCGCACTGCAGGCTAGACATGTGATGGAACTGGAACATTTGGACTGGAAGTAATTTTTAGTATATCAATATGATTCTAGCCTGCGTTGCAGACGAAACTAAATCCCGGTATAGTACGGGGTTTAGTTTCGTCTGCAACGCAGGCTATATGATTCGAGCCAGTTTCAAAGAAAGCCTAGCTACATAGATTTCAAATTCTTTCCTTCTTTAAATATTAGCAACACCAGACATTTTTTATCAGTTCCATCGATAGATTTATTCTGTGTTAACTGCTTGTAACTTTTATTTTGAAACTCTGCGCTGAACTTTTAAAAGCTGGCGTCTTCTACAGTGTTACCTTACATCAATCAATCGCAATGAGGGGGAGTAGGCGCTACTTATGTTAACAACTGTTCTAGAATAATAATTCTCTATTAATCATTAAGCGATACCTTCTACAACAAGAACGGAATAATTCCAGAATATACTTGGTGTAAAACACCTAATTGAAGAAACATTGACAATGTGTAAAGCATAAACCATGAACGATATGACCCAAGAGGATTCTGGGTAGACAGTGTTGATAAGCTTAGTTTTTTTTTTCTTTTTATTGACAATCGATATGTTTTCTGTCTTTTTGAACCTAAGATCATGATTTATGCAACCTGTCGTATTATCACGTTTGATATTCTGCCACAGAAGACGATTATATTTCCGATTTCTCGTTGAACATTTGAGTCGCATCGTTCATGGTTTATGCCTTTCATGGGTCAACGATTCTTCAATCAGGTGTACCTGTATCAATTGTTACTATGGTATTGGAGTTTGATTAATTTGATCTGGAAAGTTGGGTTCCTTTATGAAAACGAATCTTAAAAGAATAGCCGTTCAAATGTGCCCTTGGTTTCATTCAAAATAAATGAGTTGTTTCAGTTCTAAGTCGTACAAGATGGGTGTAAACCACATTACCATCCTTTGAAAGTTTAAAGTCGAAAACAACTTTGATTTCTGGCATTGTCTGATGCCTTCCACTGTTCTTTGTTTCGACGATAAGTCCTGAGCCATATTGTTCATCTAGTGGTGCTCTTTACATTGTTTGTTCCCCTTAAACAAAAGCGCGATCGTGAAAATAAAGGATAAATAAATCAACTTGACGACGGGCCGACCTCAATCTGAAGAAACAGAGTGTCATCCACAAGGTAGCGCCTTGAATGAAGTTCCTCATGAGATATAAATTCCGCAAACCCGAGCCCTTTACTGCTCTCTTTCTCTGTAGGCCTTGCAAAATTTTCTGGGTAATCGCCTGTAATTAACTGCATAGTGAAGTTTTCCCGTTTGACTGGATCTTCCTGTTGATCAATCAATGTAAACTTCACCTTCTTTCTGAAAGGCCAGGGTAATATAGCATCATATTCACCTTGCATTACAATGATGTACACCGACAGGTGAGTATTCTTGCCGAACCAAGAACCATTTAGATGACTTCTCACTTTTAACTTGTAACCATAACTTTCCGTTCTATCTGTGTAGAATGGGACACTTTCTATGCAATGTTTTTCTCCGGTCTTCTCTTGCCTCAACAATTCATTGAATTCGTTAATCTTCCAAATAAACATCCGTGTGTCAAGTTTCTCTTCTGTGTCTTTTAACTTGACACAAGCTAAGTCAAGATGGGGTTTCACGGCAGATTGAAGATGAAATTCCACTTCTCTTCGTTGAATCTACAAGAAAAGATAGCATTCATTAAGCCGAATCTTGAGAGAAAAGTTCTCATTAGGGATTCGTAAGAAATTACCATATATAACGCCTTCTAGAAACGTCACGTTATTTCAATACAGAAAAGCGTCAAAAGGAACCACGGAATCACATGAAAACGACAATAACTCCCTGTTTGAATGATTTTATCGACCGTGAATTTCTTTTCTAGTCTCTTGTCTGACCGACTTTGTTTGAAAACAAAGCCAAATATCGTATATTACATTCTTGCTGGCCACTGAATAGGGGCAAAAGCAACAGAAGAACGCTCATTGGGACTTTAATACCTGGCCGCTTAATAGGGGTGGCTGCTCAATAGGCCAGGGGTTCGACTGTAGCTGAAAACCACAGCTCCTTTTAACAACTTCATATACAAACCTCTTGCCTCTCTATAATTTAAATGTGCTGTAAAACGAAATTAAGCAGATTTAACAGCAAAGCAGCAGGCAGAGGGGCGGTGGGGTAGGTGGGTGGTGAGGTAAGAGGTTTAATAAATTTTAATAGCTTTGTTTCTTACAGGAAGATATTAAATTAAATGTCCCATCCACGTGAATTGAGAAGTACTATTTCAACTGACGAGATACAGTGTTTCATCTGCATATCAAAACACCAGGAAGAGAGTTGAAAATACGTAATTAAGACCAGGTATCCAAACTTCCTTCATGTTTATTTTCTTTGTTTTAACTTGATGAATTATTAATGAGTTTGAGAAGAAGAGATGAACAATCAGATTCATGCAATTCTTTATAAATATAATTATTATTATTATTATTATTATTATTATTATTATTATTATTATTATTATTATTATTATTATTATTATTATTATTATTATTATAACTGGTAAGCTGTGTGTGTGTAGATTATGGCTAAAACCCATTGCAATCATTCTTTCATCAACTTTTACCTACATGTTTACGAGTACCCACCTTTCTTTTACAGCCTATCTGTACATAGGGGCAGGTTATTATTGTTAATGGACAATCATCTGTTGTGTGCTTTGGAACCTGAAATGAATCAGTTAGAATCAAGAAATGAACAAACAAAGGAAGGAAGGAAGGAAGGAAGGAAGCACTGGTAGGAAGCAAGGAAGGAACGAATGAACGAACAAGCAAACGGATGGCAAACAAGAGAACAGAAGAAATGTCTGTATGCAAAATTAAGCAAAAAGCTAGGTTTACAAGCATCTGTTGTTGTTGCAAGTATGACTGGGCATTACACGTGTAAGTATTTATTAATACTCAATTTATACCTCATGCATAATAATTGTTGACTTGGTAGCAAGAAGTTGATTGCTAGCCATGTTGCAGATTCCAGGTACAGAAAATGAAAACATGATCTGCTACAATCTAAGGGACCATTCATGTTTTAGAAGGGGGGGGGGGGGGGGGGGGGGATGGCCGGAGGAATCCCTGTGTGTAGATTACTTACCTGTCTGAGAAGATGTTGAAAGTGATCAGAGTTCTGACAGTGGAGATGATAGGGATGGCAGTGGCAGAGCCATTCCTATACAGTTATAGTTACAGCTACCAGTTGTGATTTATATATAACTATATATTCTAGTTTGATGCTTATTGTTTGTTTGATTCTTCCAGTTTATATTGGAGAGTATTTTTAAATTTGAATTTGTACACTACTTGTAACTGGTGTAATTTTATTGTTTATGCAACAATAGAACTGTTTCATAACAATGTTGTTATTTTGTTGAAAGAACATATTTAATAATCAAAGAACAATATAAAGAACAATTTTTGAAAGTACTTTATAACATATAAACATGTTTTACTTGAGTCTTAGTTAATATTTATTGAAAATAAAAGATTTTGATCTGGATTAAAATGGAGTGTTTTTCTATGCAACCCCCCCCCCCCCCCCCCCCTCTTCAAAAACGAAATTAATAACAATGACCCTCCCCTTTTGCTAATGTAAAAAATTAGTGACCCCCAACCCCAAGTTTCCTCCAGCCCACCCCCCCCCCCCCCCCTTTCTAAAACATGAATGGTCACTAAAGCTAAGGTATGGTTCATGTTTGAAAAATATTAAGTGCCATCACAGTAACTATAAGACAACATATAGAGAGTCTCACCATTTCCCTGGAAACTGAATGGCCGCAATTATTGGGACAAGATACTGGGAACTTGGTGCACTGTGCAGTATGGTCCTAAAAGATATATTTTCAAAAGAAAAAGACCACCATCTTGTTAACTTCATCTTATTTCATTTCTGGTTTTATATTTTTTTTTAAGTCAGCTCATTACATATAACGTGAGTCAGGTGACAACCATTACAGTGAATAAAGCAATGGATCAGATCATGTAGATAAATCATACGACTTTCAATCTTGACCAGTTATTTGTGCAAACAGGCACACAATTGCAAGGCAGCAAGTAACTATTATTTCAAAGACAAAAAGTCATGTTGCTAATGAAAGTTACTGAGAAAATTTACTTGCAGTTGTTAAAGCAAATCATTTTGAATCATTTATATTACCTCGAACTGGCACTTTGGGTGTGGCTCACTGCAGTGATCACAGTTAACAATCCTCCACTGACATAAAATGGTCATGTGTAGTATAAGATGTTTCCATTGCACAGTTATGTTACAGTTTTGGTTGGTACAGGAAACGAGTTTGCAAGGGCAGGATGCCAAGTGATTCTGTTACACAAATAAATTAACACACACTTAGTTACATGTGTAAGGCTTTATTTAATGGTTTCATCAAAATGCACAACATGGTTTACCTCTTTGTTCCTCAGTTCACCAGTCCAGTCACAACCCTCACTTGGACATTTGATGGCAAAAGAAAGAATCTTCCTTTCTGTTGCTTTATCTGGGAAGACATCCTAGTAAATAAATTATTTGAGAAAATTAAACTACTTGTTATGATGGAGAATTTGATTTAAGGACGTTCGCGCGAAAATTTTCTAGTCGATAGATTTTTCTAAACTTTTTACTGAGGACGGATAATGAGTTACTTGTCTCAGAAATACAAAAAAAAGTGGGGGTCACCGACTTCGTTTCAGAGATAAATTCTGTAGAAAACTACCCTGATTTTCAAAAATTGGCGCACGTAATTTCGCACGGCTTTCAAGGTTTGTAGTTTAAATTATCGATGATGAGAAAACGGAGGCAAATGATCTTGGTGATATTTTGAAGAAGTGCGTCCGTTGCGTAAATAATTTTAAGTGTTGCCATCTTTTATGCAAAACTTAGCCCTGGAAGAGGCATTTGAACCCGTCGTAAGACAAAACGAAAAGATCAAAAAGCGGAATTCGAACTGTGCGTGGGGCAAAAAAAATCAACCTTTTAATCGATAGATTTTTTTCATTTTCTCACAAAACGTAGATAATCGTTAACAAAAGTGATCTGTCAAGAAAAAAGTAGGGGTCACCGACCATTTAAGCAGGCAAACTGCAAGCGAAGTTATCGCAATGGCCACTCACCCTATATGTGGTTGGAAAGTTTCCTCAGCGAGCGCTCGATGCATGACGTGGCGTAGCGTTGCGACAGGAATTACGTGCGCAGTAAGGATGCGCATAAACAATTAGCGCGAACGTCCTTAAGGTCAAGATTTAGTGCTACTTGGAAACCACTGAAGGCATTAGTATTAATTGGAAATACAGTAATAGTTTCCCGGCCAATACTAAAATGCACTGCACTAGTCATGTCAACCTGATGTTTCTGAATTTGACAGTGTTACTTGTAGGGAAATCACTAAAAAAAACATTGATTATGGTTTGTTCACATCTCAGAGACTGAATTGCCTTTTCTGTTGTTCAAAGGTTATTGTTAATTGATCAGTGAGTACACCTTATAGTTCTATCAAACTTTCACACAAGAACTTAGAAGACCTCTTGTGATACTGCCCCTTTAAGGAGAATCAGTCTTTAAAGCTCTAACAGGAATAACCCCAATAGAATTTTGTCATTGAGGTGCATATGTTGTGGTTTTAACTTTTTTCAGATCAGTTTGATGTACATTTCCCTTTGATTCACATTATGATACTGAACATGAGACAATGAACAACAAAAATCAAACTGGTATGAAAAATTTAAACCAAAAAAATTTTTTAACCACAACAGATACATTTACCACTGAGCTATGAATTAAGCCACTGAGTGCTTTTCAAGTGCAAGTATTAAGTGATGAATATGTGGTAAATGTATATGAAATATGTCAATCACATATGTGAACAGTCAGAGAGAATATATATGTAAACATACATAACTGTTAAATACTGATAATTAAAATTATCAATTCATTCATTCAAATAATTATAGTTAACTTCCTGGCAATTCAACTAATTCACAAATTTGCATGAGATCATTTACCCAGACTTGGTCCAGACCCTCCCTGTCTGCTGGACAAGTTAAAGGTTGGTTCTGAACTCCCTGCCTGTTAAAAAGTATTGATGAAGAAGATGAAAATGGGTAATTGCAATTGGCTTTTCATACTACCTTACTATATACCCTGCAACACTAAATCCAAACCTTTACTAATTATCATGAGGGATCTTGATCAAGCTGTCAGCTGATCATGAAGAGTATCTACATTTGCATGAAGCACAAGCTAGACTGACCACTACTATTATAGGGCTAGGGTTGGAGCCCCAGCTGGGGTCACTGTGTTGTGTTCTTGGGCAAGACACTTTTCTCTTGCAGTGCCTCTCTCCTCTCAGGTACAATGTATATAAATGGGTATACCAGTGAAATTAATGCTGGGGGTAGCCCTGCGATGGACTAGCAATCCATCCAGGCAGGAGGCAGGTAGAAATACCTCCGGAATAAGCACCAGCCCTGGGGTATAGCTAGGGGGTCCTGGGGTACTTCCTCAGTGAGATGATATTTTAAGTAAACGACATACAAACCTTATAATTCAGGAGGCGAAAAAGCATGAATTGGAAGAATCTACATGCCATAAATCTTTTCTAGTGCTAGATAGTTACATACTCCATTTTCAGGACCAAACATCTAGAGCACGTGCCAAACAAAACATAAGAGCCTACTCACAGGCTAAGTTGATTAAACATCAACTTTACATTTCTATATAACAAGTTCCTGTTATCTCTGGGTACCATTATAATGCAGCCCCCCCCCCCCCCCCCCCCCCCCCCCCCCCCGGTAAGTTGATCAAATGCATCAAAACTGTTGTTTGCCTTAGCTTGTCTTGAGCTTGTGCATGAGTTAGCAGTTATGGTTTTGTTATGAGACTAACGAAGACTTCTCAGCGCAATTAATTAATGACAATCTATCCTAGTAGTGTAGCAACTCTCGTAAAGCATGTATTATCCAGCAAGCTGTTGTTATTGTTTTGACTCATTGTTCCTGTTGTTTGTTCTATTGTTCTCTCAAAGGGTAGCGAACCATTCATGTGATACTTTGCGAGAGCTGCTACATATCCGACCAATTCAAAACCGCACCTTCCAAAATATTCCTCGAGGCATTCTTTACAAAATCTGTGGCCGCATCTCGTTTGAACAGGCTCCTTAAGCGGCAAATGACAGATTAAACATTGAAAATCTTCCTCAACTGCATCCACAAAGTCCTCATCATAGCCTGAAGGCAACTGATTTCTTGCAGCTTTCGCCATTTTGGGCTTCGATAGCTTTACCCACTAACTATGCTTTACGGAAACAAACAGTGCAGGCAGCCAATTCCAAAATTAATTCCAAAATGGCGTTGTCGCGTGTTTGACCCCGTTTTGACACAGCAGGGCAATGAAACGATTGAAACGATAAGACGTCTGCGCAATTCGTCTGCGCAGAAGGCTAACTGGCCCCCAGGGGGTCACCCCAGGGCGCAAAGGCAAAGTTTAGCGCCCTGAGCGCCCTGATGCTGGCCGCCGACCAGGCGCGCGTTTCTCAAAAGACTCGAAAACTTCTCGGGCCCAAAAACGGTCCCGTAAGGCCCCCGAAACTAGCCTGTGAACATTCTCTCCGGTCGAGGATGGGGCGAGAAGAAAGCGGTAAGAGAAAGGTGGGGCTGGGGGAGGGGGAAAAGGCGGGGAGAGAGGGAGAGGGGAGAGCCTGCTGACAAAGGGTTGAAGCCGCCATTCCGCCCCCTTTCAATTAACCTGTCATTAATCTGTCATTAACTTGAAAGCCCGAAATGATAACGTTGCTGCGGATAAAGCGCCTCACTCAACAACGAAAAGACAGATTTAAAACATCAGTCTCACAAACTATATATACTATTTAATATAAAGCTAAGCCAAAACACGGTGAGACAGTTTAAAGGACTCCAGCAACACACTCGTAGAGTTTCAGAATAAGTCCCAATAGTTACTGCTGCCAGCAGGCGTTTCTACGTAAAGAAAATGTCCACCAGTTTAGAGATTTCTTTGTTCAGTTAAAAACAAATCATGGCGGAATTAGATTTAAATTATCTTGTAAACATAGACATGTTTCTGAGCTGTTTAACCATTTAATAGAGATGGATTTCAAATGTTTCTTGAAAATGGTATTAATTGGTACATCTTTAAGAATGACCAGTTATGTTTCTGGGCCACGATGATAAGAAATGTTATTAAAGAGATCAGAATTTTTGTTGAAAACGCAAATAACTACCATGAATATAGTTACGCAGCATAAAATATACATATATATAAAAAAAAATCCTCCAAAAATATCCTCATGGAAAGCCGACAGCTCGCTCAGTCCACCGTGAATGCAATAACGGTTTAAGACGGAATCCACCAGGAAGTCGAGTAATATTCAATTAAGTTGGACAAAAATCGAGTACCAGAATAATTTAAATCCTATTGCGTTATTTTCTACCCTAAATAAAAGGTAAAGATGTAAGTAATTATCACTGATAACACCAACAACAATTTCTTATCAGAGTCTTAGAAAATGAATTTCAAAGTTCACAAGCTATAGGGAAATTCTCACCTGCAGCCATTTTGTAAAATCGTCTTTAAGCGATTCAGTGGAATTCAGTGAAATTTCAAAATTTGTTTTCGGTGTTTGGTGTTGTTAGAAAACATTTCTTTTGATAAGATATTTGAAGCAGTAACACAAAAGTTTGCAATAAGGTGTAAATAATTTTGGTACAACAATTTCTTATCAGAGCCTGAGAAAATGAAATTCAAAGTTCACAAGCTATAGGCAAAAGCTCGCGTCTTTTAAGCGATTTAGTGGCATTCAGCGGAACTTCGAGATTGGTTTTCGATGTTTGGTGTTGGTAGAAAAGATTTCTTTTGATAAGATATTTGAAGCAGTAACACAAAAGCTTGCAATAAGGTGTAAATAATTTTGGTACATAATTTTGTCCAACAACTACTCGAAGTCCTGGCGGATTCCGTCTTAACCCCTTTAGACGTGCGAACGGAATAAATACTATGGAAAAATATCCAGGCGGAGTTTATTCTTATTCCAGAATCATTAAACCCTGAATTATATTACTAGGGATAGTTAACACCACAGCTGCCCCCGCTGTTATCCTTTTTTCTCAGCGTATCCGTTACTACAGTCAATTATTTCGCTTCATATTTTCGCTATTCTATTTTCTTAATTGATTGAAAATCAGTTTTCTGTTTGGAACAGTCCTGAGATAATTCAGAAGAAAGCACTAATTTTTCTCGTGTTCTGCTCACAAAGCATCACTTGTTTCTGGCCTTCTCTTTTTCAAGATCATGGGACGAGGACGTGCCATTTAAAACAAACTTTCACCAAGAATTGTTGAGGTCAAGTAGCTAATTAAAACAAAGCCAAATTATGCAAAAATTCTGAAGAATTACATGTAATAATCGAATAATCACGAATTTAATTATACAAACGCGTCCCCAAATTCCTGAGACCATTTTGCTTTTTTTTGCTGTACTGAGTGATCTCAGTGCAGTGAGGATAAACTTTGGTACTAGCCAAACGTTTTCAAATTACCAATTGATAACAGCTGTTTTCAGATTTTTTGTTTCAATATATTAGGGCTGGGAGCTCAAGCAACAATGACCAACTTGACAGCTGAGCTCGAAGTGAACGGATGCCAAAAGATTTCTCACCTCTGTCAATGTAAACGCCTGCCGTGAGTTTTGATTTTCTCAAGAACTCTTTTGAATTCTCTTTCCTTCTTGACAAGTCTCATTTACAAATTTTACTTAAATGCCTGAAGACTGATCGATTCTTTTATCTTTTATTTCTACCACTTGAGTTTTTTTTAATATGATGTTCCAGCTAAGAGCCGAAAGCACTGGATCGACAGCTGGCTAGTTATACATGTGTCCCGCGGGGAGATGTGTCTCAAGGACCCTCAAGTAGAAAATTTTCTCACTTCTCTGCGAGTTTCAATGCTCGCGGCATCTTTTAAAAACTTTCCTTTTTAACTCTTTTTGAACGTATCGCAGTTGGTAACTTTATATCTTGATTGTGGCCTGAGTCTTTCAAACCCCTCGTGTAAAGTGTGTTTTGTGTCTGACAAATCTCGATTTCGCATTTGAGTCTGTCAATCCTGCGAGCGAACGAGAGCTGCTCGCAACGCGCTAACAAGAGAAATTTCTAGACCAATACGTACTATTCTTGGTTTTGATCATATCAATTGCGTAAGTTTCGGCTTCTAGACCTTGTGCAATCAAGAAAGCTCGAAAGAAACTGCAGCAACCCGACTGCAATCAACGTTTCAATCGTCGTTTGTTGACTTGTGGTCATTTGCGCACGTGCTCACGCTATGGTTTGTCATTATCACCCAATGATCGTTCATCTTGCGTCATCATTGACCAATCACCGTACAGGGAAATTTATCACACCTATACCGATACGACTTGCGGGCATTTTATCACACCTACCGATACTACTTGCGGGCCCACTTTGGGCAAATCGAGATTTTGTCTGGTATACCATATATATATACTGTATATACAGTACGCGCGGACTGATGCCTCCTCGGGCTTTGTCCTCTGGGCCAAAACCCTGCGGGGGAAATAACTTACCATTGCAACTTCTGGACGAAAATCTTGCATGGTTAATGTTTAGTTAGTTTCTGCGTGTAGCCTCCAAGAAACGGAAAGACGCAGCAATCGGTTCAACCATTTATAACGACGAGTGAATCAAGCGTGGGGGTGGGGGACAGGGTGAAAGTTGCTTTGGAACCACGCACCCGAATTCCGCGCCATCTCGTATAAAAGCGCGCAAAATGGTGGAAGCTGCAGGAAATAATTTGCCTTCGGGTTATGACGAGGACTTTGTGAATCCTGTTGAGGAAGATTTTCAATGTTTAATATGTCATTTAACGCTCAAGGAGCCAGTTCTGACGAGATGCGGCCACAGATTTTGCAAAGATTGCCTACAGGAGCATTTTAGAAGGTACTGTCGTTATTGTTGAGCTGATATCAGTGATATGTACATGCTAGAATTTCAATTAGTTCAGCCGCTGAATAGATATTTCAGTTTTGTTTTCAATAGTGTTTTATAGAGCAGGCATCAGCGAAATCACAAGGCTTTGTACGAATACTGAGAAACGTAAGCGGGAGAACAAGATTCAAACTGTTTTGAATTGATCCATGTGCTCTCACTGTAGGGGATGCTCCCTGGGGTGGGTGGTGGGGTTCACAATTGCTACCAATGTTTTCGCTTTGGGTGCAGGCACTCTCCACGTATGCCACGAGACGACAAATAAAACTTAAGGTCTTAATTACATGAGCCGGGCTGGCCTGGTAGCTGGACTGGCTCAATTTGCTGAGTTGTACCAATTGGTACCAATTGTGAAACCCACCACCGCCCCTAGGGTGGTCTGGCATGGAGCAGATTTTGCTGTGGGAAAATATGACAGTTTCAATTTTGGCATGAACTGAAGTAGTTGTTTGAGCAATTTGGTGCGTATTTTGCAATTTCAGGTAGCTTAATAGAAAGGAAAATTGATTAACTGGTGGATTATTTTGCCCTGAAGCGAAAATTAAAATACAAGAAAGCACTGTCGTTGTGATTACATGGAAAAATCTCAGCCCTGTTAGCCAGGATCCCGACATTGCATACCAGTATCGGCCTGTTGGTCTGGCTTGGTTGTCATGTACCTTTTACCTTTTCAACAATAATAAAATTATAATCACAAAGCTCAGATTATTGTTGTGTTTGACAAATGTGTCGGCGTCTCTGCAAACTGAGTCAACCTGGTCAACCAGGGCAGCCTGGTTCATGTTATCAGGCTCTAATGTTATAAAGAAATGCTTTTAACAAAATATTTCTTATGTGGTTAAAATATTAATTTCAGAAATTCACACTCAAAGAAATGGAATTCTGGCACCTTTAAGAAGGATGTTACATGTACTAGAATGCGTCAAATGAAAATTAGAATAAGTGTATGAATTATTGCTGGGGAGCAATTATTGAAGTAATAATAATAATAATAATAATAATAATAATAATAATAATAATAATAATAATAATATTAACAAAAAACAACTGGAAATAATTATTAGAATTATTGCTGGGGAGCCGGGGAGCAGTGTTCAACACTTTTCAACAATACAGACCCACAATGTAGCAGAGGAAATTTCCATATCTTACTTAAAATCAAACAATGATCTACTGGTCTTCTTTTAAACACAATCTTAGACTACATGCACAGAATCTGACATCCAAAAGTTGGCTCTCATCAGTAATATTGAAATCACTATGTTTGTTTTCAATTTTGACATACGATTGATGTTTTTCCAGTATTTGTTGTTATGTCTTTCTTCATTAAACACAGTTTTTCCACATATTTTTGTGTGATGACAAGAATGTGTGTTCGTGGAACGTTTGTATAGCTTATTAGGTATAAGATTGTCTGGCTCATTAATATTCGTATTTTTGACTATCCGGACTCTCAATATAATCTGGCCTATTTAGCAAAGTCCCCAAGAGTCCGGATAATCAAGGTTTGACTGTACAATGATTACTATACATGTAGGAAGTTTTTGCACTGAATGCATGATTTACCAAGCCCAATGACCACTGTATCCTGTAAAGTGGTGGCTTATAAAAGAATAAGGTCATTGAGAAATTTGATTACAGAATGCAAAACAGGAAAGCCTAATTTGCATTTGCTAATTTGCATTTTCTTTCCATAGATCAACACTTTTCAACAGGCAAGGAAATCATAGCCAGCCTTCAAACTGTCCTGCAGACAGGGTGGACTTGGACCAAGACCGGGTAAATGATCTTTACCAGACTGTGCATAAAACATGGGCATCTCGTGTTATAGCATGGCCAATCAGATTCATTATAGTTATGGAACAAAAACCCTGGGAAACGATTAACAATTGTTGTTATATTAAGACTTGTAAGTGTTTTCCTAGAAAAAAAAAAAGACTACTTGCAAAATTCATATGAAATCACACCTGGGATCCTTAAAGTGGCATATTTTTCATATCCTCACTAGTGAATTATATGCTTTAAAACTTTAAATGCCATGCCACCAGCCCAGATAGCAAAAGTGGCATAGCTTACCAACCAATTGCTTTGATCTTTTCTTTTAATAGCCCACCTTCAACTGATATGCGTTGAGTTTGTTTTTGTTTTGAAAAGCTTGTTTGTGTCCCAAAACTCAACAAGCAGCTCAACTCCCTCTGGCGTGAATGGTGTCATGTATGCGTCATCGTTTATCACTGTGTAAATCAAAAAGGCACGATGGGAATAAACGCACGAGGTTGTGACAACATGGCGTATGTTTGTCGTGTACATAACATGGTGTCAGAATAAGTCGAATTAACGCCCAAAAGAAAGCCACCGAGCTTTGACAACGAATCCAGATACAGTCTTAAAGAGAAAGCGAAGAAAATGGACGGAAATTCTTCAGCTGGAAGCACTCCAAAGATGGATTGGTCGAGCGGTGATTTACCGAGTGCGTGGAAAAGCTTCAAACAACACTGTGAGTTCACTTTTGGTGGTCCTCTCAAGCAAAAAAGTGAAGAGGTAAAGTGCAACTACCTAATGTTATGGATTGGAGAAAAAGGTCGAGAGATATACACTACGTGGGAGCTAGGAGCAGAAGAGGCGAAGAAACTCGACACTTATTACACGAAATATGAAGCATATGTGAAACCCAAATCGAATAGAGTGTTTGCAAGGTACAAGTTCCATCAAAAAGTTCAACAAGAGGGTGAGTCATTTGAACAATTTCTCACTGATTTGAAGTTACTTGTTAAAGATTGTGGTTATGGTGACCCGGATGAAATGGTTCGAGATAGAGTAGTCATTGGATGCCATTCTACCAAAACCAGAGAAAAACTTATTCAGGAAGTATAGGAGAAACCGGAGACACCTAAACAAATGCCGAGCATCGCAAGACATACCAACAGAGTCTGCGCACTACCAAACCAAGGTGTCACAAACCACCCACAGTTCTAAAGTCAGTAAAGCACCTGTTCCCACTGCAGAAACACCACCTCCGCAAGTGCAGAAACCTACAGTGCGTACTCGTTCTGGACGATCAGTCAAGGAGCCTGCTTATCTTAAGGACTATGAACACTAGATTGTTCTTCTTGATACTTGGTGACCATGAACACTAGTTGACCACATGAATTATGGACAGTAACTTTTTTTATGTTCGTTCTTTCTTAGTGAGCCGTATGATTACTTAGTTTAGACCAAGTTCAGATTCGCAAAAAAAAAAAAAAAAAAAAAAAAGAAAGAAAGAAAGAAAGGGAGATGTCATGTATGTGTCATCGTTTATCACTGTGTAAATCAAAAAGGCACGATGGGAATAAACGCACGAGGTTGTGACAACATGGCGTATGTTTGTCGTGTACATAACAAATGGCAGGGTTCAATTGAAAACTGCTCCTTCAGGTGTGCAATGCATCTAGGGTGTATCACTGGGTCTTTAAAGTTAAATGCATGTGCCAAATTATATTGCAATAATAATGCATGCTGCACAAGAAGCCTAAATCATTCAGGGCATGGTTAATACATGTACCAAAAAAAACTGCTACTCCTGGGCCCAGTTGTTTAAAGGGTAGATAACACTATTATCCACTGGTTAAAGGAGCTACGTCACGGACAACGCATCTTGAAAAAACTGGCAAGTTTTTTCAAGTTTGTTGGTCGTAATCGCTCTTAATCTTCGTCAGTTGAAACCATCCTTGGTTATTTTCGCGTTTTCATTATTCCGTTGGTGTTTTTCTATGTTAGAAAACTATTATTTCAAGGTTTCCTTCAATTTCAAAGTAATCAGAAAAATGACTAAAACATCGTGACATTGCTCCTTTAAATTACTTTTCAGTGGATAAGTGTTTACAATAATAATAATAATAATAATAATAATAATAATAATAACGAATTTTTAAACAGGATGGCCCTTCAGTACATGCGTACTGTTATCAAAGGGGTCCTGTAAAAAGAAAAATATATATAACAATATAAAAATAAAAATACATCATATAAAAGGATAAAAGGTAAAAAGTTAAAAATCTATTAAATTATGCTTACTTAACCTATAAAAATAATTCGTTTAAAGACTGCCTAAATAAAACCCTACTGCTAGTTTGTCTAGTTTTTAAAGGTAAAGAATTAAAAATATTTGCACCAGAGAAATAAAAACTTTTTCGTGCAAATTCAAGTTTCACTTTAGGTAGAACAACAGTGGCTCTACAGTTCCTCGTATCACGATTATGCGTTAAAAAATTAAAATAGTTTTTAAAAGGGGTGCAAACGTTGCCTTGTAGGCAGTCAAAAACAACATTACAGGCTTTTCTCATTAGAGTGTTCTCGACTGTGGGTAGGCGGAGTACACAAGTAAGACATGTAGGATTTGGCAGAATGGTCCTGTGACTTCGTTGTTCCAGGTCTCTGATTTTGCGCTTGCGTGTTTCTGACCAACCAAGCGTACTTTGACCACAGTAAGTGAAAATGGGCATGATCATTGTCCTGTAGATGCGTTCAGCGCTAAAGACATCAATGTTAGAACGGATTCGTCGTAATAAATTTACTCTCCCAGCTGCTTTTTTGTACGTTTTTAAAAAGTGCGTGTCAAGATTTAGTGTGGGATCTAAATGAACGCCGAGGTATTTGTAGGTTGTTGTCGTGTTTATGCGGCATCCGTTTACCGTCAAGTTTAATTCTTTGCCATCGAAACAATTTAATCTTTTCGCTGTTCCAAACAACATAACTTCAGTTTTTCCTTTTTTAAGATTGATGACAAGTTCATTGTCTCTAAACCAGTCAGCGAGACTTTTGATGTCTTCACCGAGATTGTGTTGTATAGCATCCAAGTCTTTCGAGGAGGTGAAAATAACTGTGTCGTCTGCGTAGGTGATAATTTTGGAGTAACGAAGCGGCTGATGAACGTCATTAAAGTGAATCAAGAACAATAGCGGACCTAGAATACTTCCTTGGGGAACACCTGTGAAAACAGGATTAGGTTCAGACAGCACTCCTTTAAATTGGACGAGCTGCCTCCGGAGAAACAGATAATCCGTAAACCAGTTCAGTTCATTGTCCTGTATGCCATAACAAGACAGTTTTTCTAATAAAACTGAGTGGCTGATGGTGTCAAACGCCTTTGTTAAGTCAATGAACACAGCTCCTGTAGCTTTCCCGCCATCTGCTTCTTTCCGGATTAAGTCTGTAAACAGAGTCACCGCCAATTCAGTTGACAGTAATTTATCTGGTGGAACAACACGGACTTGGTGGTTTCAAGAGATAATTTCAAGTGTAGGGTTAAGTCTTTATTAGGCTGGAGCTTATCCCAGTTTCCATAGCATCAAGTGACTAAAATAATTTTATTCCCCCTGGATGTGAAGTTAGTCCATTGCAGAGGGTTAACAAAAGAAAACAAAAATACCTTGCTGTTGAGATTATGTGTAAAATAGGGGGATATAGGACTCAGTGAAATTTGTAATGCTTCAGCTGGAGTTATGTGATTGCCTGGCTGGTGGAAAAGTAAAGCTATAAAAATTCTATACGTATTATTCTTGCTTCATATATAATTTGAGAGTCTTTTGAGACTATTGGATTCGTGCTTGACCTTTCTCTATTTCTATATCAATGTCATTAATGTTTAGATTGTTCCTTCTCCTGATAATAATGCGTGAACCTCTAAGGCATAAAATCCCTGATCTCAAGATTGCAAAGGAGACTTATTATTATTATAATTATCATTATCATTATCATCATTATTATTGTCATTGTCATCACATTGTCATTGTCATAATCATTGTCATTATCATTACATGCATGTATCATTATCATTATTATTATAGCAGATTTAATGCTTGGGGTACAAGTTCTTTTGCTTCTACTTCCATAGTAACTCATTACAACATTTTATTTCCTTTTAGGATGTCTTCCCTGACAAAGCAACAGAAAGGAAGATCCTTTCTCTTGCCATCAAATGTCCAAGTGAGGGTTGTGACTGGACTGGTGAACTGAGGGGTAAACAGGTGAAAATAAAAAGATAATTGTGCAGATGTTGAAAGCCATTAAATGAATCCTTAACCATGCAGTGATTGTGGCCTAATTGTTTGTGCGCTGGGCTCTGGATCAAACAGTCGTGGTTGGAGCACTGGCCGGGGCACTGCATTGTGTTCTCAGGCAAGACACTTTACTCTCATAGTGCCTCTCTCCACCCAGGTGTATAAATGGGTACGGGCGAATTAACTGCTTGGAGTAACCCTGCGATGGACAAGCATCCCATCCAGGGGGAGTAGAAATACTCCTAGTTGCTCACATGTAGCTTCATGCTACAGAAACCGGGATATTAGCTCCGGCCTGATGGGCCACTAGGCTCTTATGCAGAATTTACCTACCTTAACCAAAGTGCACGTATGTTGTTTTGTTTATGTAACAGGATCACATGGCATCTTGCCCTTGCAAAATTGTTTCCTGCACCAATGAAAACTGTCAAGTACAGGTGCGCAAGAAAAATCTCAAACGACATGTCACAACTATTTGTCAGTGGAGGATCATCGAGTGTATACACTGCAGGGAGCCACATCCAAAGTGCCATATGAAGGTTAATTTTAATTAATTCAATAAGCTAAGAATCATGAACATTTTATGTGTTTGCTGCATTCACTGTGTATGTCCTGCAGCCAGGGCTGGGTCACATGGCTGCATTTCTCATAAAACTTATAATGGGCTAATCTGAATAACTTACTTTTTGAGAAAGTACCAAGATTGCTAAGGTTGCAGTAGTGAAACAGTTCTCTCTGTAAGCATGTACTTTTGCTCATCCTCTATATTGTAGGAGTTGCTAATGTTTTGGGGGCTGGGGGTGTCGTTCCTGTTGTTTTCAAAGGGTAGTGAGCCATTCATGTGACACAATGCATTGGTACAAGAGCTGCTACCAGTGAGCCATGGCATGGTGTTTAGCCCCGTTAAGCCCAATTGTCAACATAATACAATTCTCCTTCATGGCCTCTGTACATTTCCTATGGTGCCGGTTGGGACATGTACAATTTGAAAATGCATGACAATTTTTCTTTGGTGATCGCTTTCTTAATTCTCACAACTTAGATCACTCTTGTGATTGAAAGGCTCAAAAACTTAGAGTGGATTATTTTTTTTACTAGCCACATAGCAGGGTCTTACTCTACAGTGACTCACTCTTAAACACCAGGGCCTCAAATGTGGTTTTTAAAGAATTTCATTTCGTCCCCAAATGCAGCAGCCGAACCACACGGACTGTCTGAGAAGTGACGAAAATGGAGACAGTAAAAATTAGAGGGACAAAGATGTGTATATAAAATAGAAAGAGAAACGTTTCTTTATTTCTCAGTTTTCACCATGGAAGCTGTTGAACAAGGACAATAAGGACCTAACTAAAGATATTTGTGGTTGTCTCTATGAAGTATACCAAATTACTCATGCACACGTAATCAGTGCCTCCAATTAAAGGGTTGTACGTAAATTTTTTCTTACAGGATCATATTGGACAGTGCGTCAAATTCCCAGTAACCTGTCCAAACAATTGTGGCGGTACAATTCCCAGAGAGAAGGTTTGGCATTTATCCTTTTTGTTATACCTCTTGTTATTACCTCCTTGTAAATATGACTTGAGATGAACTTGGGACTGTTAGAGACGAACTTGGCTGAGACGGAAATATTATTAGCCTGCGAATACAGCCGCCTCTCACTCGCTCCCGCTACTAGGTGCCAAACCGGCCGGGAGCGACGAGAGGTGGCTGTATTCGCAGGCTAAAATATTATGGATGTACATATAATATAACGAATGATTGATCTGCATGGCAATGCGTCTCAGTAAAAAGACACAGGCACAGGAAGCCGGGTAATTCGTCAAGACAAACTATCTGTTCTTTTGCGTCTTGAGCCACGAATTGAGGACTTCAAGTACGTCTTGTAGCTCGTCTCTTTTCTTTTCAACGATGACGCATAAACTAAAGCAACATACGCATAATTCGTTTGGACAGATAATGCGTCTGCCAAAAGGCCAATGATAAGATTGTATGTAAACAGATATTTCTGCCGTTCGCTCGTAATGTTCTGTCGATCGAATGGGTGTGAACGTTAGGTCGGTTGTTTCTTTTGATTGAATCCATGTGGATTTCGTTCAGATTGCAGATCATACCACAAAGGATTGCCCACTGACGTTAATCTCATGTCCTTATGTACAGATGGGCTGCAAAAGAAAGGTATGTGAATCAACTTCGACACTTTTGCAGGATTGTCACTATTTTTTTAAGTAGACGCGGAAAGTAAAAACTAGCTGGGGACTTTTTCAAGGTTTGTTTCAAAGTAGCCGGGGCTTAAAATCGTAGTAGCCAGGGGAATGCCGCTGTCCCCGGCCCTAAGTGACAACCCTATTTTGAAAACTTTGCAGAATAAGTCGATAAGGAGTGTCGGATATTAGTTCCGAGTATACGTTCAATTATATTAATTGAGTGCTTGGTATAAGAAGCTGTCAAAATGTACTGTTTTACCAAGACCTGAAAGACAGTTAGTGTAACCTGAGGTAGGCATTTGGTAGAGTCTAGAAACATTTCCAGGAGAGAGACATGTATGTCTTCATTACGCTCATTTTCTGAATCTCAGTGCAAATTTACAACGGCCTATCAGCTGGATGTTCTCTTATTTTATCTGCTTGGCTCGATTTAACGTACTTAGTACGTGTCATGGCCGCAGCCAGCTGGCGTAATAAGAAAAGTATAAACTATTATTGAAATTTATCTGAATTATTCCGTCCTTTCTTGTAGGTTCAACGACAAGAGGTGGAATCTCATCTTCAATCTGATATGAAATCCCATCTTGATTTAGCTTGTGTTAAGTTAAAAGACACGGAAGAGAAACTTGACACACGGGTGTTTATTTGGAAGGTTAAGCACTTTAGTGAAGTTTTAAGGCAAGTGAAAGCCGGAGAGAAGAAAGCCATAGCAAGTGTTCCATTCTACACAGATAGAACAGAAAGTTATGACTACAAGTTAAGAGTACAAATTTATCCTAATGGTGATGGGCCTGGCAAGAATACTCACGTCTCGGTGTTCGTCTCTGTAATGAAAGGTGAATATGACGCTATATTACCCTGGCCTTTCAAGAAGAAAGTGAAGTTTACATTGATTGATCAACAGGAAGATCCAGACGAACGAGAAAACATTGCTGGGCAGTTCATACCAGGCAATTTCTCAGATAGCTTTGCAAGGCCTACGAGAGAACAGAACAAAGGGTATGGGTGTCACGAGTTTATTTCTCACGAGGAGCTTCATTCAAGGCGTTACCTTGTGGACGATACTCTGTTTCTTCAGGTTGAAGTCGGCCCGTCATCAAGTTAGGATTTTTAGTTATTTCCTCTGATTTCACGCTTGCACGTTTCCAGGTGCAAAGATACGAATAATTATAAAATAGCCCCTGGTGGACAGTTTTAATAGAGCAGTTTTCACATGAGTGTCGTAAAACCAAAACCAAAGTAATCACTCTGGCCAATCACAAAGGGCACAGACAGTCCAGTGAACCAATCAAAACTCGAAGCAAATACATGTAGCCGCCACAAAGCGCGGGAAAACGTGCGCGAGCAAGTCGAGATTAGTCTTGGTTTTACTTCTGATTGGTTGAGAAAGTGGCGCGAGAGTTTTAAGCCAATCACTGAGTGCAGTAATGCAAAACCAAAGCAAACACGAATTACTTTCGACACTCAAGTGAAAACCGCTCTAATAGCTTAAATCACTTCAAAATAATTCATATACAAAGGAAGGCATCAGATAAATTTAAATTCCTCCCCCACCCCAACCAAAAAAAAATTACTAAAAAGCAACCTCGTTCCCAGGGTCTCTCTCTAAACCCTGGGAACGAGGTTGACTAAAAAGATGAAAAACGATTCAGTTCACGGTTACTTCGATCTGGTACGAGAACTAATAACTGGCACTTTGGATGAAAACAAGGACTAAGTGCCGATTAAACTATCGCATAAACGTTTCTTTTCTATTCAGGTAAAGGGGTAGAATTTTTTTAATCATTGACATTTAACTATAGTTTAGTGCATTGACATGTTTTATACGCAAAAAAAAAAAATAAAAGTTGTTTCGTTCGTATTGTTAAAAGTTATTGCTGAATGATTGAGAGAGAGAATATTCGACCCATTGTTTATAAGTAGAGATATACCTCATGTAAACAGGCCCAAAGTTCCATGAAGATTCAAAAAGAAGATAATAATTATGTTGTTATTGTTGTTATGGCCATAACCCTAGGTGGGTATAGGGCCGGAAGATAATAATTATATCCACAAATAAAGAAGATGAATTAGTTATTCCTGATGTTGTCTACCTCTTAGTGTGTGTATTTATAAAAGAAGGAAAGGGAAAAATCTTATAGCCAGTCTCTGTTGTAAACATTCTGCAAACAATATAGTTTTTCGGGCCCGAAATAGACACTGCATAAATGGCGTCAAAATTTGATGAACAATACTTTGTACATTCTTAGCCTAGTTTGGATGTTTATAGACAAAAGAGATTTTACGTGAATGCGAGGCTTAGGATGTATAAGTATTGTTATTCAAATGCCGACGCTGTTTATGCAAAGTAGCTTTGGCTTCGGGATGTTCGAGAAACGGAGGCCTTGGAAGGATTGTTCAAGATCAGATCACGCTAATCCGGGGTTAGCGTGAGTTTTGATTTCAGTTTTACAACTTTTCAGTGAGATTCTCTGTTAAAATTTTCTGTTTTCCAGTTTTGACGTCGAGTAATTTCAAACTCCTCAAAACAATTCGGATGAAAACACTTCTATGCAAAAGAACTGAAACCTCAAAAATCTTCAAATACGGCCTCGATAACGGTTAATCGGCTTTTGAAACCCAGGTGCGGTGGAGGAAGGTTTTTTAAAAATGCTTTGCTACAAGAAAATTACACGGGCCTGCTGCGACTCGAACCTCAACCGCCAGATCGAAGTCCAGCTCGCCAACCGTTCGACCCCCATCGTCTTTCTACAATCCCGTACAATGGCAATTTTTTTCTCGCACAAATCACATTCAGAATGTAATTGACAATTTAAAGCATTTTATTAGATTACGTTAAGATATCATTTGTTACACAAAGATCCAAAAACATTAACTAAAAATATATTTTTAAGTATTAATTAATAGTTATTTCCACTACTTTGAATTAATACTAAACAAACACAAAGGCATAACAATTTAACAAATGTTATAGTCTAGGTATGTCTACAACTTTACTCTTTCTCAATTATTTGTAGCTAAACTTTGAAGTTGAAAATTGAAACTAGAAAGTAATATTTTAATATATCATCATCATCATCATCATCACTCGGGGACACCGAGTATATTAACTAAACAACATGCATATTTTAGATAAGTTTTTGCTGATTATAGTTGTTCCAGATCTATTTCCATGACCCTTTTTGGTCTGAAATTCATTTTAAACTTAGCTCCAACCGCAATCATTCAAAGTTGGCACACTTGACGCTACGCTTAGCTATCTTTTAACTTCATTTAATAATCTTATTTTAAACATTTAAATGTAAGAAAAAAGTACATCACTGTAATACTATCTAAAACAAAAATAAATCACATCATCATTATTATTATCATCAAACCTTATTACATACACCTCGCATCCTCTTTCGCCCCAGCGGGGCTCAGAATATACGACAACGGCAAAATCTCGTCACATATCAAAAAACGTGATTAACGACAGTTGGCATCGTGCTATATTTTACCAATACCATAAAATTCTAAAATACCGAATGCAACGACTCCAAATGAAAATGCTGAAACAATCTTTATATTTGTCCAAAACGTCTCCCTTTTTAGTTCTTCAAAGACTGTATTTACCCTCTCTTCAAGTTGTCTTCTTTCGTTATTGGCCCTGTTGACTTCCTCTTCATAAGCTGCACGCTCGTTTCGGATGGCATTGACTTCCTTTTCAAGGATATTGGCCTTTTCACAAGCGGCCGCATACTCGTTCTGAAGAGTATTCACTTTCCTCTCTAGTTCTTCCTTAATAATCTGGACTTCCGCGTCATGTTGTCTCCAAAGAGTATTGATTTCCCTTCGAAGGGTTTCACATCTCTGCTCATCTTTTTTCTGATTGGTTTCGACCTTCTCTTCAAGTTGTTTCCTCAAGTCATTTTCTTTCTCTTGAAAAGCTGCATGCAAATTCTGAAGTTCGTCCTTGAGCATTTGAACTTCTCTTTCAAATTGGCCCTTGACGGTGTTCAGTTCCTCTTGAAGGGCTTCACACCTCTCTTCGTTTCGGCTTGTCCTCTTTGTCAGTTCCTCTTGAACTAATTTAATGTGATTTCCTGTGGCAGATTGAAGGTGTGATTCGCATTTTTCTCGCAGTACCTGAAAAAAAGGTTTCATTCTCATTATTCACTCTTTCGTTCATTTGCCTTTTGTTTCTTCGTTTTATTTTGTATTATCTCTTTTTCTCGTTTGTTTTTTAATCAATTAGTTCACACTTAATCCAGAAGTCAGTTTATTATTATTATATATTTTTTGCACATAGTGCATTTAAAGCCGGGGGACAGGGGGTCTGAACCTCCCGCTTTCCGTTCCTTTTTTCTCCTGCTTCCCAACCCTTTTGATAGTGGTTCCCTCCTCTTTGCGCCAATTCGTTTGCGGAATATAACGAAATGTTGCGAAATTTTTCTCCCGGTTCCAGCCACCTTGGGAGCTCCGCTTTCCATTCATTTTCTTCCTAGCTCCCCCCCCCCCCCCCCCCCCTACACACTCAGACACAAACTCATTTCCATGGCTGTATTTGAAGTAATAAGCTTCTGGAGCCGTGGATATGAAACAAATATATGATTGAAGCATACAAATTATTAAGCTCATTATATTCTCTTAGTACCTCTGCTCATTTTTTAGTCAAAACAGTTTCGGTGTTTGCGTATAACATGGAAGGTGTATGTTAGCACAGGCTCGATTGTAAGCAGTGGTAAGTCGAACGACTGATGAGGTAATTAAAATACAGAAACTAAAACATCTGTCAATGGCAGACATTAATCGAACTCACCTTTGTTTTGCAGCCCATCTTATCATACGGACATGGGATGACGGCTTTCGGACAATAATTTTCAGTATGATCTTCAACCTGTCAGGAATCAATTAAGATAAAGTTTGATAACAGATAGCAGTTCGATGCTTTAAGGTGGCTGAATGCTTTCGATACCTGTGCTGCATTTGCAATTTTCCCAAAATCGTTGATCCCTGGGTCACCAAAAGTTACAAGACATAAGTTAAAAGATAAATTTCGGATTTTGATGTTTTAGTTGACGTGTTTCGCTGCCATAGTAACATGACTGGATATAACAGGCCTTAAAAATCGCGTTTTATATATTTCCAGAAAATTTAGTCGTTGGATCTTCTTCATCATTTGCATGTAACAAACTTGTAACAATGCTCGCATGTTAACATTATAAAATTCTAATAATATTTTAACCGCGACAGAAATATTTTAGTTATTCTCTGTTGAAGGATAACTGAATTATTTAAAATTTCCTCACATAAATTTCTGATATTCTGAAATAATTCATTTTCTTGTCTCCTGCAGTATCATCCCGCCAAATTATAAAATTTTAGCGATCGAGTTGTTCTCGAGAAATATGCTCATTTCCGAGAAAGCTGCTTAACTGATTCAATCTCTTTTTTTTTACCAACATTTAAGTGTGTTTTCACGGAAACGACGAAAACACCTGGAAAATTACTGGATTTTTTGTATCTTAACTTATTTTGACCTTCCATTCTAACAAAAGACTAATAGCTACAACACACGGTGTCATTTTAAGAAGAATAATACCACATGTAGGACCGCCATAGAAGAAATAAATCATCGCTCTATCGGCGCCATGTTTCATTTTCGTAATCGTTGTGTGCGCGCTGCCTCGCATCTGCAGAGCGCACGCTAAAACTGTTCAGCCACCTTAAAACGTTACTCTATCCTTAGCTATAAGGTTCCCCGATACTCTAATAAACACCCAGTGCTGGGATTCGATGCGGATCTGCTATGCATACCAACCTTGACCGGATAAAAAATATTCAATTCTGCAGTTTGTCTATGTATGCAATTCAATTAGATGAGAGTGGCATATTATAACTATCATTAGCCATCGTTTAATGACCCTCGAGGCACAACTACTCCTCGGACCGAGCCTGACTTACTAAAAGAGAGAAAAGTAAAAATGCTTCTAATCCATTCAAACAAACATTTTTTTTTCACGCGTCTGCATGCCATTTTGACGTGAGACATGAGATATTATTAAAAACTAGCAATGGTTTATTGCAATTCCTGAGTTTTGATTGGTTAACAGGCAATGGTATATGAGCTCATATACCATTGGCCACAAGTATCGTAGCCGATACGCGTCAACGAAAACAGCTGGGGAGCTCAAATATTGCAATTCTTTCGGGCTTTTCTAATAAAAACAATTATTCCACTCGCGCTTGTTGGATATGAGATCGTCATAGCCAACTCGGCGCTACCCGCCTCGTTGACTATCCACCATCTGATATCTAACGCGCGCTCATGGAATAATTGTTAATTAGCCTTGCGCGGGCGCAGACATAAACAACCTTATGCTTGTAGACAAGTTTTTCCTGTTCATCTACGATAAAAATAACAAAAAATAATTTGCGGATTCTGTCGTCTCCGTGCAGGAAAAATAGAGCTCGAAATATACAATGCCATACGTGACAATAAACTAACTCAATTCAACGCAAAGTGGAAAGATTTTTGTAGAGTTAAGCATGTATCACAGTCTCGGTAGCGTTATAATGTCAGTCTTTTTATGTTGTAACTTTGTTAGTGATCTATGACGTAGTAAGTAAGTAAGTAATTGTAACTTGTATTGTAAGATATTGACGTGTCTTTAAGTGATGGATTTCAACTTGATGCAAATAATGTATTGTATTTAAGTGATGTATTGTGAGTAAGAAGTATCTTGTAAGTTTTGTAGTATGAATGTAAATAATTTTTTTTTGACAAAAACAAATAAATAAAAAAATAAAAAACCTTCCGCCCTGAATAATAATTAAAGCCCTTGCGCTTCGCTCTATTTCTACCATTGTGCTCTTTAAAGAGAACCAGACACTCTCGAAAAGGACTCTTGTATAACTTCATATTGTCTAGTTTCAGACACCTTTCACCGTTTCGGTTTTTATTGAACACATAACTCCAATGTTTGTTTGAGGAGTGACTTGTTCATTCATGGTTCTCTTATTGACTTGTGTAGAATTGTTACAGTTTGTTAAAACTTTTTACGTTGTAATGATTGGTTTAAAAAACTCTCTGACTCGCCTAAAATTGTCCTATTTGGATAAGTTCAAAATAAAGCATTTTAAAAAACCTGACGCTCTAACCATTTCTCGGGAAACTACCGCTCCACAGACACAGGGAATGGCATATCGTCTACAATCTTTATAATGATCCTGCAAAACAACAATGGGACAAAAAAGTTTTGTAATAGCTCCGATGCTCAATTCAGATTCGTATTCTATTCTAGCTATTATTTAGCATTCCACTAGGAATGCGTCCTTCTCGCACTTCATACATTCGCTGTCACGTGTTTTTAGAAGGAGGGGTGAGTTTTATTTCGTATAAAGAGTCATGATAAGGGTGATGGGAACTCTGTTAACTGTTAACTTTTCTGCGTTTTCTCAGCTATCAGTATTTGACCAACTCTCTGCCATCAATCAGTTTATCCCCACTCAAACCGTTTACTCTGTATTACACTTAGCTTTATTTGTCTACCTCCATTTTGCATTCTGCGCGATCCTCTTGACAATAAAAACACTTTATAATCCGCCATGGACACTTGCTATTAACGTGTGCTTCGAGATCTTTCCTTGTGACCACCGTCTGACAGTTTTCATGAGTACAGGGAATGACTTTAAAAGGGCACGATTCCAAATGATTCTAAAAATAATTAAGTCAGTAGTACAAATAAATGCAGTCATAAAGACAATAAAGAGTATTAAGTAATTACAGGGTATCTAGAAAGATCATAGTTTAACCTCTTTCGCTCTTAGCTCTCCAGTCCACACACAACCTTCATTACCGCATCTTATGGCAAGGGATAAAATCTTCCGCTCCGTCGCTTTGTCTGGAAAAACGTCCTGAAAAAAAAAAACAACAACAAAATCGATAGCTGGTGTCCTGTGCACGGTTATAGGCAGGAAAATTCCACATTCCTGTAAGGTTACAAAAATGTGCCCCCCGCTTAAATTTTGCAGGGGCATTGTCTCGGCCAGGAAGCTGGTACGATGCGATCGCGGGAAACATTTTTTGGCTCGAAGCGTGTGCGCGAAGTTAAAGCATTACAGGGTTATAATCCGTGAAAGAAGAGTTTTAGTCAGCCACCGAAGATCGTAAAAGTGCAAATCGAGTAAGTCGATTCGTTGTTTTATAGGCAAGGTAAACCAGCGTGTTTACGTGCAATACGTTTCACAAAATTAGTTTTATAGGCAAGGTAACCAGCGTGTTTACATGCAATACGTTTCACAAAATTAGCTACAATTACAAGTTGTATATGGCATTTCACATGAAGAGAGTGGGTAAGATAAGGATCAAAATTGTTTTATCGCTTCTTTGAATTTGTGCGGATATATTCTTATGCGCAGAAATTTTAGGCATTTCGACGAGGAAATCATTATATTGAATATTATGAATGTATCGACTATGAACGAAAAGTTGACGTGTTATGCCTGTATTTTCAAATGGAAGTGAAAGTATTTGTAGAAGTCCGTGGAGTTTTAGAAGTTGTTTGGTGTCAAAAGATAACTTTTCAAGTGAAATAAATAATTATTTGTCTTGTACATGATAATTCTATTCTATACGAATTACAGTGTAAGAGAAATGAACGGTAATCGCCCATGCATTTGCGACTTTGTACGTTTCTACTTTGTGAATGTCCCATGAATTGTTAGGAACGACTTCACTTTGTTTTACATTTATTCCGATATCAATGAGAATTTGCCGTTCCGTCCATTATTTGAGGTTCTTTTTGACCTTTGGCAAACAATCACTGTTATGACTCATGCGATGATGGATCATGTTTCCGATCGGTCATTAATCATTTACCGATACATCATTTGATTTTGAATGGCTTTTTCTGTAACATTACCCTGCGAGCTAATCTAGGAAGATCGAAGAAGACTCTGCTCGCAGGGTACTGTAACATCGAAATTACGATAAAATAGCTTGCAAGAAAAGAAAAATTGTGCTTTAACATAAACATTTAACATTCCTATTTATTTTGCAGACAGATGTTCTTTTGGCTCGTCATGCAATCTGTCCTCCAAAACGTTGCGCGGTTAGACTGCGAGCAGTCTCTCTTTTGCTGAGAAACCGACGAACGGTAAGCGGCGAAGCCGCGATCGGCTGGCGCACCCGCTGTTTGCCGATCGCGGCTTCGCCGCTTACCGTTTGTCGATTTCTCAGCAAAAGAGAGACTGCTCGCAGTCTATTGCGTGGTGAGATCCCTCTCTTCGCTCCATTTGAGGCATATTCAAAAGCATAGTATGCCGACAGTCTTGCTCTTTTGCCAGTGACTGACTATCCATCTTAGATCGAACGCACTCCCCTAATCTCTGATTACTACTAGTTATAAAATAATTTGATCATCACCTTCCTAGCCTGTGTACAGCCGTCCTCTACACAGGCTACACCTTCCCACCATTCTTTAAACCAGAAAAAGTGTCAAACAACTTCGTTAATTTGAAGTTTGGGAGGGTAGTACACCTCATGGAAATAACAATTGTTGCAAAATATGTATTTTTGCAATCTCGATGTGCTGACATCATCAGTCACGTGACTATGCTCAAAAAATGTGTTTCAGGTTACTGGAAATAAATAATCATGGTCAGAACAATATTGTAAAAGGGTATTTAGAAATGGCCATTAGACTCCTGGCATCTCAAAATTAAGGAGCTGTACACATGACCAAAAAAGGTGGGAGACTAGGCCCCAGCGCATATCTTCCCTAGCTGCAGCGTTTGTATAGATTCTTATGGAGATGCACTCTTAGTGAGATTAAATTTGTGACGTCATAAGATAAGAAAGCGAGGGATCTTTCAAATGGCTTAATCTAAATTGTTTTTCAACCAAGTTGTAGTAGACATTTTAAAATAGACATGATTACTTTTGTAACTAATTCAGGCTCGCAATCGAAAATATCGGCCGGGAGAATATCGCTGTGCTTATATCAACCACTGGGCGTCGTGTTCGTACTATTCCAAGATGATTTATTACGAGAAATTGATCCAATGATCGATAACGTCAAACTAGAATACAAACAAAATCTAATCTAAGCGACGCGAAAGGAACAAGGCCGAACGATCATTACATAACACAATGCACTAACGCAAGAACTAACAAAATAACGAAATGGAGATTAATGGAAATAAAACTATAAAGAGTGACATTTAACTTGCTTGCCGATTGTCCTCTTGTACGCCTGCATAAGTTAGGAACGACAATGTATAACAACGCAATTAACTTAGCAATCCTTCGCACAGTCGCTCACAACGCAAAAACTCAACGCAGGAGGTTCCGAAATACGATCTTCTAGAAGTTACGTCTGACACTAATATTTAACTCGACAGCAGTTACAACTTTTTCTTGAAAAAATATATTCACGTGGAAATTGCAGTTGTTGATAATGCGAATTTCGTAAAAACCATACGAAGCATTAAGCATGTGACGCTCTTTATGTACCTTATTCCAAAATGGCGGAAATTCATTATTCTTTTTGCTTATTGGCCCTCGTTACGTACGTTGCCTCGTTTTAACCATGGAACACCCCGGTAAGGCGTATTAGGGTTTTCTCTATTCTGGTCATATGACTTGTCAAATATGCCCGTGATTTGAAACTCTTGAAGGAATTGTCAATGAAACAAACCTGCATGTGCAAAAAGAAGAGGTCTGGTTTTAACAGAACCTTCCTTAGCAACAAATTGGTAGCAATGTTATAACCATGGGTGACAACTTCTCTCAAGTTTCATCTCTTACAATAATAGTACCCGGTAAGGTTGCTATAATAATCACTACTACTACCATTTTAATTTCGAGCTGCCGTGAACGGCTAACTTTTTCCTCGTTTTGTCAGAAGCAAAACATTCAAGTTTGTCTAGACAAACTGTCGCGTTTTACAAGTAAACCGATTAACGTAAAAAAAAAATCCCCCAAAAATAAAATAACAAAATTAGTCAACGAAGATCGCTCAGCATTCACCAGAAATATAAATCCGCCATTTGCTGTCGACATTCATTGAAGGGACATAAAACGTTCTCAAAACCCGTGTTTCATGTGCAGAAACACAAAGACGAAGCTGTCAAAACTTGACATGTTTACGCACCAAACGTAACGTTGCCGGTTCAGTTGAAAAACGCGACGGTTTGCCTAGGGAAACTTGAATATGTTACGCGTGAAAAAACGCAGGAAAAAGTTGGCCGTTCACGGTAGCTCGAAAATGGTAGTACTTAAGATTAAAGGGTCATTTTCAAACCTTGTCTCTCATCAGAACTTCTCTGTCTACAGGGCAAGTACGATACTGGCCTTGTCGTTCCTGCCTGTTTCAAATATCACCAAAATAAAACTTTCATGTAGTTAATAAGCTTGTGAAATTTTCTGTAACTGCTAATTTTCATTTTGCAATCAAACGTTAACGCCAGTTAAAGGAAATACGAAACGAACGATGGAACCTTCCATGTAGCGGAAATATCTGTCGGATCACCTCAAAAGAAGTGTTAAGAATAGTCGTCAAATCAAGAGAGTCGTTTCTTTTTCTTGCAATCTTTTAAAATCACAAAGGTATAGCTACGTTACGTCGGGAAATTTTACAGACGTTTTTAAACCTGAAGTCAACGAACCCGGTCTGCCGACGATAAACTGAAAATTTCGCCGTATATTTTCGAAGCTGTTTAAGCAGCTCCAGGACCAACAAAAACCACCATCGGCTCCATCATCGATCTTAAGCTAAATTAACACAAGAAACTGTTCTTCATTCAAAACCAACCTTTGAAAGTGTTCATCGATGCATTCTTTGCAAAATCGGTGTCCACAGCGCGTAATTGTGGGTTCCATTAGAGGCAGCTGGCATATTGTGCAGTTAAAATCTTCATCGATTGGATTCACAAACGCCTCGTCATAACCAGAAGGTAAACCTGAGTTCTCTGTCGCTTCCGCCATTGCCCTCTTTGTCGTGTATGAAAGTGAAAGCTTTGTTTATAACCTCAGTCCCTAAGCGAGTTCTAAGCACAAGTCAATTGGAACTAACGAGAAGCCTGGGTACAAATGCAAGATGATCTGAAGGGATCACAAATAAAAGAAGGAAAGGTCCTTGTAATGCAATAAAAAAACAAACGGTACGCAATGCATGCAGAAGCGATGACGTTTACAACCTCTTTGTTAAATGATTGTTCGACAAAAGTTGCGTTATCTTGTAGCGTGACATCCGATAAGCGACATACGATACAAGGTTAAACGCTTTCTTGAAATTTTTTAGCCCCTTTGTTTTTTTAAAAATTAAAGATATCTGTTTACTAAATCTAATAAAACACATCAAATATAATTTGTCTCTTTCGTTTATACTTAGAATTAGTCCTTTCTAACTGCCCGGGAGTATGTTGCTTTGAGTTCTACGCGGTGTTTTCTTGTTGAGTTAAACTTGATTTCTTTTCTACTAACGTTTATTCCTGAACAACTTCTGCGCTGAATGATTATTCGACAAAAGTTGCGTTATCTTGTAGCACGACATCCGATATACGGCAAGTACCCCCACCCCCCCCCCCCCACCCCCGCCCCAAACACACACACACACACACCCCTGGGGGTCCTTTCTAACTGCCCGGGAGTATTTTGCTTTTAGTTCTACGCGGTGATTTCTTGTTTACTTAGACTTGAATTCTTTTCTACTGACATTTATTCCTGAAGTTAGTTCCCAATCCTATTCGGTTCTCCAGGTCGGACGATCGCGACAGACAACAGTCCCGTCCACTCGCATGACGACATTAGGCAATGACGTGACGTCATCGCTGGATAGAACCAGCCTAGTCCCTAGGCGTTCTCCTCTTCTCTCGGGCGAGCGCGAGGTCCACGTAAGGGCCCGGGAACGGGTTCACCTGCCAAACCAAGGTTTTTAATCTTTCGCGTGGAGACGAGTACAAATATCGTGTGAAATTTGTGCTCGTTTTCGCGCGTTATTTGTACTCTTCGAAGCAGTGTTGGATAATAAATATGTCTTATTTAAGTGTCTGAGTATTTTAGCACTTTTGTACGAATTGTTGACACTGTAAATAAGCAAACAAATATTAAAATACAGCAAATAGAACAGAAATTTGTTAAAAATCCCAACCGGTAGGAGGCCGACCGGTTGGCTATTTGCAAAGCGTGGAGGAGTTTTATTAAAATTCAGGGCTAGTGGCAGCTAGTGGCAGGGAGGAGGATTTGAACCCAGGACCTATGGATTACAAGTCCAGCGCTCTAACCTCTAGTTCACGCTGCCTCATCAAACGTCCAGCTTGTTTTCCTAAATAAATGCATGGATTCCGCGTGGTTAGCGGCAAAGTATAACTGATGTTGGTGTTGTTTTCCACTTCAGAGAAGAACAATTTATTTCAGTGATTCTATATGTTTATCTGTCGCCTCTGGCACTATTTAAAATTAATTCTAATTAACTGATGAAATCATGCTTCACGAAAGGTCATTTATACAAAAAATCCTGAAAAAACCACAGTGAAACCACTCGGCTGCGGCCAGGCAGCTTACGGTTCTACTTGACGTCTGAAAATTTCACGGGTGTAATATCTATGATTTGAACGAGTGAACTATGGTGAATTTGTTAACTGAAGGAATGGCAAAACCTCGACACCCGCAAGAGTGGCAAATTAAAGAAACAATACAACTTGTAACTTAAAAGGCTGATTATTTAATTTATGTCTCAACGATGTCCACAAATATCAGAAAAAGTTTGCGCAAGAATACAGTTCATCTCTAATACGAGAAACCTCGTTGTTTGAGGTGACGACTACATGCACCACGAAACTGCTTTGCTGAAGGGAAAATTCATTTTCTGTCTAAACACTCCAATCTCATGATGCATGTGAAAATTTGGTACAATCGGTTACTAGCTAAAATTCAATTCTTTCCACGCCATCAGAATCGAAAGAAACGTAAATTAAAGCATAATTATAAGGTAAAGACTTTTCAAGCTCTACACTACTAATCAAAAGTCATGGGAATGAGTGTATTATAATGCACACACTAACGCCTTGAAGAAACCAGCTATAAACCGCACGTAAAGCCATTAACGCAAGCTGAACGTCATTGTAACGATAGAAAATATTGTCAAGTTAATATTTCAAGTTATCTCGTCGTGCATCTAAGACGGAGGACCAATTTCTACTTGAAGAAACAATGTGTCGTCAACAATGTAGCGTCTGGTCATCAGAATCTTGTGAGACACAAATCTACTAATGCCTTGCCCATCGCAACAGGATGCAATATCTGAAGTGGGCCTCCTGGTACAATTGCCAGCTATAAGAGATTGTACCACATTTTGCCTCTTAGTTGGATCATCTTGTTGATCAATCAACGTAAATGTGACCTTATAATGAAAAGGCCAAGGCAATATGGCATCGTAATGGCCTTTCATGTAACGAATGGCTACTGAAAGATACCTGTTCCTTTGTGTCTGTTCGCCATCCGGTCGAATACAAACTGATAACTTGTAACCAGTTTTTCCAGTAAAGAATGGCATACTGTGTATTTCGCCCTCAATGCCATCTTTGGCCTCTTGTAAGATATTGCTGAAGCCACTTATCTTCCACACAAATTTGGAGGACTCGTTTCTCAATTCTGAGACGTCTTTCATCTGAGCAGCCACCTGTGCATCGAGAGCGGCATTTGCAGCTGTCAACTCTTGCATTTGCTTTTTCAGTGTTACTCTTTCCCGATCAAGCTCCTCGTTCTTCAACTGGAGCGCGTTCACTTTCTCCTCGAGCTTTCCCGTAGTTTCTTTAAAAGTTGTACAGGCTAAGTCAAGATGGCGTCGCATCGTGGACTGAAGATGAGAGTCTACTTCTTTTCTCTGAATCTAAAAGTATAATAAAAATTTTAAAAAAAGTTAATGTTTACGGCATGGTTTTGTGGGTGGAATGTGGTGGGGAAAGCTGATGCTTGAAACGTTATTTTTCTAATTAATTCGCTATGGTAGTTAATTTGCCTTCATCGCCTTCTTGTTGATAACAACTAAGTGTGTCACTTGCCGGCCGACATTGCACCACATTTTCGAAACTAATCACTTTGTAGAACTGAGAATTATCCTTGGATGGCTGTAGTGAACTGAACCTATTGTGAATAGGTTCCTATATTTATAAGTATGCGTTATAGACCAGGGTTGAGGCCAAGATGGCTGGATAATGGCCAACTATTTTTGCGTTTTTATGCCGGACTGAGACGCAGTTGAGGTAAATAAAAACGCAAAAAAAGGAGGAGGCCAGAATCCAGCCATCTTGACCAAACAAGCTTGGTCAATACAGGATATATTTCATGACCAAAACGAGAACTTTTTCTTGAGGGACCGACGCGGAAATTCCTGGGAGGGTGAGATTGTCCCATCTTGCCCGCTCGAGTAGCCAATCAGAACACAGGATTTGCCTCATCTTGCCAAGTCATGAATTCAGCCAGATAATAATCACCCGTATTATTACAGAACAAACTCCTGGTGTTAAATTACCTTTGTATTGCACCCCATCTGAGAATATGGACAGGAGACCATAGTCAGCGGACAATCGTTGTCCGTATGGGACCAAATCTAATAGAAACAAAAAGATGTTGATATATAAAAGCACAGATGTAACGTAGTAAGAGGTCACTGTGTAGAGAGGGCAAAGCAGCGGAACTGAAAGCCACCTAAATTGCAATAAATCGACTCAGAAATCTCACCAGAAACAAAATAATGAACGACTGAAGTGAGGTGAGTTAATTTTATTCAAAACAATTAATCGCACTTTCAGGCTTAAAAATTTACCCGTTTCTCCTTATACAAACCCTTATATTTTCGACTGTTGTGTAACTCAAAGTGTAACCACATGGGCTACCTGTGGTATTAACGACCCTACAATAGGCCCGGGCAAGCCCACCTGCCCCTTTCCTAGATTTGGCAAATGGCCTGAAAATGAACAAGACTGTCCTTACTATTCCTGAATTCTTTCCGATTTCTTTCGAAATAGTTAAAAGGGTAGGTAGGTAGGTAGGTAGGTAGGTAGGTAGGTAGGTAGGTAGGTAGGTAGGTAGGTAGGTAGGTAGGTAGGTAGGTAAAGTCTGTATACAAGCCTATTGGCCCATCAGGCCGGAACTTATCCCAGTCTCTGTAGCATGAAGCGGCTAGGAGTATTTTTACTCCCTCCTGGATGGGATGCTAGTCCATCGCAGGGTTACCCCCAGTAATAAATTCCTCGGTACCCATTTAATTATACACCTGGGTGGAGGGAGACACTATGAGTGTAAAGTATCTTGTCCAAGAACACAGCGCAGTGCCCCTACGGCAGGGCTCGAAGCCGGACCACTCGATCCAGAATCCAGCGCACTAACCATTAGGCCACCGTGCCTCCCACACGCTGAAAAAGGAACGTGCTTACTATTCCGGAATTCTTTCCAATTTCCTTCAAAATAGTTAAAAGGAGCAAAACATATATAATAAATTTTACTTATACAAGTCTTCTGAGGGACGAAATTAAATAAATGACCTACCTCTTCTTGAACAATGATCTCATCACAGCCATTTGGACATTCCACAGGCTTCTTCTCACACTTATCACGATGATCCTACAGACAGGCATGGGAGAATATATTTCATCTCTTCAGACCGGGCTTTTTTGGATCTTTTCAGACCGGGGGGAGGGGGGGGGGGGGCGGATTCCGCCCCTCCCCCCTCCGTAACTTCAAGAATATTTAAGCAATCGCAATAAAACTTACAGGATATATAGTATGTCCAAAAATCTATCTTTTTATATACGTCACGTGCGGTGATGACGTCACATCACGTGACAATTACATCATGATGTCAAAACAGCCGTCATCTTGGATTTCAAAATTTTTCCAAAACATCAGAAAACCGCCCAAAATTACTGAAAAATACTCAAAATCTATAAAACAGTGCAAAAAAAACTAAAAGAGGTGAAAATAGTTGAATTAAAGTTAATTTGTATTAATGGAAACACGAAAATTACAAATTTGGAAAAACATGTCTGTCAAAATGACGTTGCCATGGTAACGTCAAGTTCCAGACTCAACAACCTATCCTACCTATTTATTCCCAGATAGATTTTAGAAAGACTAGTAAAGTTTGGAAGCGTTTGGTTGAATCTTGAAAAAGTTATAAACGCTCAAAGTCAGCGCGGGCACTTTCCCCCCCACCCCACCCCGGTCTGGATAGGGTTAAACCGTTTACTTTTAGCTGAGTAAATGTGCATCGCGGATCCAGCAGTAATTACCTTTACGAAACAACGACTGCTAAGAAGGGGAAAATAATGGTCATTCCCCTGTTCATCATCAGTGTTCCTTTTTTTCTTATGTGCTACTAATTATAGCCACAGTCAGTTGATTTTCCCCCATGAAACTAGTAAGACTATTGCCTTTTTCTTTGGTTCATGGATCACTCGGCAGTTGTAGAATTCTAGTAAACTTCAATAGCCTTTAGCAATGTGATTTGAACAGCTACTGCGCACGTTTGATTGTTTGTTTGTTTTGTCTTTTTTGTCCAGCACCGCTATGTTATTTGGCCAAGCACCTACATGTACCTAGAGCCAGTTGCTTCACCCACCCTGATTTAAAGCTTCAACAAATCAGTAATAAAATAAAACAGAGTTTTTATTAATTGTGACATACTTGAATAAGACACTTTGGATGTGACTCACTGCAGTGTTCACAAAGTAAAATCCTCCATTGGCATGTGGCAGTCACGTGTTCTTCAAGATCTTTCCTTTGAATTGTCACTTTGCAGCTTTCGTTGGTGCAAGGGACAAGTGTAAAACAGCAAGATGACAGATGATCCTGTTAAAACAAGTTAATTTATAACATTGGTACATAACTGACATCATTGGTTACATGTTGCAGTTACAAATTCATAACATTTCCCAAAATAAAATGCCCCTTCAATATTCAACATGTACATATACCGCTTCTCTCATATTCGTCGCATTAACTAATTATCAATTAAAAGTCCCTATCAATTTGTCGTAACGTGAAATTCACCAGTCTAAACTAAGTTATTATAAAGTAAGCCAAGCAAAGATCGCATCATTGCGAGCCAAGCATTATTTACAGGACCTTACAGCTCAACAAAGTTATCAAAATGCAGAACAGCAAACTGTCACGTGATTGCACACCATGCGCACATACCATACCTCTTTCTCCCTCAGCTCTCCAGTCCACTCACAGCCATCGCTTGAGCATTTAATGATAAAGGAGAGAATCTTCCTTTCAGTGGCTTTGTCAGGAAATATGTCCTTAAACAAAACATGCAAATCATCATGATTACATTTCAAATATAAATCAACTAGAAAGCCTACCAACGTGACCACTCTTCACTTACATACTAATCTAACACTAACCTGTTGGCATTCACTCCAGAGAAACAAAAAGCATTTCTCTCATGATCAGTCGCTCTCGACTGTCATCGCTCGCACTCGAGCTGCATCACTTAAAATTCCGGAGTGGCAAGAATTATCTGCTTTGCACTCGCACTCATGCTCGAGTAACAAGCTTTTCCCTCAGTCGCTCTTGACTGGCATCACTCACACTCGAGCGGCATCACTCACAATTCCGGAGTGGCAAGAATTATCTGCTTTGCACTCATGCCCGAGTAACAAGCTTTTCCCGCAGTCGCTCTTGACTGGCATCACTTGCACTCGAGTGGCATCACCTAGCGTTCCTGTGGTCCCTGATACAAACATAACACGCGGTGTATATTTCAAGCGGAGGTTCTGGAGTTCCAGTGTTTTTGTTCTTCCGATGTGGCCACGTGTGTCGGAATTGGCAGGAGCAACGGGGGAACAGGCAATTCATGAACAGAAGCTTGACGAGCAGCCTGAATAGTTCCTTATCCCACCTGCTGACTCATTAGCATTAAGGTGTGGGGCGACTCCTGTCGAGCAGAAATGACAGGAAGCACAAGAGTAGATGAGTCAGCAAGAGGGGTGGGAGGGAGGGCCGACCAGTTCCTAGATGTCTTCGCGAAATGGCACACTTTGCATTAATTATCATTGTTAGGTTTAAGCGCTACTTTTATACATTTGTTATTTCGTTCATTTATTTCATGTTACTGTTTCCTTTCTCGTCTAATTTCCTGTATCAAGTTTCTCTAGTTCATTACGCAACTCAGCTCGCCCCACAGGGGACTTCGCTTTCTTCTTGTCTGGCTAGGATTGATTTAAGATTAGTTATTTTATACTGCTGTTATCGGTTACGTGTTCTACAAATTTTCACCGCGTCTTCGCTATTGTCTTCTATAGGAGCTAGATCAAAGTAAGTTTCTACATTTATTTTTTGGGTTTATTTTATCTTATTGCTGATTTGCATTATCTACTTATTCCAGCGTTTTAGTTTTCTATATGGTCGTTTCTTTATGTTAAGTGTTTCATTATTGTAGCACATTATGCTTAGGTTAGTTTCCGTCTTACTTTATTTTTTAGTTCGAACCACAAAGTCGTAAGCTATTGAAGCCATCCTAACTGCGTGTAATCTATCTGGTATATTTGTAATCACCGCTTTGCTGGATTAAAGCTAAACACGGACTTAGACATTACGTGCGTTCGAATTCAGCTCCGACTCGCTCTACATCGGGCTCAGCCACAACAGTAACCCTTTGGAGTTACATTAGTTCGAATTTGAGGCTTCTAATGCTCAAGTCCGGCGATTCTGCGACGTAAAGAATCGATAAAGAAGGCACAATTCTGCGAACGTTTGCCGTCTTTGTTATGTAATGAATTAGTCACGTTGCGACACAACTTTGGTGCTCGACATGGCCGAGGGTGGTTCTGATGATATCGAATCAAGTGGTAGAATTAGGCAAAGGAATCTAACTCTCGATTGGGAAGGGATCGATGCGGAAAGTTTGCGTAAACTAAAGCAAGTACGAGGCAGCAAAAAAAGCATTGTTACGCGATTACATGACGAAATAAGAGAGTTAATGACAGATAGATTAAATGCTTCACAAGTCAAAGAGAAACTTGATCAGTTACATAAGGCCTTCGAAGAGTTCTCAAGAGCTCACATCGCTTATCACGATCGACTGGAGGATTTGTACGATATTGAAGATTCACATGAGTATTTTAAATCCGTCGAGCAATCGCATGGCCGTCTTGCGGGAGAGATATCACGTTGGATTGTCGCACCAACTGCACCAAATGGTTCAGATTCCAACAACCCCCTCGAAGTTAACATCCGTGACCTACTCGACGATGTCACGCCATCTGATTCGGTTAGTAACGCTGGCTCCGGCTCCCGCGCAAGTTCTAAGAGTTCCCGTCACTCCGTTCGCTCCGAAAAATCGACTTCTAGCTCAGTTCTTTCTGCAAGAGCAAAGGCTGCTGCGAAGAAAGCGATGTTGGAAGCAGAGGCTACAAAGTTGGAAGAGTGGCAGGCGTTACAGAAGGAAGAACTCGCTCTTCAATTGAAAAGAAGAGCTTTAGAGATCCAAACAGAAATTGCTAAGGCCCAAGCGGAGGAACTTGCGTACGCCCAAGCCGAAAGTGGCGATAGAAGGTCCTTAACAGAAGAAGATAACACTGGCAAATCCTTAAAAGGTACGCAGCAACACTCAGCGACAGATTCGGCGCAAAACGTCTACTCCCAAAGAAAAGATAGAGCACAAGGTCAAGATACCTTAACCAAAACACCAGAAATACCGCTTGGCGTTTCCGAGTCTACGAAATTAGATGCAAGTACCACCCCGCAGCAGAATTGCAATTTACGTGATGCAAAACAATCGCCATCCGCTTCACTTACGGTTAAATCAGAAATCTACGAGCCTACCCATGGTGGTAACCTCAGTAATTCCACAGGAAATGATGCACTAGTCCGGCAATTGCTGGAGGCCCAGTTCTTTCAGAGCCAACAACTCCAGGCATTGGTTCAGCGACAACAAGAGAGCACGCTGGCGCTGACGCTGCCCCAACCAGACGTTCCTGTTTTCAGTGGAAACCCGATTGAATACTGGACATTTATTCGGGCGTTCGAGAACTTGATTGACAAGAAAACTACATGTGAGAGTGCTAGACTTTATTACTTAGTGCAGTACACCTCCGGCGAAGTACAAGAACTGGTAAAGAGCTGCCTGTCGATGAGTGAAGAATCTGGCTATCGGACAGCTCGTAATCTCCTGCAGAAAGAATACGGATCAAGCTACAAGATAGCAAGTACCTAAGTAGAAAAGTTGTCAAGTGGGCCTACGATCAAGGCCGAGGATGGCGAAGCTTTGAAAAGGTTTTCAATTGCGCTAACTGGATGCAAGAACACTCTGACAGAGATCGGATATTTGAGCAAGCTGGAAAATCCAGACACACTCAGAGCCATTGTCCAAAGGCTGCCATTTGGTTTGAGACAAAAGTGGCGTGACGTAGCTGACAACATTACGGAAACCCAGAACCGTGAGATCACAATTGCGGATTTAAGCGACTTCGTCAGTGCTAAAGCCAGAGCAGCCACTCATGCCGTCTTTGGAAACATCTCCAGTCAACCTCTGCAATCTCTGGGAGGCTCCGAAGCTAGACGGAGACCTCCACCGCGCACCAGATCATCTTTTGGTACACAAGCGGAAACAAGCCAAGAACACGACAACATCGAAATGCAGTCAAACCAAGCAGGCCGCAAGTGTCCTCTCTGCAAATCTGACCACTGGCTATCACAGTGCGATACCTTCAAGGAGAAATCTTTGGCTGCGAGGTGGCAGTATGTTAATTCAGAAAACTTGTGTTCTAACTGTCTAGTTGCTGGTCATTCAGCTCATTCCTGTCCCAAGAAAGGTTTCTGCCGTGTCACTGGATGCAACGGAAAGCATTCAAGTTACCTTCACCCTAGAGGGCAAGTAACAGCTGCAATCAACGGCGTCACAAACTCTCCAACTACCGAGGATCAAGCTCAAACGTACAATCGAGAAAATGAACAAACCATTTTCAATGGTTATGCCAAAGACGCAAAGGACGACCGTTCAAGCTTGGCATTAGTTCCAGTTAAGGTGAAAGCACCTGGAAGTGACCTCATTGTAAAAACATACGCTTTCTTGGACAATGGGTCTAATGCCTCATTTTGCTCAGAAGAGCTAGCCACCGAACTAGGTTTGTCAGGACGTCCAATGTCGTTGACTCTAACCACCATGGAAAGAGAAGAGAGTAGAAGTACTTCACAGGTCGTTAGCCTCCAAGTAATGGACCTTGAGGAGGAAAATGCTGTCGAGTTGCCATGCGTATTTACAAGGCCAAAGCTACCAGTAGCAGTAGAGAATGGAGCTCAGCAAGAAGATGTTGATCGTTGGCCCCATCTTGCTGGATACGAATTACCAAAATCGACGCGAACGTGGGCTTACTGATTGGGAGCGACGCCCCCGAAGTTCTGCAGCCAAAGGAAGTTCGAGAGAGCTGCCATAACGGTCCCTACGCGACCCGTACGATATTTGGATGGGTAGTCAATGGTCCTCTGGGCAGGGTTCAAGGTCCTAACTTCTACACGGCCAACTTCATAAGAGCCGACACAGAGCTAAGCGAACAATTCCAAAGTTACTGCAATATGGAGTTTAATGACTCTGTATACGGTGGAAAACCGTCACTGTCACAAAATGACAAACGTGCTCTAGAAATAATGCAAGAAACATGCATACTGCAGGATGGTCACTACACTATCGCACTGCCATGGAAGCAAGACCCACCCAGTATTGAAAACAACCGGAGTGTTGCAGAGCACAGGATCAGATTGCTAAAGAAGCGTTTGCTGAAAGACTCGGATTTGCGAGTGAAGTATACAAGCTGCATAGAGGATCTCCTTCACAAGGGTTATGCAAAACGAGCTCCTGCTATCAACGTTCCAGGAAGAACATGGTACCTCCCCCATCATGCTGTCTTCCACCCAGCCAAGCCAGGAAAGGTCCGTATCGTCTTCGACTGCTCAGCTAAACATCGAGGAAGCTCATTAAACGACAAGCTCTTACAGGGGCCGGACCTCACCAATTCCCTGGTTGGAGTTCTAGCTCGTTTTCGACAGGAGGCTGTCGCTGTGATGGCAGACATCGAGGCGATGTTCCATCAGGTCAAGGTGGCTCCTGAAGACTGCAATGCGCTACGATTTCTCTGGTGGCCAGATGGTGACCTAACAGCACAACCAGAAGAGCTCATGATGACAGTACATCTATTTGGTGGAGTTTCATCTCCAAGCTGCGCCAATTTTGCGTTGAAGAAGACCGCTGAGGATAACAAGGCAAGCTTCGATTCCGAAACTGTACGCACTGTGAAACGTAACTTCTATGTTGATGACTGTTTGAAATCTGTGACATCAGATGATAGCGCTATCTCTCTCGTGGATAACCTAACGGAGCTTCTGCGCAAAGGTGGTTTCCGTCTCACGAAATGGTTGTCAAATTCACGAAAGGTTGTAGAGTCCATTCCAGAAGCCGAAAGAGCAACAGTGGTCAAGAACCTCGACTTCGATCTTCCCGTGATTGAAAGAGCGCTTGGAGTCCAATGGAATGTTGCTTCCGATACTTTCAGCTTCAACATCACCATCAAGGACAGACCAGCCACTAGAAGAGGTCTGTTGTCCGTTATCAGCTCGGTTTATGATCCACTCGGGTTCGTTGCCCCCTTCGTCCTTCCGGCTAAAGTACTCCTACAAGACCTGTGCAAAAGAAAGTTCGACTGGGACGACCCCATACCAGAAGACGATCTGAGGAGCTGGCAATCATGGGTGAACGAACTGCCAAAGTTAGGGCATTTTCGAGTGGAGCGATGCTTTAAGCCTTGCGACTTTGGTGTAGTGGAATCGTGTCAACTCCATCTCTTCTCGGATGCCTCCGAACTGGCCTACGGTGCTGCTGCCTATCTTCGTATGGTTAATAGCAATGGTGATGTACATTGTGCTTTCGTGATGGGCAAATCCAGGTTGTCTCCTTTAAAACCTGTAACAATACCGAGACTGGAGCTGTCCGCCGCTGTACTGTCTACCAGGTTAGACAGGATGATTCGAGAGGAAATCGAATACACTATTGACGACTCCATTTTCTGGACGGACAGTACATGTGTGTTGCGCTATGTGGAGAACGACGAGAAGAGGTACGAAACCTTTGTAGCCAACCGCGTATCGGCGATACGTGAACAATCCCTTCCATGTCAGTGGCGTTACGTGCACACAGAACTCAATCCCGCAGATGACGCTTCGCGAGGGATATCTGCAGATGATATCGTCAAGCCTACACGCTGGATAAAGGGTCCTGACTTTCTCTGGAAAGATGAAACAATTTGGCCTCAGCGTCCTTCCGCCATGCTGAGTAACCAAAGTGAGGGCGCTGATCAAGATGCGACGAAGGTTTCCTTCGTTAGTTTCAGCTCTTCCACCGCTACACAGATCGACGACTTGCTTCAAAGGTTCTCCAACTGGTACAAGCTGAAGAAATTCGTGGGTTGGATCCTAAGGTTCAAAAATGGTGCCCGCAATGCTGTTACTATACGAAAGGAAGGAACAAATTCACTGCCTCGAACAAATCAGAAGATCAGACCACTAGATGTTGAAGAGTTACAGTCTGCTGAAAGAGCTATAATTGAAGCAGTTCAAGCTGGAAGTTTCAGAGAGGAACGGCTGTCCCTAAAGGATGCAAAGAAAGTTAAGAAGTCAAGTCACATAACCAAGCTCGATCCAGTCTTCATTCAGGGTACCTTGTGCGTTGGTGGTCGCTTGCAAAATTCGCCCCTTCAGAATGTAGCCAAACATCCTGCCATACTGCCTAAGGACCATCACATCTCCAACCTTATTGTACGCTTCTACCATGGTATCAGTGGCCATTCTGGGTTGGAACATACCCTTTCTTTGATTAGAGAGAAGTACTGGATTGTAAAGGCAAGGAGCTTGCTCCGTCGTGTCCTCAGCTCTTGCGTTGATTGCAGGAAAAGACAAGCAGCTGTGGGCCAACAGAAAATGGCTAGCTTGCCCGCTGATAGAGTTATCCCGTTCGACCCCCCTTTCAGCTATGTCGGTGTAGACTGCTTTGGTCCTCTGGAAGTGCGAAGAGGAAGAAGTACTGTGAAGAGGTACGGTGTCCTGTTCACCTGTATGACGATGCGAGCAATCCACGTCGAAGTCGCTCACAGTCTGGATACAGATTCGTTTCTGAACGCGTTGAGGCGATTCATTGCAAGAAGAGGTAACCCGAAGCAGATCAGATCCGATAATGGAGGTAATTTTGTGAAGGGAGAGAAAGACCTGCGAGAGGCGATTCGACAGTGGAACCAGGAAAAAATCCATGGGTTTCTTCTTCAGAAAGACATCAAGTGGATCTTCAATCCACCCGCCGGTTCTCATCACGGGGGAGTGTGGGAGCGCTGCATCCGCACGGTACGTAAAGTGATGAAGGCTCTCCTTACCGAGCAACGCTTGGATGACGAAGGTCTTGTCACACTCCTGTGCGAAGTGGAGGCTATTGTGAATGGGCGCCCCCTAACTAAGGTGTCGGATGATCCTAGAGATCCCGAAGCTTTGACTCCAAGCCACCTTCTACTTCTGCGCTCTGGACCTGCTCTTCCTCCAGGTGTATTCTCCAAAGATGACTGCTACTCACGACGAAGATGGAGACACGTTCAGTACTTGGCTGACGTATTCTGGCGTAGATGGATGCGCGAATATCTACCATCGCTTCAACAGAGGCAGAAATGGAGTCACGCCAACCGGAATTTTTCAACTGGTGATGTAGTTCTTCTGCTGGACGAGAACTCGTCACGGAGCTCCTGGCCTCTTGGACGTATCCTGGAGGTCTTCCCTAATCAGAGCGATGGCCTTGTGAGAAGTGTGAAGCTCAAGACTAAGTCGTCAATCCTTGTGCGTCCGATCGACAAGATCGTGCTGTTGGAAGCGGCTTGATGTGTGACTCTGATAGACTGAACTGTGACATTTAGTGATTTGTTAGTTAAACCTTATGTCGTTTTGTTTTGTTTAAGGCTACAAGTTTTTACCGCCTTCAAAAGGGCCGGAATGTTAGGTTTAAGCGATACTTTTATACATTTGTTATTTCGTTCATTTATTTCATGTTAATGTTTCCTTTCTCGTCTAATTTCCTGTATCAAGTTTCTCTAGTTCATTACGCAACTCAGCTCGCCCCACAGGGGACTTCGCTTTCTTCTTGTCTGGCTAGGATTGATTTAAGATTAGTTATTTTATACTGCTGTTATCGGTTACGTGTTCTACAAATTTTCACCGCGTCTTCGCTATTGTCTTCTATAGGAGCTAGATCAAAGTAAGTTTCTACATTTATTTTTTGGGTTTATTTTATCTTATTGCTGATTTGCATTATCTACTTATTCCAGCGTTTTAGTTTTCTATATGGTCGTTTCTTTATGTTAAGTGTTTCATTATTGTAGCACATTATGCTTAGGTTAGTTTCCGTCTTACTTTATTTTTTAGTTCGAACCACAAAGTCGTAAGCTATTGAAGCCATCCTAACTGCGTGTAATCTATCTGGTATATTTGTAATCACCGCTTTGCTGGATTAAAGCTAAACACGGACTTAGACATTACGTGCGTTCGAATTCAGCTCCGACTCGCTCTACATCGGGCTCAGCCACAACAGTAACCCTTTGGAGTTACATTAGTTCGAATTTGAGGCTTCTAATGCTCAAGTCCGGCGATTCTGCGACGTAAAGAATCGATAAAGAAGGCACAATTCTGCGAACGTTTGCCGTCTTTGTTATGTAATGAATTAGTCACGTTGCGACACAACTTTGGTGCTCGACATGGCCGAGGGTGGTTCTGATGATATCGAATCAAGTGGTAGAATTAGGCAAAGGAATCTAACTCTCGATTGGGAAGGGATCGATGCGGAAAGTTTGCGTAAACTAAAGCAAGTACGAGGCAGCAAAAAAAGCATTGTTACGCGATTACATGACGAAATAAGAGAGTTAATGACAGATAGATTAAATGCTTCACAAGTGAAAGAGAAACTTGATCAGTTACATAAGGCCTTCGAAGAGTTCTCAAGAGCTCACATCGCTTATCACGATCGACTGGAGGATTTGTCCTAACGTCATCCGAGACGCAAAAAATTACTCACATACGCACTTAAATGAGCCTTTTTTTTTTTTTTTTTTTTTGGTTTGTTTTTTTTTTCTGTTGTTGCTGTTTTCGTCCCAGTGCTAGGCATGATTCTAACAGTGCACCTCTGTTCCCCCCCCCCCCCCCCCGAATATTACAGATAAAGAAACTAACCACGTGCACATTGCCAGGTGTTCCAACCGCGATTCCTAAAGCAGCGACAAGTTCTATAAACAGGGATGCGAGCTCGTTCTCCAAGGGTCCTGACGAGGAATTTTGTTTACAATATAGATTTGACTAATTTCGACTGAGTAAAAGGTTCCCCTCATGATCAAGTCCCCATCCGTGTAAGATCTACAGGAGCGTCAACGGTTGAAAGGTTGGCAGTCGTGTGCCGGATCTAGGTCTTCTCCACCTTTATATAGGAAGTAAAACGTTTCAGGGCCCTAACCCGTTTGTCTCTCATAACAATACTATCAGGAGCCGTGAGATCATTGAATTCTGCCTGACAAATTGCCCACCTATTGGTGACAGCATGTTTTATTATGTTTTATTATTATGATTGTTCGTTTGTTGTTTATTTTTTATTTTTTTATTATTTTTTTTTTCGGGTGACTTGAAAATCAATTCTCTGTGACCATTCCAGAGGGTACGTATAGCATGGCCAGGCAGTTCAAGAAGCGCCAGAAATCTTATTGTCTCAGCTTAAAGTTTCAAGGTGCGAGTCGATCATCAAACCCACGTATAATATTCGCACAAATTGGTTTTAGAACACACTACGCCACGAAAAAGTGTAGCTGAGCCCACACATAACCAAACTCGACCCATGATATAAGCAATGGCTTCGCCGAACACCTGCTAAATGCACTATCTCGCTGATGTATCGGTTTCGACCAAACACCTTCTTCCACCAGGACTGTCACAAGATATAAGGATGAAGCAACACCGAGATCCCAAAGATAACTAATAGCCGCCATACCGATAAAGTAATAAATGAAAGAATAATTCTCCCCGAAACAGCAGTATCGCATAAACCAACAACCAACCATTACCTTTATAACCAACGGACACACGAGAGTCTCCCGTTAAAAGCTTACTAAACTCAACCAGTGGGTCATAAAATATATCACATAAACATCGCGTGGTACTTCAGCCAATTTATCCAGAGAAGACTGTGAGAATGGGGATAGCCCGACATCCCACATCTCAGAAACAAAGCGCGAAGCTACGATGGTTTTCCTGTGAGAGGTAAACTACCCAGCGTGGTCCATTCACAGCCATCTTAACCATACGTTTTACCCCCTAGGAAATGAAAAGGGCTATCGTATCCCCTAAGAGGGCGCGGATAATCCGGGATATTGATTAACTAATCCTAGAGACGTAGCCCGAAATACCTTCCCCAATCCTGTTAGACTTGCAGGGTAACGTTTCACGTGCCGAGAAGGTTATAAATCCCCCCTGCAATGAATCGAACACATTCAGAATCCCGAAAAGTCACTAAACTAGGTGTCGCCGATCGCCGCATAGAGCTCTTTAAGGTTGGACAAGACACTGTTCACATTCGTCATCTCCTCTAGGCCTGGAGTCGGGGTTCCGTCCGACCAGACGCAATGGATTTCCCTCTCTACAGCCGTTTGCTGAATCTTAAAGAACGTAAAAGTATCCTCCAACATTTACAACCTTTTTGCTTGTTGTTACAATAGAGCAAAATGCATAGCAGGTATCAGCAACGGCTGAAAATTGCACTTCGACGACCACCCCCCGACCCAGGCCTAGAGAAGATGACTACCACTGTCCGACAAGTCGAAGCAACAAGGGATGCCATAATTGACAATCGCTTGCGGCGTCATCTCTCAGGACCCAGATTGATGAAAGAAAACTAACATACATAACCCTGGAGACTGCGATATGTTCTAGTTTCAAGATTCTCCGACACTGACAAACACATGATTTATATTACATGTACAGTGCAATTGAACTTTGTACAGTTACCTACATACATACTTTATTGTATAGCTCCCCCTTGGGGGCTCTTCCGCCATAGTAATAGAAATTAAATGAAATTGCCCGCTTCTACAAACCGATCCGACACGGAATACAGGAACTTCACTCAGTGGCCAAAAGCTAGCAGCCAGGAAATATATCCTAACTTTGAGTTGCCCCACAGTATACGTTATAGAAATTAATTGCCTCAAAGCGAACACCCTTTACACCCTTTTTCACCTATGAAGTTGATCTCAATCAGTTTGACATCTGGCTATATGCATTGATTACAACATCCCCTCGACACAGTGAACTACGAGGATGATTTAACTTCTCGATTCATGAAGCTTACAACATACTCCGCTCACTTCAGTCATTGGACTCACAAAGATACACGTTCGCAGTAATCATTGTGTTAACAAAGACCCCATCTGATCAGCAGTTCCATCGAGCTCATAAAGATATCCATTTTTTAACGCGTTGCATTACAAATAGACCCTCTAGACTTTCCGTTGGGTAAACCTATAGACACCTCAGTTAAATGGGTTAACGGAGAAAGTTATCTACTGCTCTCGTTGGGTCACTGAAATATCTCTGGGCTCACACAGAAACCCGATCTCGTCTCTTTGGGAGTTACAAGGATATCCCTGGTGTCCCTAGAAACCCGAACTTTTCTTCTTGGGATTCACACAGATATCCCTGGGCGCACACAGAAACCCGAACTGTTCTCTTTGGGGTTCACATAGATATCCCTGGGCGCACACAGCAACCCGATCTCTTCTCTTTAGGATTCACACAGATATCCCTGGGCGCACACAGCAACCCGATCTCTTTTCTCTGGGATTCACACAGATATCCCTGGGCGCACACAGCAACCCGATCTCTTTTCTTTGGGATTCACACATATCCCTGGGCGCACACAGCAACCCGATCTCTTCTCTTTAGGATTCACACAGATATCCCTGGGCGCACGCAGCAACCCGATCTCTTTTCTCTGGGATTCACACAGATATCCCTGGGCGCACACAGCAACCCGATCTCTTTTCTTTGGGATTCACACAGATATCCCTGGGCGCACGCAGCAACCCGATCTCTTTTCTCTGGGATTCACACAGATATCCCTGGGCGCAAACAGCAACCCGATCTCTTTTCTTTGGGATTCACACAGATATCCCTAGGCGCACACAGCAACCCGATCTCTTTTCTCTGGGATTCACACAGATATCCCTGGGCGCACACAGCAACCCGAGCTCTTCTTTGGAATTCACACAGATATCCCTCACTCAGAAACCCTTCCAGAAAAAGCCACATTAACCCGAAATAAAAGACTGCTAAAAATTTTACATGTAGAAATGTGACAACTGCGAATTGAAAGAAACACAAGATTCCGCCAAATGAAATGAAAGCCGACCGAGGTCCCAAGGGAAAAAATACACCAACCAAATACAGTGGAACCCCGTTAATATGGACACCAAGGGGACAGGCCAAATTGTCCGTATTAACGGGGTGTCCGTATTAAGCGGGGTAACGGATACATGTTTTCTCGACGCGAAGACGAAGGCAAACGTTTTTACGGCAATAAAACGCTGTTTAATTGTACTGTAACTGTAGCAGATGAAAACTGTGAACTCTCTGACTAAAATTAATAGTTTTTACGAAAACTTACGTCGAACTAAACTTTAATAAACTCAACAGTGGAATTATTTGACAATGTCGCAACTTTAACGCATTTCAACAGCAACAGAACGTTTTCTATAAAGTTTCCTTTGTAACTGCAACTCGTAACCGTTCTTAAACTCTACCAACCCATTTGAAAAAGTCGGTAACTTTACTTTGCACGGAAGCTTTTAGCTTGCGACACAAGCGATAGCTGCAGCAAAAGGCAAAGAAAGTGAAAGGGTCAAACAACGGAAGTCACGCTATTAAGCTTCTCTTTGTAATAAAATGGTTTTAACTCTTCGAATTCTGTCATTATTTGACCAGGGTCCAATGTCTTCAAGTTAGCAAATAATCGTGACAATGAAAATTCACAGTGCACAGATAAATAGTGTCCGTAAAGCGGGGTTGACAATGTATAAGAGTTTGTCACTTGGGACACGGAAAAGTGTCCGTTGTCCGTATTAACGGGTGTCCGTATTAAGCGGGTTAATTTAAGAGAAAATGTATGAGGTTTTAGCCGGGACCAACGAAACTGTCCGTAATACCGGGGTGTCCGTATTAAGCGGGTGTCCGTAAAGCGGGGTTCCACTGTACATGCAAACCCCAAAACCGACGTGAAACCCGCCCGAGGTCCCAAGGGAAGAAACACGAACCGAATACATGCAAACACGTGTACCCAAAATACCGGGATAAAGCGAAAACAACAAGCCGCACCAAAACTAAATGCGAAAATAACAAGCAACCTGAAGCAGGATAAATAAAATGAATTTCAAACCTCGCAGAACTAGCTGTAGCAATCCCAGCATTGTGCTTCGAACCAATAGTCGCGTCTGAAGTCTTCACCCGAATGACTGGAGCAGAAAATTAAATGGACGCAGTGGACAGCCGTTGAAGCCTTTCCAGAAATATGAGAAACTGCGCTTGCAGATGTTGCAGCCGCTCGAGGTTCGAGTGACAGCACGGCCGTGAGAAATTCTCGGGAAGTGGTTTGTACCGGCCGTGCTGTCGCAGGGTTTAGTCCGACCAGCTCCCATGATGTCTTCGCGAAATGGCACACTTTGCATTAATTATCATATCTTTTATAATGCCACTGAGTCATCACGTGGGATAATGAATATTACATGAACTGTGAAGAGGGTCTGAATGGGGGTACCTCGATAACACTAAACACTTAATTTTTAGGCTCAGTAACATGAAACAGTAAAATTTTAGGCAGTTTAACACTAACAGTAAAAAAATCACTGAAACAGTCAATTTTATCCAGAAAGAAACAAAGACGGCTTGACAAAAGCCAACATTGCTTTTTTAGTATATCAAGACGTTTTCCGCCATTTTCCGACGATTCCCGATCATTTCGGAAGATTTCCGAAGACTAACGATGATCACCGGGGACTACCCAAGGTGTCCGAAGGCTCTCGAAGGTATCCGAACAATATTGAAGATTTCCGAGGAGAACTCCGAAATTTTTTCACTATCTTTTCGTCGTTATATTCACACATGAAAAAGATATATTTCGACAGCGTAAAGATACGATTTTTTTAGTTAAAGAAATTCTTGCAGCTGGTGACATACATATAGTTTGCTCGATTCCTTCTTGATTTTCAGTCATTGAATCGTCTTTTGCATCTTTGTGGAATGCCACTTTCGTACAAGAGAGTTAAATGGTTTAATCAGACACCAGATCCGCCTCAAATTCCAGCTTTCCATACTCTTACAAAAATTCACAAGCCGACTTTGGTCGGCCGTCCTATCATATCGGGCTGTGAAATGGCCCAACAGAACGCCTATCATCCTTTGTAGACAAACTACTTCAGCCTATAGCGCAAATACAGACTCGTATCTCTAAGATACGACAGATTTCATTACCTTAATTGAAAACACTGAGGTTCCAAGTAACGCAATCCTAGTCTCCATGGATGGCACTAGCCTTTACACAAACATCCCGCAGGAGGAAGGAATTACTTTAGTATGTCAAGCATGTGAAACCTTTCATGACAAAAACCCTCCTTTCGCTACACATTAGCTTAGACAAATGCTGAGCCTAATCCTAAAGGAAAACAAACACACGGAACAGCCATGGGTACTTAAATAGCCTTTGCCAATATTTTTATAGCAAAAATAAAAAAGGAGATCTTGAGGCAAAGCGCTAAGCAACCACTAGAATACATTCCGGTTTTCATTGAGAAATCAAATTCTTATCACCCTACAATCAAGTTCACCGATGAAGTCTCCGAAAATGAAACAACATTCTTGGACACAACAGTCTATAACGGAGAGCGATTCGAGAATGAAAGCATTCTTAATGCGCGTTCACATTTCAAACCAACTGAAACCTTTCAGTGCACTCACTTCAACAGCTGTTACCCACCAGGCGTTAAAAAAGGCTTTTTCAAAGGAGAAGCTCTCACACTTCTAAGAACAAACTCTTCAAGAGTTACTTTTACAGACAACATTAAAACCTTCAAAACGTGCCTTATTTCTAGGGGTTATCCTAAGAAATTGGTGGAAAAGATCCTCTCAGAAGGTAACTATGCAGACAGAAAAACAGCTCTAACACAGAAACAGAACGCACAAAAAGCTTTTACCCTTTGTGACGCAATTTTAACCATCATTACAATGTTTGGAAAGCATACTAATGGACAAATGGCATTTAATACAAGAACAACCATGACTCAGAGAGATATTCAAGGAGCCTCCCTTGATTTCTTATAGAAAAGGAAAATCGCTTAAAGACATGCTTGTGAAAGCAAAACTTTAAAGGCTGTGGAACAACACAATGGACACACAGCAGGAGTCGCGTAGCTCTGTCAATCCCCATTTTGGTCATGATTTTTGAAGAGCAAGTAAAAATTGTCAATGTTATAAGACGGAAAAAACACTCCAAACACTTAACAGTATTTTTTCCGGAAACAGTAAACATTAAAAAAGTGGCCATTATAACAGCAAACACTAAAAAATGTGGGCAAATAACACTAAACACTAAACCCCATTCATACCCTCTGTGAATATTTGCTGGAACTTCTTGTGCTCCGACTTGCAACGGTCGTAAAAGTTGTTTTTTTTTGTTTACTTTTTTCAAGCCATAAATATTTTTAATAAAGTTGTTTTCATTGTTACCTTATTGCGATCTAGTCCCTCTCTGTCAACAGGACAAGTGCACACTTGCTGTTGGCTTTCTTGCCTGTAAGCGAACAAATCAACGTAAAATTGTTTTAAACACGTTTTAAAACGTTCAGATGTTTTCCTATACCCCAGGGAGTCCAAGGAGGGCTCAATTGTGTAAGCACTCTCCACCGCAACTGATCCAGCCTTGTCAGGAAATACTTTTGTACTGTCTTTTCAAAAACCCACTCCGTGCATACACACTTCAGAAGCTTTTTCGCAGTCTACCAACTTATTAAGGATTTTTGAAAACTTTTGAGAACGCTACGGTAACGGAAATATCATTTATATTTGAGGCTTTATAACTCATTATATTTACCGAAAAAATAAAATATTAAGCAAATGCCCCCGCCCCCCGTTTTGTTCTTGGCAGCTCAGCTGTGTTAATTCAAATTTTGTCGATGGCGATTTACATAATTATACTGTCTGATCGTGTGCTAGTGTAACAATTTTAGTGCAACATTTGCACGTAAGAAATTTTAACCACTCTCAAAAACTTAGTTCAAGCAAAGTGCGGAACAGAGAACAGCAAAACTTTTGCCTACTTACGACAAGTTCGAGTGTCGACGTGTTTTAACCAAAAAATATTTTCTGAGTCGGTTAATCTCGCAAATTTATGCAAATTCGACGATTTCAGTATTGGATTTTGAGCCTTTCCAACACGAATAAAGTAGCTCCTAGAAAACGTGATTCATTAAATCAGTTCTCCATGGTCTTTTGCTTGATAATTCTGCATCGTAATGGCGAATCATATTTGGGTAATGGCGAATCATTCGACGTTCTTAGTCATGCAGCCCCGAGACAAATTTCTTGTTGTTAAATCGAAACATCACTCGGCGAAACACTAGCAACTTCTGCAGAATTTGCAACAAGCAATAGCAACTGAGTGGTGGAGAGTGCATACGCAATTGGTATATAACTAGATGATGCAAAATTACCATATATAGCACGCTTTAATCTCGGGGGGGGGGGGGGGGGGTACTCCCCTAAATTTCGGATAGGGGTGTGCCGCGAACGTTCTCAAACCCTGACCCTATCTAAGGATAAAGAAACGAAAATTGATACCCTTTCTAAAGCCCAAACCCGAAAATTGACACCCTATTCAAGGGGAGGAGAAGCATTGCATGACGACTCAAATAACGGCTAAACCGCGCACGGCAAAGCTCAAATCTTTCAAAATCGCTCTGTTAATACTTAATGACGGATAGTTCAGTTTTAACAGACAATTTTTTTTCGTTTAGCTGGGCGTTTATTTGAGCTGATAGAATTTAGCTACCCTATCTAAGGATCACACCGGGAACACAATGCCAAAAGGAACAAAAGTGATACCCTATTTAAGGACCGAGAACATCAAAAACCATACCCTATCCCGCGGCACATACCTAATATAGCCCATATATGGGAGTACCCCCCCGGGCTTTAATCCCAGTTCATAGGCTTGTGATTGAGAAGAGCATCAACCTCTAAGAGCCAGTGCTTCCACTTTTGGGCGAATAATACGGGAACGGTCGACTCCGTCGTACCGTCGTTTTACAAAATACAAGGTAGTAATATTAACACAAACCTTGCCATATGTTTCTCGAGACACTTTTGGCAAAATCTGTGGCCGCATCTCGTCAGAACTGGCTCTCGCAGTGGCAGCTGGCAAATCAAACACTGCAAGTCTTCTTCAACTGGGCTTCTGAAGTCCTCGTCATAACCAAAAGGTAAACTACCGCTTTCCGTTTCTAGCATTTTGGATCCAAATGACAAGAAATTAGTGGAATTTGTCGGTACACAGCTGTGACTCACTCGCAAGAAAGTGAACTGACGAACCGCTCTTGGAAAGTTACGATCGGCTGCATGCGATTCTTAGAAATTCAACAACACTGAATTCGAGGAAATGACGTCATGACGGTCAACAAAACCCACCGCAATTATGGAGTGCGTGAAAAAAAATTTCTAGAGCTAAATGCGACATAAAAATGCGAGATGCGAGATAAAAAGTGCGAGAAAAAAAATGTGAGATGCGAAATAGGAAATGACGAGTCCGCAATCTTACTTGCTTGAAAACGTCATAGACAGGCCTACACAGACTTCCCTATGTGATTTTACGGCAGTGACGCGTGAGCCTTTAAAGTTTTGCTCTGACGAGTATGTCTTTGAGTGATTTACCTCTTTTGTATGATATGATCGGAGGCGTTTTCAGCAGTGGCTGATTTTGGATGAAACTCCATTGTTGCATCAGTATTTGATTTAAGTTTTTAACCCCTGGGTGGTATGCTGTCACAAAAGGCGTTATTTTGCCTTTAGTCTTTTTGGTTTGTTTTTTACGTGCCGACTTCTTTTCGGCAAAGAAGACCTCAGATAACGTTTTTTTCAATTAGGCTTTTTGGATATCCACGCGCTTCAAGTCGAGTTTTGAAGTTACACATGGCCTCCTGGATTTTTTTTTTCGAGGAGTTTTTTTCTTAGAAGTCTGATAGCTTCTCCTTAAGGGGGGTGACTCTTAACTACCAATTTGTTTCTAAGGCAGATTTCTAATTGCTATATTTTGGAAACAAAACATCATACAGATAAGCTTTTTGCACGAGTTTGTTCTATTGACGATTCCTCCAAGAGTTTCAGGTCACGGTCATATTTAACGCGTCACGTGACCAGAACCGAATAAACCCTAAAACTCAAACGGCGGATAGATTTTAAAACTAAAATGAGTGTCAACAGATAAAGAACGTCCACATGCGTAATGTGACGTGTCGTTTTTGTGAAATTCGCATTATTATAAGAGTTATGGCGTAATAAACACTCATATTTTCAGACTTTCATCAGTAGCGTTTCCTTTTTTCGTGTAAACGGTAAAAGCATACGTCAGATTATAAAGACGGCTACATTATCTCTGATTCGTAAGAGAAATCGGAACTTTACCTTGTTTCCGTGGAGTTTTAGGGATTTTAAATTCTAACGCGCGGTTTCGGACTGGCACTAGTTTCGCACGCGCAATGATATATTTTTGTACCCCTTTTGTACCCCCAAACAAAATTCACCATTTAGCGTTACAAAAAGCTTCAAAATCGCTTGCTTCAAAATACAGTCTTCAGCAATTCCTTAGCAACTGCTCCAGATCTGTAGTTAAGAGTCTCCCCCCTTAATAAAGCCTCTCATAACACCTGGTGGGTGGCAAGAGGAATAGTGTGTATATTGAAAGGTCTCTGTCGGTTTGAAGTATGTTTTGATGTCGAGGATAGATTCGTTTTGGAATCTTTCACCTTTGTACACTACCGTATCCAAGAATGTAATTTCTTCCTCTGAGATTTGAGCTGAGATTTCAGATTTCGCCCTAAGACATACTCGTCAGAGCAAAACTTTAAAGGCTCACGCGTTGCTGCCGTAAAACCACATAAGGGAGTCTGTGCTGGCCTGTCTATGACGTTTTCAATCAAGCAAGATTGCGGGCTCGTCATTTCCTATTTCGCATCTCACGTTTTTTATCTCTCACTTTTTATCTCGCATCTCGCATTTTTTCATCTCGCATCTCGCATTTTTTATTTCGCATGTCGCATTTCTTTACCTCGCATCTCGCATTTCTATTTCGCATCTCGCATTTTTTATCTTGCATCTCACATTTTTTATCTCGCATTTCTTTATCTCGCATTCGCATTTTTATGTCGCAGTTAGCTCTAGAAATTTTTTCCTTCTCTAATCAAGTCGCATCTCGAATGTCCCTTACAGGCTTCTAGGAGTGCGTTAGCGTTACACTAGTGGTAATATATCTCTCGAAATCAAAGATGAGAGAAGCGCGTTTCGACCATAGGCTTCCCAAGCTCAAAATTCGACTCTGCATACGTAGTGTATGGGACAGCTTGTGTGTACATAGGCAGCCCAAGCTCAAGTAATTATGCATCAGTCAATTCCAGCAGTGCCCATCTCCCCCCCCCCCCCCCTCCCCCCGGGCTAACCCTCGGGCATTGGCATTTCTTTAAAAAAAATTGGCAAATTCCCCGGGGTGGGGATGAAGGAACCGGGCAAATGCCCTGCTCCCGGGTTGATTGTTTTCAATCTCTCGATAGGTGATATAAGAATATAAGCCTTTAGATAAGTAAAGTAAATCCAAGGAAAACAACCACTGGTTTAAGTTATCCTTAGGTTCTAGAAATCGTGGATTTGATTAATCAGGATACTTCTGCATTACTCTTCGTACTTGTTATACACTCGAATGGCCGACGACATATCTCTTTTCGCTCGCCCACCGTTCCACTGGAACTTAGCCCTTTCTCGGTCTAAGCAATGTTTTGGCTCGCTTCTCAGCCAATCAATTTACTGGAAATTATATTTCCAGAATTGGTAATGTCCCGGACTGGTTGTTGCTTCTTAGCAGTGAAGAAAAATCTAAAAGTGAGATAATATACCTTTAAAAACATCCACGAACATCCACGAGCTTCTCTAGTCCTTCATGGACTAGCTAATCTGCAACGTAGTTCACGTCTTGGCCTATAAACGCCTCCATCACGAATACGCGACTCACTACACGGTTTCCAAACCACATTTCAAATGCCCAGGGGTCAACCCGAGGTACGAAAATGCCCCACCCTCGGGACGGGCAGCATTGGGAAATGCCCCGTGGTTGCCCGGGGGGGGATGGGCACTGCTGGAATTGACTGATACATTTTCGAGTGAAATTGTAAAACATGAATGAACTGCAAATTAAATGGTACCTTTCTTCGTTATTGTTGTCCTGGTCTTTCTGTAGCATCATAAGCGCAATGATAACAGCGTAGTCCAGTGATTGTGTCATACACCGTATGACGAATCAGTGACGAATGATCCGTAATAAAAAATGACAAGGGCACACTCGAGCAATGATAGCTAATTCAACAACGATGCAAAGTTTCACTTCAAAAAAACTCCCCTCGCTCCAAAATTGCGCTCAAACTTGCCGAAAACAATGCCCCTTTTGGTCCATGTCCTTTACTTTCAACAGCAAGCCGACTGCTCTTAGAAAAAGATGCAGAAATACTTCGTCAGTTCACAAATTATCTTTCGTCCGCAGCTCGTACCCACCAAGGGTGACAGGGCCCGCACTCCGAGCCAATAATCAGCGGTTTAGGGTCGACAAAGATACTTTCCCCAGGGGCCCAAATGAAAACATTTGACTTGACAAAAATCGTTTGCGTTCTCTCACGTCGATGAAGTGACAGACTAATATTTAGAACCAAAAATTGATAAATATTTGCTTTTACAACCCCAAGTAACATTTCTCGAAGAAAGCATCCGATTTTTGTCTATGGTGTGTAAAGAGAATTGTATGGGAAAGTCACCGATCGTAAAAAAAAATTTGTAAACCCTATGTGATTTGAAATAGTTTACAGGCACCTCAAATGTGTCGTGTACTTGACTCTTGTGCAGATTTTGAAGACGTTTAGTGAAATTATTCGAAATCTATTTCTCTCCTTCCAGAGACATAACTTCACTAAACGGCGTCAGATCGATGACCTGGAAGGCCCCTAAAAGTTGCCACGACAACTCTTGAGACCGTCATTTTACTTTTAAAGCAGCCTTAGCGGTACCAGTCCACCAGTTTTATCGCCTAAAAGGTACGACAAGGACCCCCGTCATTTTTACGAGGGAGTTCCCCCTCCTTGGAAAGCAAGGCAGTGCAGATCATCAGTGCACTATACTATATACCTCACATGGGGCATCCTCGGAGACCCTGGGGCAGGTGGTCGGGTCGACGGTATAGTCGGGCCGATGGTATTTTCTAGCGAAAGTTTACAGCAAGCTCGGAACTTTCACCCGAAAATACTATCGGCCCGACTATACCGTCGACCGACTACCTGCCCCAGGGTCTCCGAGGATGCACATGGGGGCGAAGAGTAACCGATCGTTTGGCTCGTCGCGCAACGTTTTCTGAGGATCTTGGTACATTCACAGTCAGCACAGTTCTCAGCAAACACAACAACATTCAGATTATCATTTTATTTCCAGAACATTAACGAAATAACGTCCGGAATTGAAAAGCACCAATTAGAGCAAACAATGTTCTTTACTTCTTCCCTTATTCTGTCAATCAACGAATCAAAATTCTTACTTCCGTGGCCCCCAACTGGCAGAGACATGCAACCAAATCGAATATTTTAAAACGACGCCAACAAATTGTTCAACTAGAAACATTTGGGCAAAATACAAATATACCAAATAAATGAATGCAAATGAACCTCCCTGAATCCGTTACACTGATGCAACCAAAGCACTGAGGCCCCATTTACATGGAAAGAGGATGATCCTAGCGGCACTAGGATCATTCTCCTCCCATGCAAAATAAAATGATCCTAGTGCTAAGATCATCCTAGTACTAGGATTATCCGAGCGCGATATGTTTTCAGCTTTCAGTTTACATCCGAAGGGTTGCATTTGGTCCTAGCGCTAGGATCATCCTAACGCTAGCACTGGGTGATTTGACATTTATTTAAGGTTTCCGGTTTTGTGTGGAAAATTTATCACTTTTACTGATGATTTTATCTCAAATATTTCAAAATGTTTCCATACACTAAAAACCACACTCTAAAAGTAGGAAAAGTAGGAATTTCTTGAGAAAAAAGATAGAAAATAGGAAAAACGATAGGAACTTAACATCCTGCGCGGTCGTGGGACCAGGATCGGAACCAAAGTGAGAAATAGCCAAACATGGATTGTCAAAGAATGGCTACTGAGAGTGTGGATATATTGAGAATGCATAAATTACATAACTTCAGCAGAACAGCCGAGCAGAGCATATAAGTCAACAAGTCATGAATAACAAGAAGTTCTTATAACTTAAAAACATGCATTTTTGCTCAAATCACTAATTAACTGCTTTTCGCTCAATTTTCAGGTTGATGTTTAGACAGCTTGTGGCAAATAAACATCACTCGTTGGTTGATTCGAAGCTGCCGCTGACGATTTGGCCGAGCGGAAGTTTGGGTCTGGTAACCGACAAAACCACAAAAATTATACCAGGGGTAAAGCAAAAACCGCGCTTTGCCCATGGCTCACGCGGTTAATCAGTGAAACGGCATAGAGAACAACAAAGCGCATGCATGGAACCGGTACCGCTTGAAGGATAATATCGAATGTCAGTTTTCACTCCGTATAAAGATGATGCTCTGTGTAGCTAATTCGCCCATCTCACTACAACTTGGGTTTTACATAGTGACTCCCTTGTCGTGTCGCCGAATTTTCCCCAATCTGAAACGCGATGCGGTAATTGTTGTTCTTGATACAGATGGTTAAATTGGGGTCACCTTGCCTCTAAATTGTCGCCTGTCATCGCTTCCGGACCGAGGGGCCGCGTGGACAAAAAAAATGGAAAAATATTTTTTTAAACTTCTTACATTGAAGGTTGTTTATTTTTATTAACTGTCAAAAATTAGAAGAGCTTTCTTTCGAGAAAAAGTCGGGGTCACCGACCATTTAAGAAAGTAAACTGCAAGCAAGTTTACGCAACGGCTGCGAGCCGTGTATGTGTTTAGAGTAGTTTCCTCCGCCGGCGCGCACAATTCACGCATTTGACCAACCTCGTATCCAGGGTCTCTCTCTCCCCGCCCCCTTAAACAATAGCGCGAATGTCCATAATCTGACTTCTCCCAGTGTGGTGCTAACACTACGGACCCAGTGGCCAGGCAAGCAACTACCCTAAGTGCCAGAGGTTTCTGGTTGCGGTCGTCTTTATTTAGCCTTCCCTTGTGACCGCCCGTGGCGGCATTCGGCCGCCAAAGCGATGTATTCCGCCCCGCGCGATATTATAAAACATCCTCCGATACCCATGGTACCACAAAAATCCTTTGCTATTCAAAACAAAAGCAAGCATGAATCACATTCGACACTCGCATAAAAACCGCTCACTTATAAAGTAATTTTATTCAAACAACTCAAACTGTGCTACTTTCACAATCAATTAAAGTTATTTAATTATTTATTTATTCTTTTTTTCTTCGCAAGAACACAACGTCAGTCAACCCATAAATAAGTGTCTTTGCGCATAAGATAACTGGAACAGCAGCATTGTATCCACCACTTATAATTTTAAACCGAATTTCACTTTTGACAATATGGCTGATGATCTATAAGCGATCAACACAAATCAGCAAGACTAAAAAAGCTAATTACACTTAATAAAAGTTCATTACTTCAACTGAAACGCTTGAACACCGCAGCGTTTTAGGGTCAAATAAAAGTTTACAGCACTCATATTTCATCACGTGAATTCATTACATCTTTTTAACTGGATGGGCTGTGTGATTACATCAGACTAAGATGGAGGACTAGTCTGCACTTGAAGAAAAAGTGTGTCATCAACAATGTAGGATCTCCTTCGAAGTTCTTCTTGTGATATAAAGGTAGGAAACCCATATCCAGAGTTGGAAAATGATACGGGTAGGGTAAAAACCTCGTCAGAACCGCCGCCACAGGAAAGAGTCTTGACATAATTTTGCCTGTGCATTCTATTTTCCTGTTGATCTATAAGCGTAAACGTCACAGTTTTTCGAAGGGGCCAGGGTAATGCAGCATCGTATTTACCTCTCAGTATGTAAAGATACACAGATATGTGAGTATTTTTACCCTTTGAACAACCATTTGGGTACATAAGTACCCTTAACTTGTAACCATTAGGTCCCGTGAAAAAATAACCACTCTCTATTTTGGTTTCCCATCCTCTCTTAGTATCCTTATAAATTTCACTGAAATCTTCAATTTTCCATACGAAAGGTGGCGATTCCTCCTTTAATTTTGAAACCTCCCTATCAAGTTTTTCTCACAGATTCACTGTTAATTTTTTTTTGTGAATCCAATTTCTCCTTCAACTGCTTCTCAAGGGCCTCCATTTTGCATTCAAGTTCTCTTGTTCTTTCTTTAAACTCTTCTTGATTGCTATTCAGCTTCACACAAGCTAAGTCCAGATGACGTCTAGCAGCAGCGTCTAGATGTGATTCGAGTTGTTCTCTCTTAACCTTAACAAAAAGAGAAAAGGCAGATTATACACAAGTAGATTATGGCGCTGTCTTTTTGTCTTTTGCAGAGCCTTTTCAACTTTAAAGATGCAAAAGTTGAAAAAAGTTAGAACTGTCCATAACGAAAAAAACAAACGGCACGCAATGCATGCAGAAGCGATGACGTTTCACAAGGGGTCTTTGATAATTTTCAGGACATTTGTCAAAAAATTAGGGTACATAAAAGTAACTGACAACTTCTGTGCTGAATGATTGTTCAACAAAAATTGCGTTATCTTGGCGTGACATACGATATACGATATACGATATACGATGCAAGGTCAAACGCTGTCTAAAATTGTTTACACCTTTTGTTTTAAAGAATGGAGAGATTTCTGTTTACTAAATCTTATAGAGCGCATCAAATATAATTTGTTTCTTTCGTTTATGCTTTAAATTAGTCCTTTCTAACGGCCCAGGAGTATTTTGCTTTGAGTTCTATGCGACGATTTCTTGTTGAGTTGACTTGATTTCGTTTCCCAGTATTCGGTTCTTCGGTTCTACAGATCGGTTGATCACAACAGGCAACAGACAACAGACAACAACAGATCCTGTCCACTCGCACGGCGAGATTAATCGATCACGCCATCGTCATCGCTTAAAAAAAGGTTTAAGATGGCTCACCTTTTCAACAGATGTTTCAAAACTGCTAATAATCGGTTGCTTCGTCTGCAGTCACGACAGACATCACTTCTTAACTTTATGCCAAATTTATTCGATAACTGATAAAGTGCAACACTCACTGCAGACTCGAAATCTCAATTTAACAGCTACAAATGAAATAAGGTTTGCCGATCGGTGATGATACAAGCTGCAAAAAAATATCTTCCTTTGCCAAAAAACAAGATGGCGTATCTCAAAAAGAATACAAACAACGCACCTAGTTCCCATTGCTCTTCGGTTCAATTCAGGGAGTAATCGTAACACCGTAACACCAAAAATTCCATAAATTCCATCGCTTTTCCGCTAAACAGCATTAACCGATGACGTCATAAAATGACGTCATCGCTTAAAAAGCCAAAAGCAGGTTATGGCAGAGTCCTACAAGTTAATTATGAGACGCGAAGGTTCCCGCCACAGGTAAACCCCTAGTATTTAATGCCAGGTTGGACAGGTGGATTGGCACTGTAAGAGTACAACTGAGTAACATGAGTCAAAAACGCAAATATACGCAGGATTAGGTTGGCCTATTGTCCAGCGTCACAAAACGGCCTACTTGCTTGCTACACTGTATACCGGAACTAAAACAACTCTACAAAAAATGGTCTTACAGCTGTATGTAGGCTGGGATGGTAATTCTTTTATGACTCAAAAATCTCGGCAAAAAAAAAAAAAACAGTTCTGTTCAGATCTACTCTCACCAGGATGATCACACTATACGATTTACTGATACTCCTGGGTTCAAACCATTTACTATGTTACGTTCACTTGGACGACAATGAGTCACCCTGGAGAATTAAACTAGTCTTACCACATGAACATACTCATGCAATCAGTAGCAATTAAATTATTAATTTTCGTGCATTGCCTTCCAGTCAGAATTTGATGAAGAACAATACCAGTAATCAAACTCTGGGTAAGAGGTAAGAAAAACTCAAGTCATAAGTATATATACATGTTCCAATTCACCTTTTCTCTTTGCATCATGGCACCACAACCAGATGGACATTTGACTTCGTACTTCTTACATTCCTGAAAATGTTTCTGAATAAAGCAAATAATCAAGTCTTGTTTACGGGATAGCAGGGGGGATCCAGGATTTTTCTTAGACGGGGATGCACAGCCAGGAATTTTCTCAGTACAGGGCGCACATAGTTTTTTTTTACAAAATACTACCAGTTGTATTAGAAAGCCGCACCTGCACCCTCCTCCTAGATCCGCCCCTGGATAGCCTTCCCATACAAAAACACACACACAATAAAACAGAAACTTAAACAAGTGAAAACAGTAGCCATTACCCTCAGGCTGGTGAAAATGATTTCAAACATAACAGAAGACACGACATTCATGAAACTTTGAGCCCTGATCTGTGATGAGTGACAAATACTAGCTAATTCATGACAAGTGGTATACTTGTGAGTTCACATGGGAGTTTGTAGTTTATTGTTATTTGACTCACCTCTTCCTGGCACTTCGGGTGTGGTTCACTGCAGTACACACACAGCATGACCCGCCACTTACACAGGTCACCCACATGCTTGTCCAGATCTTTTCTTAATATAACATCTTTACAGTTTTGATTGGTACAGTGCACATCTTTGTAAGGGCAAGATGACAAGTGGCACTGTTGGCCAAAATTAATGGTTTAATAAGTGTTAAGTCAGGCTACTTGAAATAAGACCTACTAAACTAAATATGTATGGATATAAGTATAAAGTACTTGTCGCTTCTTTATATGCACTTAAACATGGTCATTCATAAAGCAGGCATTAATTATTTTCATTTTCCTGCAACTAAAAATTTGTGTCATAGAGATTAGCTAAGCTTGCAGGCAACTACATTTTAAGGGAATGGTGACTTTGAAAGGATGCAGGCACAGTGCTTTTTTTGTAAGCACAAGTATTGACAAACATAAGCCTGTGAGCAATGATCGAGCACTTATCAGAACGCTACTACTACCTTCAAAAGGATTTCACTATAAAAATCAAGATAAACAAGGCAGTTAATTACTTTCAACTCAACTAAAAGAATAGCAGACTGTTACATTAATTCATTCAATTAAGTATTTAAAACACAATACCTGAACAGAACAGAACAGAATTATCCATAAAAAAAATCATCATTTTTTTATTATTTTAGTACCTGTTTTTGTCTTAGTTCCCCTGTCCACTTACAACCTCTACTTGGAAATTTGATGGCAAGAGAAAGAATCTTCCTTTCTGTTGCTTTGTCAGGGAAGACATCCTACTAGGAAAGTGCATTCACATCACAAAATACCATTTCTGAACAGTTAATTTTATAGGGAAAATACTGTCCAACTTTTACCATCCAGTTGTTTATTTTATTCCCTCCCTGCAGCTATAGCAGTTCATGATATTGTGCCTCACATGGAGGTGGTGGTGGTGGTTGAGAAAGGGGACTGGAACCTGGGAGCAATGAGTAAATTGGGGCAGGATTGAACTCTACTGCACATAGGATAAAAGAGCTGGGCAGGAGCAGGAATCCTAGTCAGAACTGGCCATATTGCACATTGTATTGTAAGGCAGGAGCAAGGAGTTATACTACAGGAACCTGGTAGTGCAGACATTAATTACCTAACATAATTTGGAGCATATTACAGTTGGAGCATTGGGTGAGGGCATAATATCAAAACTTGCAGCATGACAGTCCAATTTTGCAGTATATTAAAACATGTAAAAAAATATTTAAAAAGCTGATATTTTCAGCCAGAGTATTAATGTTATATTTTGTTATTTTTGTGACTTTAAAGATATTTTGGTGCACAATTTTTGAAAGTCTTACATTTCTTTGATGCAGCTGTTGTTAATTTTTACAGCATTTTATGCTCTTATTAATTTTCAAGAGCAATGTGCTGTCTGCCCTATTTTGTATGGAATTCAAAGTGAATGCTGGAAGCTAATTAAGGTGACCAGGGAAATTATCAGGAAACTTGACATCTTCCAAACTAAATGTCTTCGATGCATCAAGCATATCTTTTCGCCAAACAGGATCAGCAACAAAGACCTGCTGGAATCCTGTAATCTGAGAAGGTGGAGATCATGGCTGAGGGACATGTCCTATGTGCAACAGATGGAAACGCAGCTGCTCGCTGCCAAGAGTTACACTGAGATGGACGCCATTAAGGAGGTGCAGAAGAGGTAAGGGTTAAGGTGACCTTGTGAATGACAATGGTGAGTGAGCTGAAGGAGTGTGGCCTCACCCCTAAAACAGCCGGAGGATTGCCAGCACTGTGGAGGGATCTTACTGAAGCCGGCCCACAAGCCACTTTGGGCACTTTGGCTCCTGAGTAAGTGTGAGTGATGCTATTGGCTTGATTCCAGCACATTTAAATATATCTTTTCTTGTTTCCTGGAGAAGTGTTCGGGAAGTAATGGAGGGGGGATGGAAGCCATTGCTCCAGGGGACTTAGGTTGGGCAGCATTTTTTCAGCATAAATTATTTAATGAGCCTAAAAGCTGCTGCCTGCAAGCATAATTTGGAACATAACAGACTGTTTTTGAGCGAGACACCACGGAGCATAATACTTGACGAATTTTTGAAACATAATCTGTCAACCCCTACCCCCCTCCCCCCACCCGGGGAGCGGGGGGGGTAATTAGTCCTTAGAAAATCCTATTTTGTTTTACTTGTCAAAATAACAAGTTTCAGCAACAGATTCAGGCGTGAAATTAATTAATTACAATATTTCCCTGACTTCCGACTTGCTCAACATCAATACATAACTATGATCTGCACCACAGGAAATTTAAAGGGAAGGGAAAATAAAAAAGCCACATCTATCAAGTGAAAAATTAAGTACACTCGCCTTTTCATAGACTAGTTCAACTCTGTCTGCGGGACAAGGACACGATTGGCGTTGACCATCCTGCCTGTTTTTTAAAAGACAAAATATAAGACAGATTCAAGTAGCATTAAAAGTTGTGAAATTAGAAAACAAAATCTCAAAGACTTTTTCCCATCCTCCTGGACTCATTTTGTCTCACAAACAATCACTAAGCAGTTGCATGTCAATTATACAATATGACTAGCTACGGCCCAATACAGAAAAGAAACGTTTACTGAAATATTATTAAATTATTTTTCAGTTATAAGCTTATTACACCATATCACATCTTGAATATTGAAATTAATATGACATTCGCTTTTGTTCAAACCATTTGAGAACTAGTAAGGGACCGATCGTTAATTACGTCCCAGGGGGGGCGGTGGTTTTCAAAAAAGTGTAGTGTTTCAAAACTGAACCCCCCCAAAAAATTTGGAGGTAAAAATTATACCCCCCTTCCCAATTCTTGTTTGAAAAACGTACCCCCTCCCCCCTCCTCTCTTTGTCCTTCCTTAGCAGATTTTTTATCTTTTTTATTTAATATCTCGTTTATCTTTTCTCTCGTTTATTGTTTGAATCCCTAAAACGAGCGTGGGCCGAAAATACCAAGTACAAAGACACCTTTTTGTATTTTTGTAGCAAAAAGTTAATGATTTGACTCGCAGTATAAAACAGAGGTCTGATTTAAATAACATGTGTTGTAAACTTTGAAAAGGTCAGTTAAGCTAAATATTATCGTACCGTACCCTGTTTGAAGACACTCACTGTACATGTCAGATTGAATTTCTGATATCAAAAATAGCTCACCTGCTTTAGCAAATTCTTCGAAGCTCCCAGCCGCTACGGCCTTTCTCGTCTCCCGTTTTACATCCCAGGCTTTGTAGATTGGCATTTTCGATCTTTTTTTTCAAATATAACGATTGAAAGACCGCGAAAAGATCGAAGCTAGGTTCCAGGACCATGTCAAACAACCCTTCCCTCGGGACCTGAAATTGCGTCAAATTCTTTCCTTTTCCCCAACCACGGGATCGGGGATAGATCACTGAGGTCAAATTCCCTAGACTGCTGTTGCTGTGTCATAAAATTTGACCCCCCTCATGTTTCTTACCAGAGAAAGATTTACCCCCCAAAAAGGGGCTTGTTTTAAAATTGTACCCCCCCTCCAAAACCACCACCCCCCCTTGGGACGTAATAAACGATCGGTCCCTAAATGGGCACTGATTAGAGGAACACGCTAAAACAAAGGATAGCTTCACAACCGGAACGGGATTTATCGAAAAGCCAGTCCAGTGTTCTGCCACTATTCACCTCGATTTCAAAGAATAATTGTTAAATATTCCCAAAGTGATATTCCCCAGTTTTCGAGCTTTGCGATTTGCGTTCGCACGTTAGGGGTTGACACGTTACGCTCCTAAAACTGAAATATGCTTTTAGCATTGCCCTCACAAAACGAACTATTATGCTCCAAATTATGCTCGACTGTTGCTATTATGCTCGTAATTATGCCGTAAAATTTTTTTCAGACCCCCATGAAGCGCAAAAATAAAAACCTGGAAGGCCTAAAAAGCAAAACCCACTTGAGGAATCACTGGGTACAAGCCTACAGTGCTCAGTAGTAACGGAAACCACGTGAAACATTAAAATGGCTTGAAATTTTGGAGTTTTAACTTAATAAATGGACAAATGTAACTGTTATGTCGCAAAATGGCACTATTATGCCGGCAAAATAGCACTATTATGCCGGCATTATGCTCGATGCTCCACCTATAGTATTATGCTCGAAATTATGCCGGCATAATGTGTCAACCCTTATCGCACGTTTAGTTTTTATCACGAGGAGGCGGGAAAATTTGTGGCGCGGCACAGGGAGCCCTCACATCTGTTTAAAATATGAATAAAAGATTATTAACCAACCTTTATCGCGCGTGTGCTTTCTGGCGGCCATTTTGAATTTTTAATACGCGCGCGGTCTGCTGGTGCGAGGTCTGGAACCGATATTACGGGATCTATTACGGAAGTCTGGGACGGGCGGCAAAATTCGTAAATTCTCGGAGGATCCGATCGCTCACCGAGGATAAATAAGTGACAAGGGATGAAACTTCTCACTGGCTTTCGTCGTGTTGGGGGAACGGATATAAGATGTGAATAAAAGACCGGAAGTCAAAATGCGGGTTTCGTGACGTGCGTTCAACATGGCGGACCAATGGCGTCCTCTTAATGTTGCAAATGTTTTGAAAAGTAATTCAGCTAGCGCTGTGGAAAATGAAGAAATCAACATTGAGTCGACAAACAAACTTAAAATAACGGAATGGTGAGTACTAAAGTTCAAGAAGATTACTTGGCTACTCGAATTTTAATGAAGATCGATGTTGTACGCGTCAGTCATGCATTGAATTTTTTTCTCTCGACTTAAACTAGGCTGGTTGAAAATTACAGCGAAGCGAATGAAAGAAATTATGTGCCCTGTGCGGAGTTGTACGAAAGGTATTTGGGGAATGGTTGGCAGGCGAAAGAAAACTGCCCGGATTTGAAGCCAGTAGATGCGAGTGCGTTTGGTCGTGTAATTAGAAAGGTCTTCCCAAATCAAAATCAAACGAAGGACTGAAAGAGGGAAGCCAGCTACTCGTGTCTATCTTGGGCTGCAGAAGAATAATTATCCCCTTGCCTGCGACTCTTGTCCACCTGACAGAAGTTTTCCATCTTGGTCTTCTTATACCCTCAACTACAGTCACCCTGAGTGGTTAAAATCAAATGTCAGTGCGAATGCAGTGGAGTTCATTAGAGTTGTTCCTTTACTTATATGTAATGATCGTAAAGTTTTGCAAGAAGTTTCTATTTTTAAAGATTGGTTCTTCGAAATGAAAGTTATGGGAAAGATAGTTTCCAAAGAGAATATCAACAACATTGTATCAGAGCTTTCAAAGAAGAGTTCTCTGGATATTCTTTTTTCTGTACTTTCTTAAGTAGACATTTGTAAAGGATTTCCCATCTCGAATGGGGAAATTCTTAAGAGAAGTTCTGTAGAACTAGTAACTGAGAAGTGGTTCTTAGACAACACAGAGATTATTGAGTTGAGGGTGAGGTCTCCAGAATGCAGCTTTGTCTATGCTCCAACGTCCAAATGTGCAATGTGTGAAAACTGCTATGGTTTAAAAAGATCTACTAGGGCAGCTGCTAAGGAGCCAAGTAGTGTTCAAGTAGAGAAGGAAAAGAGCAGGAAACCTGAGACCCTCATGTCAAGGGAAGAACTAATTGAAAAACTCCATGATGAGAAGAAAAAACGTGTCAACTTGGAAAGGAGAGAGAAGTATCACAGGATTGAACTGGAAATGAAAGAATTTGAAGAGTCTGACCACGAGGACTTTGTTTCCCTGTTTAATAATGTTGTAAAAGAAGACTTACCTGAGGGAATGCACATATTTTGGGAAGCGCAAGCTAATGCTCTTCACAGCAAAGGCCCGACAGGTCATCGATGGCATCCAAAGTAAGTCTGAAATATGGCATGAAGATTATTATAAATAAATAAATAAACAAATAAATAAATAGAGCAGTTTTCAATTGAGTGTCGTAAAATCAAAACCAAAATAATTAATTACTGATTAGAATAAACAGTGAATTTAAAACTGTAGTAAAACCAAAACCACAAACAGAATACATGAAAATTTGCCTGATTACTTTTGACACTCAATTAAAAACTGCTCCAAATAATTAAGTACTTGACTCACAGGTAGCCCAAGCTCGATATATGAGTAGCTTTCATGTTGACCTTTGCATTGTTACGTAATTCGAGCAATTTGCATATTTATAAGGGTTTGTATGGGGAAAGAAATAAGGCCGAAAAGAACGAAAAATTAACCGTTGAATTACAATAAAAACTGCTCACCTGAACTCTTGCGTTCCTTTTTTTGTGTGCTGTGTGGTTTTTTAACCGATTTGGTGCGATTTAGTGCAGTTTTAGTTCCAATGGTTGCTCTCTCTATATATATAGAGAGAGCAACCATTGGAACTAAAACTGCACTAAATCGCACCAAATCGGTTAAAAAACCACACAGCACACAAAAAAAGGAACGCAAGAGTTCAGGTGAGCAGTTTTTATTGTAATTCAACGGTTAATTTTTCGTTCTTTTCGGCCTTATTTCTTTCCCCATACAAACCCTTATAAATAGGCAAATTGCTCGAATTACGTAACAATGCAAAGGTCAACATGAAAGCTACTCATATATCGAGCTTGGGCTACCTGTGCTTGACTACATACAAAACTGCAGATTTATTATATGACTGAGAAAATTACTTCATTGTGATTGGCTGAGAGCAGACCAATTTATTGTTGTTTTCAATTTGTTTTGCAGTGCAAATTAATGTTCTGATACATTCAAAGCAATATGAAAGCTAAAGCAATTAATAAGTAATTAAATTATACTACTTGTAATATTTGGAATTTTTTTCAAATTGCACTCGTAGTGTGATAACCAAAATTAATTAAAACATCTCAATTGAGTACTTATTTCCCAATGGGGCTTTTCCGGAGATGTCTCAATTTTGTAAATTTAAAGCAAACTGGCAGCCAGGAATTCTGAAACCCTGAACATGCACATTGTATAAGTACTGCACAATGTGTTAGAAATATTGCATTCTGCATTGAGTATATGCATAGAATATCAAAGAGACACTGTCACAGACATTTTTTGGCTTTTTTAGCACCAAAATTACAACTTACTTACTTACTTACTTTTAACCATGTAGGAAATGCTCCTAGAACATAAAGGGAATGATACGCGTATCTGGAAAGTTGTTTGAAGAAGAGGGGGACTGTAAATAGTTTTCATCAATTCTTCCAAACCACAACAAAAGAGCTTGAAAATGTCAAGATGACTTTTTCAAGTTGATATCAAAAGCTCCCAATGTTATCAAAGTGATATCACTCTATATTTATCTTTAGTACACTGATATGGGTAATTTTAACTTGAACACTGTTAATAGGTCTCCAGTGGTATAAACATGTTTTTGGGCTGTTGAATTTTTGAAGTTATGCTCGTGACAGTCTCCCTAATTAAGTCATAACTCATGTGACAGAAATTCAAATTGATAGTTAGCCTAGCTACTATAGAAAGCTGCTTCTGATTGCCTGGTCCATTCCCTTGACTTCTGGAAAGAAGTTAATTATCCATAATTTTTCACATAATCATTCCCCTGGAACTTTTATAAGTCAGAATAATTTTTATATTCTTCTAAGTTAATCAATCTATTTTTTTGATCCATAAATCTTAACAAAGCTGGAACAAGCAAGGTTTTAATTTATTTGTAGACTCACCCTTGTTGTTGCTCACTATAATTTGGCAACTTCAAGCCGTTACTCTTTCTTACAGAGTCATCAGTTTGTGTCTCTCAATATGGCGCAGAAGCCCCAAAGCCTATGAAGAACTCCAAAGAAGTGGAATGTTGAAGCTTCCTTCTGGAAGGCTGTTACAGTATCACAAAAATATAACCAGTCAAGAACCTGGTTGTAATGAAGATGTTCTGCAGTGGATGGTTCATGAGGCAGAGAAGAAAAATATTGGGACAGCAGGAAAAATTGGAGGTGTTATACTAGATGAAATGGCAATACAGGTGCTATTTCGTGGCAATTTTTTGCTATTATCATGATCAGAGTTATAGTGTTTTTGATGTGACTGAATTGTTCATTACTAACCATGATTTATTGGCAAGAAATATATAATAAAAGTGGTTTTCAATTGAGTGTCAAAAAACCAAAACCAAACCACCAAGTATGTATTAATTGTCTGATTATACTTTCCAAACTCCATTAAAATCATAGCCCTATGTGCACCTTCGGTCCTGGGGGTCTGAGACCTTTTTGCCCAAAAAAAATGGCATGGGTTGAAAGACAAAAAAAAAGAGGCATATAAAATAGAAAATAAAACGTGCATAATTTGAAAATTTATTTCATTGCTTTATTGTCTGAAGGTGTCAATACACTGAATCCTTTTTCTGAAATATTTTATTTATCACTCTAGTTCAGCAAAAATTAAATTAATTTTGAGGAGCCATTTACATTGTTTTCCCCCCATTTGAAAGTAATAGAAAAGCATGTAAAACATTCAGGGATGAATGGGTTTTAAAACATTTCGTTCAAAGTTTTAAGCTAAGCCCTGAGAATTAAACATTAAGTCAATTTAGCATTATCTTCATTACATTTATAACAGCTTTGTTTTAAGGTCTTGCACTAAATCCACCATGCACAAAATGCTCAAGCTATGGAAAAGCTGATTGCAACTGAATCAAACTGAGGGCTCAAACAGAATTTGTGAGAAAAATCGAACATGATTATAGCAATTTGTGAGAGGAAACGAAAGCAGATGAATGAGAAATTTGGACTTTTGAACCACAAAGTTTGGTAAATTTCCAATACTTTTCTTGTTGATGTAATTAGTTTTGAACGTAATGTTAACTAAACTTTTCGGCACATTTTCTATTTTGAAGGCAAGAACAAAAAACTGACTCACATGACCGAGCATGAAAACTGATATCCTAACTAGGACCCAGGGTCCCCCGTTCAGTGTGAGAGAACTTCATTTCTTGCCTCTTTCGCAAGCTCAGCCGGCAAGAAAACCATTTCTCTCGGCTTATTGCCCTAATTCCAAGTATTTTGCCCAACAAATTTTGGCACTGGGGGGGGGACTACATATGCCTATAGATGTTCAAAATTGTTCTTAAGTGCTAATATTATTGAAGTTATAAATAAGTACTGACAAAAGTATTGTTATTAACTTTTAATCATTTCAATGTTATTCCGTTGTCAATGTCATTAGGAGGACCTTCAGATGAAATCTTTTAATGGCAAGTGGCAGTTGGTTGGGCTTGTTATGCTTGGATCTGAATATGATGACATGAACTTGATTCAGACAGGTAAGAAATTTAATAGCCCTTTTAACAGAACTTTAGTGTTGCTTATTTGCATTAAGTCAATAAAATTTAGCATGTCTGTGATCATGACGCACTACATTTACATTTACAATTGCAAATTGAAAATTGATTCAGAATTACACATGTACCTCACAAAATGTCTACATTTCTTAGATTTCTAATTTATCAACAAATGGAAATGATGCATTAATTATTATGTGTTAATTGGTGCTACTACTATGCCTATTGCAGGTGAGACTAAAGTGCAAACAGCAACACATGTTCTCCAATTTGTTTACCTGGGGAACACTGGTTTTCGTTTCCCTTTTTCTCATTATCCGACTCGTGAAGTTGACCCATCAACTCTGTACATCAAATTCTGGGAGACTGTTGGATGGCTGGAAATGGCAGGATTTAGTGTCATCTATGGATGTTGTGATGGAGGTCAGGCAAACCGTTCATTCATACAAATGCACTTCAAAGGAAAGGATGCTGTAAAGGAGAAATACACCACAATAAATATCCACACTGGACAACCTCTTGTGTTTTTTCTAGATTCTTCAGTAAGTTTAACAAAATGTTGTAGCAACATTAACAAATCTTTACAATAAGTAGAGCTCTAATTTGTGAATTGTGTACAATTGCAATAATTATCTTAAATTATATAATATGTACTTCACAGCTTTTAAAAAGGACATAATGAAGCTTATAAGAACCTCCGCATTCAAGAATGTTTAATATTCTTTATTTGCTTATTACTCAATATTTAATATCAATATAAATTATAAATTAAATTACTTTCCTTTGCCATGATATTTCAATCAATTTTTGACTAAATATCAAAACAACTTCAAAAATCCGATTAAAGGGTAGGGTTTTCAGCCCTTTTGGTCATAAATAGGTATGGCTTTTGCCATCCAGTCTTGATATGGGTATCGGTAAGACCATCAACAAAAACCCTTCACAAAATAATTCTTTAACATTGGTCTGAACTAGGAAACTAATTATAAAGGTCTGAAACAGAGTATTGATTAGTAAGGGTCAGGTTATAAATGCTGGGTAATCAGATTTTTGATCAGGTCATTAATAGGGTAGGGAAATTATTGCTGATTTTGGTCATTAATAGGTTAGGGTTTTGGGAGGCAGGCCACACCCTTGCCCAATTTTTCAGGGAGTCTCCTTCCCCAACCTCCCCCCCCCCCCCCCCCCCCCACCCCGGGTAAAAAACATATTAAGCTAAGGCATTATAACTTTTTAAATAATGAAGACTACTTGTCTCCTATTATAGCACAACTTCAAGAAATTACGAAATAACATTGAGAAGAGCTCCAAAAGTGGGACATCACGAAATTTGTTGCTCCATGGAAAGCCAGTGTACTGGTCTCATCTCAAAGAAGCCTACAAATGGGACCAGAATAACCCATCCCTTAAAATCCATGAGAAACTTAATGAAGATCACTTCACATTGGGTTATGCAACCCGAATGCGCAATCACTTGGCTGAAAATGTGCTGAATGATAAAATGTTGGAATTACTTCAGGTAAGGTTCCAATATTGTCTCAGATATCATTACATATAGTTGAATTGTCCAAGTGTTAATTCCTCAGCCAAATGTTAATTCTTAATTTACTGACAAAGTCAGCTCAGCTTAAGTCATTACACTCAAATATTACGCTCTTTCTTATCAATCTAAAATTTCTTAATGTTAGGTTGTTGAGGGGATGACTAACAATTAATGACTGAGCTGCATTAAAATTTGAGATTTTGCAGTAATGAAACTGTGGGCTGCATTAACAATGCTCTCGGGTGAAATTCTCCTAAGGTAATGATATTAAAGCTTTGTAATCTCCCACAAGCATCCAATTACTACACACTAGTAGGTCAGGCTTTAATAGATAACCACAGAAAATAATTCTAATTATAGTTAATTTTTTCCAATCAAAATACTTCTATTGAACTTGATAACTGTTTCTGATTTTTTAATTTTTTATCATGAAAACTAAGAGAGTAGAAGAATGCACTTTCCTATTAATTTTCATAATTTGATGAAATGTAGTTCAATAGAAATGGCGAGAATACTTTAGCTTGATGTCCTCTCTAACAGGCACATCAGAATGATCTCAAGAAGCACAAAAAAGAGTCAACACACCTGGACTCGACTGTGGAACTCCTGCAAATGACCAGCATTTTAGTAAAAAATTTCACAAGTCCACTGCCGTATGCAAGCACCGAAGATGAGAGATTCATCGAAAACAGGAGAGTTTTGAAGTGGATTGAAGATTGGGAGGAAGAAGTCAGTGGAAGAGTTGACCTAAATGCATCAGAAAGGAACAAATTAATTTTTTCTGATAAGCTGTTATTTGATTTGAAGTCCATGATTATTGGCTTTGAACAAATTTGCCTCATTTCATTTCAGCTGAACCCTGGTTGCATCATTAAGTCAATGTTTGTAAACAGTGACCTGGTAGAAAATATTTTTTGCCAGGTTAGGGGAGGTAATGGACAAAATAGCAACCCTACCTACTGTCAGTATGGACCAACCATCAACACTATTCTTTTGGGACAGGCATGCTCCACTTCCAAGTCTAACACTGGTAAAACTTCAAGTTTTTCATTTCTAAGCCAAAAAGGATCAAGTATTGAAACTGAAGTATTTTATAATTTTGGAACCAGTTATTTGGCGAAAATTCTCACGCTAAACTAATTTTAGCCGGTTCCAGGCTCAAACGGGCGTGCGACGAGCTGGGTCTGGGAGACAATCAAAGTGGCTATGAGCCACTCAACTTGGAAAATGGATCGTCTGTAAACAGTGACTATTTTGAAGCCAATGACTTGAGGTTTCAATCCGTAGGTAAAGTGAAATTTAAGGCTCACTGGCAAAAAGCAAACGTAAGAGAATACACGAGGAAATGTAACACCGTTGAAAACATTCATGAAGTTATTGGTGACTATATTTGTAACGCAATCCTAACCCAGTCTGTATCGAGAATGTTTCGGACGGATTTCTCCCCCCCCCCCCCCCCCCCCCCCTTCTCCCAAACAAGCAGGGGCAAATTACGGAGGCCGATTTCTTGTGTGAGATGATAATAATTTGTACATAGTTTTTCTCAAGCTGACAGGCGCGTCTTCGGACGGATCACCTCTTCGGAGGTGGGACAGGGTCAGCTGGGGTGACACACGTCAACGCATACGCCATGTTGTATAAAACCTACTTGTTTCCCTCGAACCCCTCCACGTAAAACGCACATACTACTTTTAAGTAACGTACGTTAAAAGTTTGGGCGTCCTCCACTAGGGAGTGACACACGTCCCGCCTGTAAATTTTTAGAACAAATAATTTTCATTAGTTCCTTACCTAGTTATTCCATGTTCTCATGTTCCAGTACACGAGAAAGTCAGCCCAGTGTTTGTATGTTCGGAATAAAATCATGTTTCATGATTTCAGCAATCAGGATCTCGTTGAGTCTTGCTTTCGTAAAACTGCTGCGGAAAATGATACCATATGCCGCGAAGAAGGGTGCAAGTTCATTTTTACTGTACAGTCGACTCTCAAATATTTTAGGGTGTTTTGTGCATAGTGCCTGCAGCTGCTTGTGCGTTACAACCTTGCCTTCCGACTTGTCTTCTTTAACTTCTTGGATTGTGATTTTGGACTTCTTAGCATCATCTTTCTTTGCTTTTTCTGCCACTCGTTTTCTATGTGCCTCCGTGCGTTGTATTTGATTGTCGCGTCTAAAATCGCGCAGAAATTGGCCTGCACCCATCTTAAAATATCTTTCCACTACGTCATCATAAATATCCTTCCTTAGGTCTGCAGTCAACGCTTGTGTTGTGTCTTCGTCGCACGATTCACTGAGGCAACTGTTCCATGTCTCGAGCAGTCTGCTGTCAGCTTGTGCGATATCCATCGCGGATGATACCAAGTTTGACTTACAAAGTTTGATTCGCTCGCTGTTCATGAGTTGAATTCTTTTCTCTTCCAACGACAAGAAAAACTTGTGGGCAGAATCAGTGATGTGTGTAAGTCCTCCTTTACTGTATTGCCTCCGGTCGGTAATTGATAAAGTTTCTGGAAACGCAGAAGAACTGTGTATCGATGATGATGGAGATGTCAGACTATCAACTGCTTTCTTCTTCACATAGCACTCCTCCACTCTTCCTTGCAAGGATTCTTTACTGGAGAACAAATTTTCTTTGATGTACCTTCGGAAATTATCACGCGTTTTCGCCAGCGCCCAACCCCCACAGTATCTAATTTTCCCTTTCATTTCGACGGGCAAAGTATTTACATCAACAAAAACTGGCGCCTGGGTAGAAATGTGATCTGATGTTGCCTTGGAGGCTTCGTGAATGATCGCAGCATTGATGGCGAAGGCGATGTCCGTCAAGCATGACCAATGTTCCTTCTTTTTTCTGGCTTTGAGAAATTCCAAAAATAGTGAGAAATTCTTTCTCAAGTTCAGAACTCAAAATTAAAAGATGCACATCGGAAAAGTGCGCTCTAAAGTACTTTCTTTTTAGAGTCTCGTTTCTTTGTGGCTCTAAAGCTTTCCTAATGCAATTATGCAGTCGATTCCAGAGAATTTTGACAAAGCACTCTCCAGCATCAATGCACTCGGGCGTTAGCATTACATCAAACAGAGAGTTTTTGCGATATGCAAGCGAATGCGTTTGCTGTGCAAGGAAGCTAGTGTTTTTAAGAGCAGATATAAACGAAAGGAAGTTGAAAGTTTCTGGTGGATTACTTAGGTCTCCTTCGAAACTTAAATTTTCAAGTACCTCACGAAGGTCTACTTCTTCCTCGGTGCCACGTTCCTCTATCTCTTGATCAAAAAATCCATTCACAATTTGATCCACCTCCCGGATATCCTCCTCTGAAAATACGTCATCACATGGTTCATCAATGTCATCCAACAGGTTTTCCTCGTTGTTGGAATACATCAAATTTATTGTTTCCTTCCGGCAACAGGCCAGATTGTTTACCTCAAGTTGTGTGTCATTGTCTAAAGTTAAAAGGCGGGTAGAAAAATCTTTAACGCACTGCGGAAGTCCAATTATCTTGCTCTTACAGAAGCCTACGACTTGAATCGCTTCTCTGCACCTTACCCTGGATAGGGCCACATAAAGATGTCCCAGAGCGAAAATACCCGAGACATTTACCTTCACAGCATCAAGGGTCATACCCTGAGCTTTGTACACTGTGAAGGCCCAAGCCAACTTAAGCGGCACTTGGTACCTTTCGGCTTTCACTTTCGTAAAGTCATCCTTGTCATATAGCTTCCACACAACTTTCTCGATCTTTTGCGTTAGACCTACTTCCGGAAAATTGACAATAGGAAGGCCATCCTCAGCTGCAAACTTAATTATCTCTCCAATTTCGCCGTTTGTTAAAGAGTCTGACCCACCCACTTTGCATTGCGCGCCCTGTTGTTGTTTACGAGCCCGGAGGACCACAAAAACTATTGTAACATGATGACGCTTCTTTCAAAAACAGCCATCGTTTGAATATAACAAACTGAAGAGAAGAGATAAGACTTGTTTCTAACATTCACATCGCGATGGAAACAGATTTTACTTCTCGGTCGCTATCACTGGCTTTTTTGGGGGGCCTCAAAAATGGCGGATTGACAAAGGTGAGAAATCTGTTTGTATCGCGATGTGAATGCTAGAAACAAGTCTTATCGCTTCTTATAGCTTCTCTTCAGTTTGTTATCTTCGAACGATCGCTGTTTTTGAAAGAAGCGTTATCGTGAAACGATAGTTTTTGTGGGCCTCTGCGCTCGTAAACAACAATAGGCGCGCAATGCAAAGTGGGTGGGTCAGATTCTTTAACGATTCGTTTATGTTACAAATTAACATTACACGGGCACCTACTTTAAGCGGTAGGGTGTGTGTAGCTTGAACTTGTTTGTCAAGCAAACATTTACTCCCAGTATCTTGGGAAACGAACACATGAGTTTGATTATTAATCTTATTGAGGTACTGGCTGTTAACGAAGTCAACGTCCTCATTATGTGAATAAAGTTCTGGAATATGCCCAGTGACTCCCAACTTTTCTCTGTCGATCGGTCGACTTAACTCTTTGATGAACGCCTCAGTGGCATCACAACATTCTCCTTCAGCGATTTCATTTAGCATATTGAGGTACTTAACATCAGTTTGCCTCATGACTTTGTCCAGAAAGAGAAGATGGGGAAAGCATTTCTCCCAGATGATACTTTCGAAACAGTATCGACCAGGATCGATACTGCTGGAGACAGGTGGTAACTGTTTGAAGTCACCACACGCAACTATTTGTATACCCCCGAAAGCTTGCTTTGATTTTCTTGCTCCTTGAGCAACGAAATGAATAATCTCAAAGGTTCGCAAACTTAGCATTGAAACTTCGTCTATTATTAGGATTTCCGTATCGTGCCACCTCTTGACGATGCTCTCGCTTCTTAGAACTTTTTCCAAGATCACCTGAGTAATGATAAAAGTTAAAATAACCATTAAAATGTCTTCAAACCCTATGTGCAAACGAATCACCATCCAAAAGAGTTGTTTGAGACCTCGACAACACTCCGACATAAATGAAGTGCGGATAAAGTAATTTGGCCTGGCGCACGCTACTGGTGATCACAGCCGTGGTACATTTAGCTTAATTTGGCTTAAAATTGCACTAGAAAAATTATTCAAAATTTGATCAGATAAAATCTGGTCATATGTTCAGACTATCCTGTGGAAGGATTTTTATTGCTTTGCAGTGCAATTAAGAATAACAAGTGCTGAGACCTGATGAAAATATACTACGCCTTTTGCAGTGTACGTAACTTATATTTGCTCATAATAGAAGGTCTTGCTATAGAGGAAAAAACAAAGAAAATTCTTTCGAATCCTGATGTTTTCGGAACCAATTCTTGGTTTTCATGTTACGTCATAAAATTCTGAAATCAAAATTCAAAAGGCCTGCTAAACTTTCGATGTCCCTAGGTGTAAGATAAACTAAAAATATATCTTTTTGCAAATTTCCAGCTTGGTTGTGGCCCTCGTTTTAAAAACAGAGCATTTTGAATATTCGAGTTCTCCGCCATATGTGATATCAAGCTGAGTGCCGTGACAAAGTTGTTTTGATTCAAAAAAGGCCTTTCCTTTCCATTTTGGTAGATTGAACATTCCCAATGTACTAAGTGCTGTTTATGTTAAAGTATAACAGATCATGAGCCAAAAGTAGTCGCTATTAATAGCAAAATTAAGTTCCAGATGGTTTCTCTGACATCACGGTGGCCATGTTTGTGCCCCTCGGAAGGACACAAATATGGCGTCTCCATACTGAGCTTTATAAATTTGCGTGGAAAGTTTCGGCAAATAACTCGCAAACGGTGCACCGCACAGACCTGAGATTTGGAAAAATTGTTTATCTATATATCTTCTATAATATCTGAAATTCATAGCTTCTGTCGTTGAATGGTTTCGATTTTATTTTTTTATTGCGTGACAGTGAAAACCACCAATAAGTCTTACGTCCTTTTTTTTTTTTGCTTTTCGCTGGGTTTTCATCTGTAAAACGCTGACGTCAGCAAGCGGCGTGGTTTGGCGCGGCCTAGCTAGATCATATCAAAGTTCAGTTTGCACTTGAGTCATGGCTTACAAACTTATTCAAATGAAGCAAAACATCATCTATAATGTTCAGGACCTGTTGGGAAATATACAGTGCATCGTGATGCTGTGTTGGTCTTGCGGAAAACCTTCACTGAAAGAGCCATTTATTAAAGGTAGGTAAAGAAAGGTGACAGACCGTCACTACTCCTACGTTCGTGTCATTTGTGAATTTGTACATGCCACATGGCCGTATTGTGTTAAATTCGGTCTTTCGACCTTTTAAATGAGTAGAGCCGTAAGACTGTGGCCTAGCAAATGTCTACACGTTTGCTGGTTAACGGCTTGAGACTGAGTGCTGTTCAAAACTTTACAGCGAAACAAGGGTTGTATTCTGACTTTTTCTCAAACTAGGACTGCATGACTGGAAGGCAATGGTAAATGTTTTGAAGTTGAATGATGTACAGTATTTTCAAGCAGAGCGCGGAACTTACACGTTTTTGTCCGGCTTTTGTGGAGCGAAATAACCACAGAGTTCGTGATAATTTTTTTTTTTCGTTTAATCAGTTCAACGACTTGAGTTTTAGTTCTTTTTAAACGTTCTTTTTAGGAGTGTATCGAATTTTAATATGAGTTCGAGTTAGAAATTTCGAGTTCGAGTTAGTGTCCCCCATCAACAAATGAAAGCTAACCGCAAGCAAATAGGAGTAGAACTAAAACTAACCGCAAGCAAACCAGAGTGGAACTAACCGCAAGTAAACCAGAGTGGAGCTAACCGCAAGCAACTCAAACTCGAACTCGAAGTTCTAACTCGAAATCGAACTCAACTCGAAATTCTAACTCGAACTCGAGGTCATGAAATGGACAGATCCCCTTTTTAGGACTCTAAACACTTTCGGAATTCTTTGTTTTTTTTTTTCATTAACTGATCAATCCCGCATTAGCGATGCGTCGTCTTTTGCTACCATGGTCTAACTCCAGGAAAACAAAAGAGACTGCTTGCAGTCGTATTTTCGGAAGCGAGAGCCGATGACAATAACACAGGAATTGTTACTTGAACAAATTACCGTGGAAACGGCGTCTAGAAGCTCTCTCTACTTCTGAACATGGTGAACTAAAATTATTCTGAATAAAAAAAGTGCCTTTTCCGGTGAAGATCTACTAAGACGCTGTGGTTTGTCGAACATTAAATGATGGCATGATGTCACGAACTCGTGGCTTTTCTTCCAATGCGCTTTGTATTCCATGCCCAGTGTTAACGAAGAGAGATGTGATATCCACAGGTAGCTTAGCATTTTTAAATCTGCATACCGTGGTTTTGAATGGCAAAGTTGTTTTAACAGTTTTAATTTACAAAAATTAAAATGAAAACAATTTGGATTCCCGGTCATAAACATCAGTTGACCTTGCATGATCTACGGCCGCGGTAACCTTGACCTTAGGTCACGGCATGGTATTTAGCGTAAAAAGAGGATCGTGCTTGAGATCTACATGTACGTGTTTATAGCACTCGTGAATCAGCTAACACATTTAAATCGTCATGACGTAATTTGGAGTGGCAACGTTTTATGGCTTCACAAGCATTTAAATAGAAATCGGCCTTAGGTAGAGTGGAATGAAGAACCATTTCATGTCAAATGATTTGGCGCGCAGTACAGTGAAAAAACAAAATGGTTCGGATTTACTCCATTATTAGCAAATTGCACAGAAAAGTCGGCACAGTCTAATTAATCCAAGAAAAAATGGAATACAGAAACGGGTTTTGTGTGAAAGAGCGAACAATTTATCGCTTGTGATGAATGCATTTGTGTATGTTTTTATCTTTTTTCAAAGTTTCAAGGCCCGTGGAACCACCGGCCACTTTTAAACGATCAACATTTTCAACCATCATCCTCGGCGGTTAAAGTCGCTAAAGCAAAAAGGTGAATGAAAATGTTTGAGTTAAAAAATTCTCCACCAGATGTAGTAGTGTATCCGGTATTAATCAAATACCACTTTGGGTGCACCTAAATTTTTTCACCTCTTTATTGGACTAGTAGTCAGGGACCAAAGCCAAACCATGCTCACATAGCTCGCATGGTTCAGCTTTGGACCCTGACTATAGTCCCATAAAGAGGGTGAAAAAATTTAGGTTTACCAAAGATAGTATTTGATTAATACCGGATACACTACTTAAGAAATCACACCCACGGCGGGGACAAGCAATTAGAGAATTGACACCGTGCAGTATAAAAGTTTTTCAATTAGAGAAATACAACATTAAGTTAACAACAATTAATTAAAAATATTTTTTCTACATAATATACAATGGACAAAATAGAAAATGTCGACTTGGAATCTTTGGAAGAAGAACTTGCAAAAATAGACCCCGCAGAACTGCGGTATTTATCGCAACTTCTTTCAGAAAACGTACCCGCAGTGAAAAAGATAATAAGGAATGTGCTAGAAGAACCAATTCCAGAAACCACAAAGAAGCGATTAAAACCGCCTTTACAACCAAAACCTTACCAACCAATACCACCACCTAGAAAAAGGAACAGAAGACAACAACTTCTGAGACAATTTGATCCCATTCTACCAAATAACATAAAAAATGTGACAGACTACCAGAATGAGATTCTGAATCTGTACGAAGCCACAAAATTCGAGGGTGAAGAGAGCAGCGGGAGGCGTTACAAGAGATGGCGCTTCATAAAAGATCTGAACCAAGATCAAACACCAAAATTTATGGAAAAAATAAGAGAGAACGTGAGGACATCATTTTACATGAGGCACACTTATTCATATATGTTACGTAACATTGAAGACGGTACCATAATTTTCTACTATCAAAACAAAGGCTCCCCTTGGATGAACACATATGGAGAAGCGGAGAATTGGTTAAGTAATAGGGAGGCTGTACGTCTGGATGCGGATAGTATCGAAAGACCAAACACAAAGTGGATCTTCGAGGGTCATTTTAATGCTGATGTAAAGGTTGTGCTTGACCGTCAACCACTGATGGGAACAGGACCCTTACCAGACTGGCTGCGCAACCGTGCACACGCAGCGAGAGGACAAGCAATGGTGGCACTGGATACCTATAGAGATAACATGTGTCTATGGCGTTGTATTGCTGTACACAAAGGAGCTAGACCAGATCGAAGCACAAAAGCGGCGCAAGGTCTAGCTAAGAGTTTTTTCAAACTCAGGAATACGCCGACGGATTGTGTAAAAACCTCACTGGATGAATTGGAAAAGGTAGAAATGCATCTGAATAAGGGCACTGCTTTCTCAGGTTGGCTGGGAATAAGGGTATATGTACCAGAGCGTATAGATGAAAAAGAAGTTGTATGGCATCTAGCAAGAAATCCGACGTCGAAGTTAAAAAACATAATGACAATAGGAATTTATGAAGAGCACGCGTTCTTAATAAAAGATATGGCAAAGTTAGCGAAAACTTATGCATGCATCCACTGCAAAGCAAGATTCACCCAATCCGTCAGTCTTCAACGTCATGCAGAAAGATGCGCTCAAGGGAAAACCGTAATAGATTGCCCAGGTGAAAAGGTCGAAGCACCACAGACAGCTTATGAGAAAGCGTTTTATCCAAAACATCAAGCCTCAAAAGAATCAATTCAGTGGCTTGAGTACGTAGCAAAGCATTGGAAAATCCCCATTCACCACGCAATGTCAGGACACGGAGGAGAGCGTTGGATAGGGAAAAGACCAGTTGATGGCTACAACCATGAGAAAAAGCTGGTGTTACAGTATCACGGGTGCTACTGGCACGGATGTCCAAAATGTTACCACGATCGCGACAAAATAATTGAACGTGGTGACAGAACAAGAGAAGATCTCTTCCAAGCAACAAAGAGACGTACAGCTTATCTCAGAAAGGAAGGCTACAGAGTGATTGAGTGTTGGGCCTGCGAAGTCGGAGACAAATATATTGAACAACTACCAGAAGCAAAAACAAAAAGTTACCCGCACGCTATTTTGTATGATTTTGAGGCATACGGAGACAACAATCAGCGGAAGGAGCCGACAGACTCACTCACAATCGAGAACACACACGTTCCAATCTCAGTGAGCATCGGTGACACTCTTGAAAGAGAGCCAACCCATATCTGTGAAAAAGATCCAGCAGAGCTGGTCCGCAAGTTCGCGGAAGAGTTGGAAAGACGCGGAAAAAACATAAGAACAAAAGTAAGAGATGAATTTATGCCAGCAGATGTAAACCTGCTACCAAAAGATCAGAGGAAAAAAATAGAAGAATGGTGCGACCAGGTCCCAGTACTGGGCTTCAACTCCGGGCAATACGATCTTAATCTAATCAAAAAGTACTTCGCAGAAAAACTTGCGGACACAACCAACAAAGTCAGAGTAGCAAAGCACGGAAACAAAATCATGTTCTTACTCACTTCTGGCTTCCGTTTCCTTGACATAATCAACTACTTGGGCCCAGGAACCAGCTACGAGAAATGGGTAAAGGCATACGACTGCAAGACAACGAAATCATGGTTCCCATACGAGTGGTTTGACAAACCAGAAAAGCTGGATTACCCAGGATTGCCGGATTACCCGCATTGGTACTCAAAGTTGAAAAATGAATTCACACTGAAACTGTCAGAATGGAAAGCTTGCAAACAGTTGTTCCGAGAAAAGAGAATGAAAACCTTCAAAGACTGGGTGCGTTACTACAATAATCTCGATGTGGCTCCCGGACTTGAGGCTCTGGAAAAGATGAGAAACTTCTACGCAGAGAAGGGGATCGATATAATGAAAGACGCTGTTAGCATCCCAGGTGTGAGCTTACATTACCTTCTAAGGGGAGCTATTGAACGTAACGCAGAGCTTTACAACCCAAGCAAAGAAGCATACGATATGCTGAAAGAAGCTGTTGTCGGAGGCCCAAGCCTCGTTTTCACAAGATACCATGAAGTTGGAAAAACAAGAATAAGATCACATCAAATAGCAGAACCAAAACTTTGTCAAAACATCCTCGGATATGACGCCAACGCGTTGTATCTCTCAACCATGCTCAGAGAAATGCCTTGCGGAAAAGAAAGGGTCGTTCACTATACAGGTGAGTACCAAACAGATGGGGCTCCAGTACTAACGCACAGGCTCAAAGAAAGAAGCTGGTTCGGATATGCTGAAATAGACATTGAGATTCCGAAACACTTACACAAAAAGTTCGAGGAAATGTGTCCGTTCTTTCACAACAAAGCGGTGCCAGTCAAAGCTGTGCCCGAGCATATGCTCAAATACTTGGAGGATACAGGCAGAAAACGTGGAGAAGATAAGAAACTCATGGGTACGTTGTCAGCACAGAAAATTCTTGTGTACGCCCCTCTACTGCTCTGGTATGTGAATCACGGTGCAGTTATCAAAAGGGTTTATCGGACAATTGACTACACACCAGCCAAAATCTTTCCCTGGTTTGTGGAACAAGTTACGGAGGCTCGCCGGACAGGAGACGTGGAAAAAAGCAAAGCACTGCTGGCTGAGGTGTTCAAACTGTTGGGAAACAGTGGGTACGGAAAGCTAATCGAAGCCTTGGAACGGCAAACAAATGTCATTTACACAAAAGATGAGAAGGTAGTTGACAGAGCTCTGAGAAGTGCATACTATTCAGACCTTGATGAGATAGGGGAGGCGTATGAGTTGGAGAGCCGGAAGCCGAGGATAACAATAAGAAGACCGTTTCAGATTGGAATTGCAGTCTATCAGCTGGCAAAGCTGAGGATGTTGGAATTCTATTACGACTTCCTAGACAGGTACTTTGACAGAAAAGATTTCGAGCTGATACAGATGGACACGGACAGCAACTACTTGGCAATCTCTGGCAAGAAACTCGAAGACATTGTACGACCAGAGATGAAAGCAGAATTCGAAAAACAAAAAAAGAATTGGCTGGCATGGGACAAGTGGAGTGGGAGAACACCTGGTCTGTTTAAGCTGGAATGTGAGGGGGACAGGATAATTGCACTCTGCTCCAAATGCTACTATATAGACGACCGAGGGGGAAAAAATAAGTTCAGCACAAAGGGAATGTCAAAGAAGCAAAACAATATAACCTGGCATCGTTTCAAGACAGCGCTGGAAGGACACCGTGATATGGCAACAAACAGAGGGTTTCGGATGCGGGATGGGAATATAGTAACTTACGAACAGGAGAAGCTGGGGTTGAGTGCTTATTACGACAAAAGATGGGTACTGCCCGACGGAATACACACCGAACCAATCGAATATCACAGTGGGGTTTACCCCACGTTAGCTGGAGGTAATTCTGTGTTGGGAGGTACAACAAGCAGTTCTTCGCGTACAAAGCCACGTTTAGGTCCGTCAGACAAATAGTAGAGAACAGGCTGATTCGGTTTGACAAAGGAACGTTCAATATTGTAAACATCCAACGACCAGATTGGATCAGTCGCTCTTTTCCAGCCTCCTTCAAGCTCACCAGGTTGGTATAAATACCGAACATTTACAAGAGAGGGGAGCTTTTTTTCATTCAAACCAACAGGTCTCAAATATTTGGTTGCTGGTTCAGAAATTACAACCTTTTCTTTTATAGCGACAGAGGGTTTCATACCAATCAGCCGAGTGACTTGGTTGTTCAGAGCAGAAACAACTTTGGGAAGCCTTTTTACCCATGTCCGAGAACGCAAACCCTCGTTGCTACGCATTTCAACTGCGTACTGGTACCCAAACAAACGCTCAGCCAGGGTGCGGTTAAAACGTTCAACAATAGCTTGGTCTCTGTGAATTTCAGGGTGGCCGCGTCTGATAGAAGTTTTGTGCTTCTCCATTTCTTTCGTAACAGCACCCATAAATTCGCGCCCAGGATCAACCTGCAACATCTGCGGCCATTTCAAAGGTCCACGTGCGTAAATTGTCTTAAAAGCTTCAGCAACCTCAGAAGAATCTTTGGAGGACAGAGGCTCAGCTTCTTTGAATCTGCTGGCAATATCAACAACAGTAAGCGCGTATTTGTAAGTGCTACGGCCCACTTTGTCATGTGGCAGGAAAAGAAGATCTGCCTGGTGCACTTTGTTGGGTAAGGACACATCAAACTTTGGCCGAGGGATGTAGCGTGGAGCAGGGAGATAGATTTGCCAGAGCGCTTGTTTGAACAACCATTCTTTGGCAACAACCTCAGGTACCATTACAGCGTCCGCTAATTTTTTAATGGCGGAGATACCTTTCCAGTAACCCTGTGGACTGTAGTAACGCCGCTCCAGTTTTCTTTCCATTTAAATAATTATGCGCGGACATATATACATGGATACAAAACTTCGCGCACATTACCGCGAACAACTGAAAAAAATGTTGTTGGAAAAGCAGGAAGCGGTAATAAAAGAAATCGTGCCGCACGAAGAAGAATGGGATCAACAACTGAGTTGCTATCCTGAACTCCAAGACGAACCCCACCCGCCCAAACCAAAATTATGGTATTTACTTGTGGTACTAAAAAAAACCGGCATTTCTTTAGAACAGGTCGGTGACGAAATGGGGCTAACCTTTTTGGGTAATGTCATTCACCAGTTTAAGCTGTCGAATACTGGCTCGTGTAACTACGTTTGTTTTTTATACAACTATTTTCAAAAGATCTCACATGACGATTGGCCAGCTAAAAACGCAGTACTGGAAAAACTCACGAAAAGTTTGCCGAAGATGAAACAAACCAGAAATAAAGCCAAAAAAAGTTTCAACAAATGGTGGTTGGTTGCAACTAAACAGCAGTTGTCTTAGATGTTCTTTTACCATCAACGTGGTTTGAAAAACGCAGTTTTGTCTTTGCAGTAGTAAAGCTGTTGTACTTTTTGATAATACCTTTGTACTCACTGTCAGAGATTTCACCATCTTCAAGAGCGGTTGATATGAGAGAGTTGATTGAGCTGAGCGTTTCTTCAGCCAAAGTTTGTATTTTTTCGTGTTTTTTCGCTTTACGCAGGAAAAATTTGACGGTGACGATGCAGGAGGTTGACACCAATGAAAACAAGGTGGCGGTTGCGATTAAAGGTCCACCAACAACAACGCCAACCGCAGAAAGCGAAGCGGCAAGCCCAGAGCCTGTAAGAATGGTAGCAACTCCGCCTGTTAATGCACATACTGTTTGACAACGCGTGTGCCACCGTTTAAACTTGGCTGAGGTTTTGTAGTAATGCACCAACTGGTTTTCAAGATTTTTCTTTATCAATTCTATTTCAGCCCGCCTGAATTTTGTTGCAGAATCCATTTTCCTATATATGTATTTAAAAAATGTCGTGGGGTGTGGGTAGCAACTGCACTTAGTCGCAATAGGTGTTGCGATATTTTCCGGTTTTCTTGTCGTAAATTATTTGGTTACATGGACCAGTTGTATTTTTAGGGTGTGTCCAAAACTTTTTGCTGAACAGACCGGTGTCTGTGTTAAACGCTCCCTTGGCAATGGCACCCGACCAATACTTTTTAAACAAATCCTTATCACCACCTGTAATAGCCATGATTGCAGCAGCCACATCTTGAGCCGGTTGAAAGCCTGGAATTTTTTCACCGATCTTTTTATTGATCGTTTCACCGACACCCAATCCTACTTTTTGCTTCGAGCTGATTGCGTTGCGCGCCGCGGCGTGACCCCACTGCCGTTTGTTTTTGGGGATAGCGTCAAGCGCCTTCACCATTTTTTTGTCTGCAACATGTTTGCAGCTTTTCTCATTTTTCTTACCTGTACAGACGGCATAATCAACGTCATGCTGCATTGCAACTGCGTCCGTGGCGCCTGTGGGTTGCTGGTAAATCTTTAATATCTTTCCAGTTTGGCGGTCGTAAGAAAGCTGTTTTTCAAGGGGATTGTACGGCCCCGTGTAGTTGTGGCCAGGAAGTGTCCACCCTTTCTTTGGTTTAGGCAGCTTACCAATAGCTTTATGTAAATCAAAACCGGCACCACTCGGATTTCTTTCATAAAGAGGGTTTGTTGGGTCATCTACTCTATTACCCGCATAAATTCTCATATCATAGCGGGGTGAACCCCGCCCCCCTTGAGCACCACCACCTTGCGTTTTCCGGGGTGTGGGGTTTACCCCACTGATAAATCGTGTCTTGGTAATGCCACAACTGGCGCATTTTACTTTAAGCAGCCTTCTTCCATTTTTTGCGGTTGCGTATGTTTCACTTCCCGACACATTAGGTGTAAAGCGCTTTTCCTTCACACAGTATACCTCCATCCCTATATAATAATTACAAATTATGACACCCGCCTTTCACCTTATTTCCCGGTATCATATCTTTTGGTCTTAATCTGTTTGAGGCTTTAGTCAACAAATCCCCAGACAAAGCATCTATTGTGTAATTAACAGCTTTTCTCGCGATTGGTTTGGCTTTATTAGCTAACTTCTTCTGATACTCCGGTTCTCTTAAAAACTCGCTTGCGAAGTATCTTCCTTGTTTCACACCTTGCTTGGCTAAATAAGGAATTCCGTGCTCAATGAAAGCTTCAGCAGCTGTGTCTCCTATTGTATCAAAAATTCCACTTCCCCTGGGGTGTGGGGTACCCCCACCGAATAATCTTTTTTGAGCGGCAGCAAATTCGTCTCTTTTCTTTTTTGGCAAACCGCTTGTGCCCAACTTAAAAATTGTATCTAAAATATTACCTCCTTCTTGAGCAGAGAGAAACCTTGTCTTGGTAATGCCACAGCTGGCGCATTTTACTTTTAGTAGTCTTTTACCGTTTCTTGTGATTGTAATTTTTTCACTTCCCCCCACATTGGGTGTGAAGCGCTTTTCTTTCACGCAGTACACTTCCATCTTTATACTTAATGTGTAAAATAATCCTTCACCACAGCCTCGTTGGCGCGTGTATTTTCCGAAAACATGCTTAAAATATCTCGAAACGACCGCCCTTTGTTACGTTCGTTCAGGAAAAGCAAACAGTAGTAGCCGCAGCGCACACTGAATTCCCACTGAAGCTGGTTGTCATTTCGGAGAAAGGTTTTGTTACCTTCAAGAATCAACACAATTTCCCATTCCGTGGGCGGAGGTAAACCGAAAGAGTCAAAGTATTCCGTACCGCCCCAGCAGCAAACCCAGTGCGTGCCTGGCCCTCCAAGATCATCCATGTTTATTATACAAGGGGAGTGGTTTTTCGCGTGGATCTCATCTCTCGCAAATATGCCCTTTATGGGGATTTTCAAGTATTGGCACCACCACTGCAAGTCATAATCAGTTAAGGGGACATCAACGAAGGTAGGCTTTTTTTTGGTCGCCCCAAGAACCAATAAATGGCGGAGGGCGCATATATGGTGGAGGGTTGATGCGCATACCCTTCCCTCCTGTCGGTGGACGTTTTACCTGCATACCTGCCCCCTGCTTGCGCACATGTCTGATTTGTGTCTTGCTCAAGTCAATGTCCACGCCCGTTTTGTTTTTGATAGCGCGCTGTATTTTTTTGATCTGCCTGGCGGTCAAGTGCAAAGTGTCGCTGCCCCCGTCAAGGGCTTCGTTTTTGAATCTGAGCGTAACGGCTTCTCCTGGCCCAAAGGCCCGCGCGAGGCTTACTTTTTGCCCGTCCGAAAGTGTAATCTTATGCGGATAGTAAGTCGTCATATTTATACTTATTACAAAAATTATTTCACAGTGGGTAGCAACTCAGCTGCTGTGATACCCTTGGGGTGTGGGGTTTACCCCACTCTAAACCATAACCAGCTCATTGCCCACCTGTCTGAGAACAAGTTCGGACTCATACAAAATTGCCGCATAAATGGTGTAGTCTTGTGCGTTGGCAGCCTCGTTGAGCCTGTAGTGGAAAACCATCTGCTTCGGGTCGTTGGTCATGTTATCCTTGTTTTCACGTAAGTCAAAATAGACTATTGGGTATAGCGTCTCGAAGTTGTTGGGCTGAAGCTGGACACCGGTGTTGTAGTCGTTTTTGCGGTACCGATAGTTCATCAAATCATTAAGAATGCGCAGTTTGAAGTTTTCGTCGTAGTTCAGCTCTGGATAGTACTGCGAAGAGCCGTACTGCAGTCGGCAGGTCGCTAGCTTGGCTGTATTGTCTCTGTCAATGTCAAAGGTGTCAAAGAAGTAGGGGTTTTGAGTCAAGGAGTTCTCCTTCCTCGACTGTTGAATGAAAATGAAAACATGTTTGGCCTCCTTTATTCCGGGATTTATCTGCCACTGTCCGAAAGCGTCACGCCGACTGCTGCTGGGCTGGATCATTTCATTCAGGTATGTCCATTTTTGGGGTTTCAAAAAGTTTTCATTAACGTGCTTCTGTCCTTCGCTGGTGAAACGCAGCATTGGAACCCACAGCTCGAAGTTTCTCACCACTACCCTGCGATCTGTGCCATCGTTTTGCCAAATCAGCTCCGCATCTGATTGTAGCTCAATTTCGAACTCCATCTGCATTGGGGGAAGAAGCTTGTCATTCAGCTCTTCGAAGAATGAGTACCTGTTAAGCGGTATGAGGGTTTCAACCGTTTGGCCGGCGTGGGCAAGCAAGCCCCTTTGTCTGATTCCTTGGTTAGTGGCAGCGGCGGCTGTTACATTGCTATCCGTTGTGTCCAAATACCAAAACTGATTTTTTGCCGCGCTCCTCGCAAAGTCATCAGAATAGTCCAGCAGGTTCTTGATAAATATTAACTTGTGAATGTTGTCTACGTTGTAAATGTTTTTGCCCGCTGATTTCACCACAAGTTTGTTTATCAATGAAAACGAACCGTTAATGGGCGCTGACCGGACGTCTGCATTAACTGCCGCGCCATCCGCGGTTGCCTCGAAAGTGAAATCAGCCCGGAAGTAGGCGTTATACCAGTCAAACCAGTTGTCTCGGTCGGTGACTGTGAATTTATAGTTAGTTTTTGCCTGGTGCTGATTGTTTCCCGGGATACTAATCGGCTTGTCTAAACCGATACGAACGAACTCTGTTTTTTCCAAATGCCTGTGGCTTCGAAACATCTTCGGTTATATATTTTTAAAAAAATTATTTTAATTTTCCGCCAAATATTGGTTTACTTTCAACTTTGCAGCCCGACCCAGGTTTAAAATCTGGTTCAACTTTTCCCGCGAATCCCCGCTTAGTTTAGTGTGGGGTGTCCCCGCTACCCCCACTATCTTCTTCAGTTTTTGTTTCGACTCGGTACTAAGTGTCCTACCCTTAGGTTTTACACTTGAGGTTTTACCCTTGGGTGTGGTACCCCACAAAACGGTTTGTATCTTTTCAGCCCCTTTTTCAGCCGTTTTTTCGGTGGCCTTTTCTGCGGCTTTTTTCAATATTTTTTTCGAGGCTTCATTTACAGCTTTCTTTAATGATTGCCGGTTGAACCGCTTTCCTATAGCCATCAGGGTGTCTCTAACAACCCCCGTACCTTTGTGTCTGTATCTATAGTAACCCCTTGGCACGTCGTAATATCTCGTCCACTCACTCGGATGATTCATTATTATACTTAGGTGTAAATTATTTTTCTTTTTCTTCTTCAATGATGATACTTAAAGCTACGTCTTGGTCATTCAGATCTATAATGTTGTTGCGTCCGTCTGTTATTTTGATGTTTATTGAATTGATTCTATTTTTGTTCACCGGGTGCCACAGGAGACGGCGGGGCTCTTTTGAAAAGGGGTAGCTGACTGTGAGTTCAGCGGTTGAAAAAGAGAACATAACGTCACCCCCGATGTTGTCCACGGCCCTTGTAATGAGGTCACAATGGATATAGATCCAGTCGACGCCTCTTGTTATATTTGGTACGCGGTCGCTCCTGTTGTTCGCTCCGTCTATTTTTTTCTTGTCAAAACCCAGCAACGCAGCAAATTCACCTCCACTTAGATCAAGCTCGTAGCCGTCCTCCAACAAAATGACCGTCCGATACGTTGTGGTGTGAAAATACAGCTGGAAAATAAACTTGGATTTTTCATCCTTGGGATCCACTCTTCCGATTAGTGACTAAATGGTGGTGTTGAGGCCATCGTAATCATACATTCCGTCCGGGATTGTTATGGTTTTCCATTCCTCTGTTTTTTTCCGCCATTTGAACTCGTTGTTGTTGTACCGTTTCGCGATGTTGTACCACGAATATGACATGGAAACCAGCTCATTTAACGCCGCCTTGTACCTTTTGTAGGGGTCCAAAGCGATTGGTGGGTCAAATTTAATTGTGAAATCATGTGACTTGCTGTTGGCGTTGTTTTGTTTAGCCAGCTGCGAGTCGAGCAACAGGTTGAAATGGGTTGTCATGCTTATATAATATTACTCAAAATTTTGAGGGCTTCTTTTTGTGTTATTTCCTTTTGCTTTACCAGCAGCCCTAACATCTGCTGGATCTGTTTTTTCAGCTTCAGTGAAGTGTTGCCCGCCTGTATAGACGCCAAGCTTAAGTGTAGCCTTTCAACCAAAGCGTTTAGATCAACACTTCCGCTTCCTTCCATTTCCTGATCGGGGTCCTTTTCACTTCGGGGTGCTACCCTACCTTTTCTCCTTTCGAGAATTTCTTCTCTTGCCTTTTTTATATCTCCCAATGTGTAGCCGTAGAATTTTGATTTTGGGCTTTTTACAACATAGCCCGGATTGTCTTTATTTTTTGTTAACATGCTGCTCAGTGTCTGCAGGTCAACTGACTCTGATCTCTTGATACCCGGTTCTTTTGGTGGCCCCCATTTACCACGTTCGCTTGGTTTCTCTTCTTCCATTTCTTCCTCTTCAGCCAAAGGTGGTAACGGTGTTGATGGTGGTGATGATGTGTAGTATGATGGGGGTGGTGACGGTGGTGGTGATGGTGTTGGTGGTGGAGTTGGAGTTGGTGTTGGTGGTGGAGTTTCCGCATCCGGTTTAAAATCTTCGTTGAAGGGGTTGTTTAAGTCAAACTCCTCCATACCATAATCAGGGACCTCCTCTTTCTCTTCTTTTGGTGCCGCCCCTACTTGAAGTTTGTCAAGCCGTGATGTGATCGGTTTGAACAACTCCTCACCTGATACCAGGCTAAACTCTTTATCTATTTTGTTATTTTTAATTGCCGTGAGGATTTTGTCGTTCTGCTGCTCAACTTCAGCCTTTTCGCCTACAAGTTTTTGCCACTTCTTCATAGACATATTTGCGGTATATATATCAAGAAAAAAAAAAAAATGAAAATCCCAAATTACGATCCCAGTTTGAGCGCAAAAAGTAAATACAAACAGGGGCACGCCTCTATGCCAGCAGATACCTTTCGGATGCTTATTTGCGGGCCGAGCAACTCTGGTAAAACAAATATTCTTTTGCATATGCTTTATAGGTTGTTGGTCTACGACAAAATCTATCTTTGCGCAAAGAACCTGCATCAAGACAAGTACCAATCCATGATTGATGATTTCGATGAAAGAGTCAATCCTGTGACTGGCTATAATGTTATTGAGGGCACTAACGATGTTATTCCTCTTGATGTGCTGCCCACTGACAACCAAAAAATTGTAATCTTCGATGATATGGTTTGTGAAAAAAACCAAGACGACATTATCGATTATTTTATCCGTGGCCGCCTCCGCAATTGCAGCGTCATTTATCTTTCTCAAAGCTACTTCAAGACCCCAAAAAACATCCGAGATAATTGTACCCACTTTTGTGTTTTCGGCTTTCTTCCTAAAGAAAATAACCGTATTGCTGATGAATTGGGAATTGACAGAGAGCTGGTTGAAAGGGCAACCAACGCAAAATATTCTTTTTTATACTACGACAAACCAAAAAAAACCACACTCAAAAATTTTGATGAAAATATATAGAAGAAGAATGGGGTATCTTAACGGTGCAACGGGCGCAACTCAAAAACATGAGGAGGCCACTTCAATCCGAGGAGCAACCGGGCCTGCTGGCCCTGCTGGTCCAACTGGCGCAACTGGACCCGCTGGCCCTAAAGGTGAAAAAGGTGATAAGGGAAATACTGGACCACAAGGTCCTAAAGGAGATAAAGGTGCTGTTGGAGAAAAAGGTAATAAGGGCGATACGGGCTCACAAGGAGCGACCGGACCTGCTGGCCCTGCGGGAGCAACGGGACCTACAGGACCAACTGGACCCACGGGACCTGCGGGACCCACTGGAGCAACTGGACCTGCGGGTTCAAAGGGTGCTATTGGTCCAAAAGGGGAAAAGGGTGATAGTGGGGATGTATCAACCGTTAATATTTCTGGAGATATTCTCATGAAAGACCATGCGATCAAACAGCTTGCAAATCCTGTCGGCGACCAGGATGCAGTCAATCTTGGTTCAATGAAAAAATACGTGGGCTCAAATTCAATTTCAGCAGGACACTCACATAAAAAAAATGCATTAGCCTATTTGGAGCGAGGGTCGGGCGTTTCAGCTGTAAACAATGTTACTTCTGTTACCCTTGAAAACTTTACCTCCAACCTTCACAGTGTGAATAAAAAAGCTTATACTTTCAATCTCGTAAGAACTGGTGTCAATTCTTTCAACTCACGCTTAAAGCTGGATAAAAAACCCCTACCCGAAGGAGAGTACACTATATGTGTCGAGTTCTTTATCCCGAAAGTTGATACTAATTGGTTTATAAGTGCTTCAACCCCTAACCCGGTTGATACTCTTAATTACCATACCAAGCACTTCAACAGTCACAGCCCGAAATATTCACGCACCATTATTCACACACACAAATACAAAGACAACGATAACACTATCTATCTTGATATTTTAAATTCCGGTTATGACGGCTCTTCACCACTTGAAAAGGGTGCTTTAATCATTTATGGGATAAAGGGTTTTCAAGCAGATGTTGACGGAACTATTTATGATGAGGCTTTTGTTGTCGATGACAGTGGCGACTTTACTCTTCAAACTAATTTGGATATGAACGGTTTTGAAATAAAAAATTACCAACCCCAACGCGACAGTTTTATGTATTTAGAAAATGATCAAATAAATTTCAAAAAAAGTATTGACATGAATGACAATCTGATTGTTGGTGTGAAAAATGCTGACAGAGATAAAGCAGCTGTCAATCTCAAACAGGTAACCGATCTTTTTACTAATTACAACTTTGGACTTAACAAACAGATTAATATTAAACAAAATAAAAGCAATTACGAATTAATATTCGAGTACTTTTTTGATTTACTAGATCCTGAATCGTTTGATATGGAAAACAGTTATGGTTCAAATATTGAGTCAGTCGGGGGTAAATTAATGCTGAAAAATACAGTTTCTTTGTCTGACTTTGATGTAAAAGATGGTTTTAGTATTAATGGATCTCATATTCAACTTGATGAAATATTAAATCAAAATGATGACTTTACATTATTCGTGAGTTTTTTACATGATGGCAGTTTGACTGGAAAAAAATACTATATTAGTTTGGGAGACAACAACAATCCAAACTTTACTGTATTTTACAAACCGTATGTCATAATGAGAAATGATAAATTCATGATAAGAACCCCAAAATATGGTCTTTGTCACCAAGAATCAGACCTTTTAAAAAATGGTATGCTTTATGAAGAATCAATCCTTTCGGCTTATCAAAATAAACATCTATTTTTATGGTTTTGTAAACAGGGTAATACTTATAAAGTCAGCATATGCCAAGGTGCTCATATAAAAAAAACAATGGTACCAAGAACATTTCGAGCAAATCGTCTCGTAATCAATTTACCATATAAAGTGCAAAGAATAGGATTTTCCAAAAATTTTTATAATCTGTATGAGAAAGAATTCCACAAAATCAGTTTTCTTGAAAAAGCAAATGGAACTTTTTTTATCTAATTTATTGATAAATTATCAGAAAATTCCCGCAACGACTCGCACCAACCCAAGTCGTAAGATTTCTTGAAGGCTTCATCGTAATCATCTTCATCATAAATAGGATAGCCGACATAGTGATTGTCTCCATTTCTGTGACACAGGTTATAGAGATTATTCGCGGTCGCACCAACTCAATTCGAAAGAATTCTTGAAGACTTCAATGTAGTCATTTTTATCATAAATAGGAAAGCCGGGATAGTGTCTGTCTCCTTTTCTGCTGCACAGTTTACAGATACCATTCCGTATGCAACTATCACATTTATGACAAAACAAAATCTTTACAATTTGTTGATTGCGTTCGCAAAATGGTGCGGCGGTGATTACAGCATGTGCCTTGTCCCAGCCTAGAGCTTTTCGCTGGCTGAGTTTTATTTTAATATACTCTTTATAGATTTTTTCTCGAAGTTCTGGTGGAAGTGATTGTATTAGTTCCAATGTTTCCATTTTATACTTGCTGGTGTATCTCTCTAATTGGATGGTAAAAGAATATTCATTAATTCTTGCGGCCGCACCAACCCACGTTGAAAGATTTCCTAAAGCAGTCGTCGTAATCATTTTCATCATAAATTGGATAGCCGAGATAATGTCTGTCTCCATTTCTGCCGCACAGATTACAGAGATTATTCGCGGAGCAACTGCTTCTGCTACATTTATAACAGAACAAGATCCTTACAATTTGTTGGTTGCGAACACAAAATGGAGCTTCGTGGATTGCAGCATGAACTTCGTCCCAGCCAAGAGCTTTTCGCTGTCTGAGCTTCATTTTAACATATCCTTTGCGGATTTCTTTTCGAACATCGTCCCAGCCAAGCATTTTACGCTGCCAGAGTTTTATTATAATATACTCCTTTAGGATTTTTTCTCGAAGTTCAGCCGGAAGTGCTTGTATTAATTCCAATGTGTCTGCCATGTTTATACACTTGTCGGTGTGTTTCTCTAATTGCTTGGCAAAAGAAGATTCATTACATCTTGTGGGCTCATTTTTTTCATTTCTGCGACAATGTGATCTATTTCAAGTGGTGGAGGTTTTACTTGGTTTTCGTTGACTGCGCGATATATTTCAAAATCAGTTCTCGTTCTGTTTTTTTGGAATTTTGTTTTTTTCATGCTCTGTTCCATAAGACCGCTTCTTCCTCTTCCCATCTCTGTGTTTTATACTGCACGGTGTCAATTCTCTAATTGCTTGTCCCCGCCGTGGGTGTGATTTCTTAAGTAGTGTATCCGGTATTAATCAAATACTATCTTTGGTAAACCTAAATTTTTTCACCCTCTTTATGGGACTATAGTCAGGGTCCAAAGCTGAACCATGCGAGCTATGTGAGCATGGTTTGGCTTTGGTCCCTGACTACTAGTCCAATAAAGAGGTGAAAAAATTTAGGTGCACCCAAAGTGGTATTTGATTAATACCGGATACACTACTGATGTATATTGCAAAAAAGAAGCTTTGATGGTTTAGCATTTCATCCATCATGACGTGCACATTGATTAAAAATGTTTGATCATTGAGAAAGCCGAGAGACCGGCATAAGATTCCTCCTTAACTTCAGCTGTTTTAATGATCTGTTTTCAGAGCCCATGTTCAGCCGGATAATTTGTGAACAATTTAACTTTAGATATCATGCTTCAATAACATAACGTCAAAATTTACCAGGCTCTTTTCACCAATTATATTTCATAAAAAATTGTTGAAATTTCTACAATAATACAAATTTCCTACATTGCATTATGTTCGTGTACCGGTAGCGTGCACCCATATATTCAAACATATCAGTTATTTCTCTGAAACCAAAAAAAATAAACAGCCAGATAAACATGAAACACACAAAATACCTCTTTAGGTTCGTGGCAGTCACCAATTCCTGCAAATGAATGGATTGTTTTGGCTTTGTTTTTTAAAACCTTCGCTGCACGCCCAGTTGTGCTTGTTACGCAAACCGTTTTCTTTGTGCGCTCACAAATTTGCTTCATGAGGAAGGACTTCCCACTACCGGCGGCCCCAGCAAGAAAAGTATTGTGGCCAGCCAAAACGACATCCAGCACTTTCTTTTGGCAGTCAGTCAAACCGCTAGAGGCAAACAAACAGCAACATAATTTTTAAGCTGATCTGAATCGCAGTACCGAAAAGGTCCCCAATCAACAAGAACCTCGGCGTCTCAAAGCCACTGTGGCGTCATAAATCGGGAATATTATCTGGCCTTGGCCTTGAGGCAGCATTCTATTTCCGGAATAAAATCATCTAACTTCCGGAATTAAAGCTCACCAATCAGAACAAGCGACACTCTCACTTCCGCTTCGATTCTGTCAATCAACTTTTCGCATTTTTCACTTCCGTGGCCCCCAACTGGCAGAGACATCGCGCGAAAGCGAGTAGTTTAAAACAACGCCAAAATATCACAGACCTTCTTCATGTTTGGGCTAAATAAGCTCAAATATGTTTAGCTTAATGCTTCTTCTTCCCACAGAGTAATTTTCGTCAAATTACGAAGTAAATTTCCCCTTGAACTAATGCGAAATTCGGAACGCTTCATTTCAGTTTCATCCCTTGTCATTTTCTTAGAGCTCCGAGCAGGTTCGGTAATATCGGTTCCAGACCTCGCACCAGCAGACCGCGCGCGTATTAAAAATTCAAAATGGCCGCCAGAAAGCACACGCGCGATAAAGGTTGGTTAATAATCTTTTATTCATATTTTAAACAGATGTGAGGGCTCCCTGTGGCGCGGTGTTCACTTCTTGAGTTGAATGAAACACGCGAGTAAAGCGAGCGAGAGAGTTTTCTTCTGAAGATCTTCCTCGGACAATCTCCTCGTAAATCGTCTTTTCATCCCGGAAAATTGTGACAACTATTCTCACTGCATACATAATTAGCCTGTCACGCGGGAAGGCTTAAGATTTTCAAATTCCAGTATTCTGTTATTGCGCACTGTTAGCGTGATGCTTTGCGGCCTTCTGCTTTAAATATCGAAGTTTCAGTCCCCTCGTGGTCAGTTTAACGGAGTTCGGTTGAGTCACCATAAAGGTTTCGCCCCTCCCACCTCCCCTGGTGGCGGTCGATCACTGCTGTATCCTACATTGTATACGCCAATTGCCCTGGCTGTCGCGGGTATCCTCCCATAACTTAGCTTTCCGTGTCAGGGCAATTGTTTGCGGTGAGAATGTTTTACAATTAAGGCTTACGGGAAGATCTAAAGCAATAGCTTTTCTGGAAATTATACGCCTTGTGCAAGACGAGCGAAGCAAGTGTTTACATATTGTCCTTGTTTACGGCTCCACGGCTGTCATCAAGACTACTACATTATGCTGAAACGAAATTGCACTCAGAGTCAATGAAGTTAAAAGAACAAGATCAAGATTGAAAGGTAACAAACTTAACTGAAGTGCTGAGCCTAATTTTACGTCGAGCACTGAATGAAATTGTGTCAGTTTTCTGGTCTTCCCGTAAATTATTTGCTGCTTTTCTTCTTCGTCCAGTCGCTATTGTTGTACATTTACAAGTGTTTTTAATTAAACATTTCGCATCAATCCCTTCAGTTTTACGTAGTTGAGTCAACTACGGCATTTTGTGGTATTTGCGTGGTTTTAGGGAAGGCACTGTCGATTATTGACGCGAAAAAAGGTTAACAAGAAGAGCAAACTTTGGCAAATTTTCGTTCTGTTCACAGGCACGAAATCAAAACACCACCTAGAAACGAATATGCGAGGTAATTGCAAGGAGAGAAGTTAAAAGCACTAAACACGATTAAAAGCAACTAAAATCCCCGTAAGAATATTCTATCAGCCTTCCAAGGCAGTTTAAATGGTCCACAGACTCTAAGGAGTCTTTCACTTATGCACTAAATTCTGATGAGATAAAACAACTTATTCATGATTTTGAACTTTCAAATTTCGAGCATGTAGGGGATATCAACACCATCGTTAAGAAATTCGCGAATATATTAGAAACTGCTGCAAAGCAATCGTTAAAACTTGTAAAACAAAACAAAAAATCAAAACGTCACTCCAAAATCTGGTTTGATCAGGAGTGTAGTCGTGCCAGAAAAAATCTAAATCACCTTTCCCATAGAACGCATAAAAACCCTTTAGATGAACAAACCCGACTTGAATATCTCTCGACAAGAAGTCAGTATAAACAGCTATTACGAATTAAAAAGCTCCAGCATCGAGATAATCAAATTGATGAACTAGTTAAAACTAGACATCCACTTAATTTTTGGACCAATCTGAAATCTCTTTCGAATCAAGTAAAAAGTTCACCTGACTCGACTGTTCCTATGCGCAAACTGTATAACCATTTTCAACAATTACACTCTGAACCAAATGCAAATCTACTCGAGAAACAAGAAGTAATAATGAAAGAGTTAATACACAAAAAAACAATACTATCGCAGCTAAATAGCCTGGATAAACCTTTCTCTGAAGAAGAAGTTAAACAATCAATTAAAATGCTTAAAAATAAGAAAGCAGCTGGTCTTGATCGAATAAGGAACGAAATGTTGAAATGTGGAGCCCGTTATTTGACCACTTCTTTAACAAAATTATTCAATTTCATACTTACCAAAGGAACTTATCCAGATTCATGGTCTACTGGGCTTATAAGTCCAATCTTCAAATCAGGGAATAAATCTGATCCTTCAAATTATAGAGGCATTTGTGTCACTAGTTGCTTAGGCAAATTATTTTCCGCTGTTTTAAATAACCGATTACTTAACTACCTCCAAGACCACGATTTAATACATCCCTCTCAAATTGGTTTCCTCAAAGGTTCCCGAACATCTGATCACATCTTCTCGCTAAGAACACTTATTGACAAATATGTGACTCATACAAACAAGGGAAAGTTATTCTGCTGCTTTATAGATTTTCAAAAAGCTTTCGATTCTATTTGGCATGATGGTTTGCTACACAAATTATTATACAAAAACATAGGCGGACAATTTTATCATTTAATTTCTGATATGTATTTAAAGACTAAATGCGCTGTCAAAAACTGCAACAAGAGAAGTTCTTTCTTCGATTACAACAGAGGAGTACGACAAGGGTGTATTCTTTCTCCTATATTGTTCAATTTATATCTAGATGAATTTCCACGCTTGCTAGAAACCTCACGTGACACAGATTCAATTACTTTACCAAACGGACTCCCTCTTAACTGTTTATTTTATGCAGATGATCTAATCTTAATATCAAGAAGTGCCGCTGGTCTTCAAAAGCAACTGAATATCCTCCACAGTTATAGCGAGAAATGGCTACTAAAAATTAATCTTAAAAAGACAAAAACATTAATTTTTCAAAAACAAAATCGCAAATCAACACGTGATAAGTTCTCTTTCTTTTTAAACGGTATTCCAATTGACAAGGCCTCACAGTACAATTATCTTGGCATTACTTTCAACACAAATGGTAGTTTAGCTAATTCTAAAAAAAGGTTTGGTTGAGAAAGCCAGAAGATTAATATTTGCTACTAAACGTTATCTTGACTTTAATAAATTGCCAATCAATACGTGTAATAAACTCTTTGATACTTTATTCCTTCCGATTCTTTTATACGGTTCTGAAATTTGGGGAGCTTATGATAATATGAACTTCAAAAAATGGGAAAATGACCCAGTAGAAAGACAACATACACAATTCTACAAACACTTTCTTGGCCTCAATAGAAGAGCACCTAATGTGGTAGCTCGTAATGAAACTGGACGTCTTCCCTTAAAGTTGAATATCTTATTAAGAATAATTAAATTTTGGATACACCTTGAATCTCTTCCAGAAAACAGTATTACCAAACAATGCTTAATCATTTCCAATAAATTGGCAAATGAAACAAAATCTTCTTTCATGTTAACGGTTAACGAAATTATTCATAATTATATAGACGTTCAAAAACAATCGCTTAACAAAACAATCCAAAATGATATTATGCCCACAATTAAAAATAATTTACAAAAAATAAAATCTCAAATCTCAAACCATTTAAAAAGACACCAACTGGAGTTAATCCACTCTAATAGAAAGTTATGTTTCTACTCTATATTTAAAACAGATATAAGCAAATCTGATTATTTAGAACAAATAAAGAACCTAAAGCATAGACGAGCTGTAGCTGAACTACGGTCAGGCAATCACAGTCTTAGAATCGAGTCTGGACGTCACTGTATACCTAAACTACCGGAATCTCTTAGGATTTGCCAACACTGCCGCTCTAACCAAATCGAGAACGAGAACCATTTCTTATTCCATTGTGATCGTTATAACACTATTAGAGAACAAATAACAAATGACATTGTACTTAAATATCCGCCATTTGATCTTTTGAACGATACCGATAAAACTATATTCCTATTTAATAATGTTGATTCCTTCATTTGTAAGAAACTAGGTTATTTTGTATACGAAGCATTACATATAAGAGAAACTTGTAATCTTATCTAGTCTAATGTGATTAGTATTATTGTAATTTTACATATTTGTTATTAGAGTAATTTCGTATATTGTTAGTTTAGGTAATACCATCTGTATATGGGAATACCAATAAATTTGTTGTTGCTGTCAGTCGATTAAAGAGGCTAGAGAAGTTGAAAACATACCTGCCGATGATATCGACCTTCTCTTGTTCTAATTTTTCCGCGATCGCCGTTCACTAGCAACATGTCAGCGAGTATGAAAAAACGTGTTCTAGTTTGGCCATATAATAAACATTTTATTAACCGAGCTTAGTTGGTCTATATTGGGGAATCTTGACCTCGGTCATGAGTACAGACCTCACTGCGTTCGGTCTCTACTCACGACCTCGGTCAAGATTCTCCCATACAGACCTCCTGCTCGGTTAATAAGAGCTAAATACTAGCCTGGCGTTTTAAAAAAAGTGAAAATTAAATTGATGTATCATCTAGCTAAAAGATTCCGTCGAGCGTGGAAGCGTTTGCCCGACCTGCAGGTCATTCACAAGAAACTTCAGTCAAGGTGATTTCCCGATTTTGAATTTTGTCTTAACTTAAGTGTGAAGTAACAGCAAAATATTTACTACAACCACCCCTATTTTTACGACTGTTTTTGCGTATGCAAAACGGGAGTTACGGATTGAGTGGCGATTTGAAGCCATCCTTCCTTCACTCTTCAGTCGATCAGATGTAAACAAAAGGCCGTTGACAGATGGTTGGCAGACCTACATGTAACGCCAATCACAGTTTGACGTTGCGGTTTATTAAGATCGATGACAGACCACTGTACTTTACGCGGTAATGGTTTTGTTTTGATGGGTATGTGATGATAATTTGAAAATCGATTGTGAGCATATTTTATTTTTATTTTACCTTAAATCAGGTGTATGTTGTTTCTTCCCTATAGAAAAATGAACAGAATTTTCTTAAGTTTGCATGTGACGGTGAAAGCGAAATTGAAAGCGAAGTTTGCGTAATCGCTAGCTGACAGAAGATTATCAGTGTCACGCGACAAAGGTCAACCTAGCCGATTTCAAAATAAATTTTATGCGACGCTTAATCTTCAGAGAAATCAAAGAATGCAAGATCAAACCTATCATGACCTATCACGCTCATGGCACTATCAAAACACATTCCGGAAATTAAACGTTAATCGTAAACGCTGTACAGAGAAAAGAGTGTACACACGCTAGCACGAAAACACGCAAACTTGAATTTGTCTGCTTGGAGCTTGCTTCTTTTACTCTCAATGCAAATTACAATGAAAAACAACGTAAATCCGTATAGATCTTTACAAGTGATGCACGTTCGACTTCGACGATTTAATTCGTCACTTGTTAAATAGAAGCTACAAGAAGTGTGCTTCACAGCGACAACCTAAATCAACGCATTTCAAATACCTTTTATAGGCCTCGGAGTTAAGAAGTACCCTTGCTGAGTTTTATAACCCACAACAGATAAATGTTCATCACATGCAAGCAAATCATCAGCACAGGTCGCAGCGGAGAACACTCGAGTTTCAACGACGAGATAAAATCTGGAGCGAGATTCCTAGCAGAAGACTACCTATCCCAAAAGCCAGGGGACCCTACCGCAAGTAAAGAAGGAACAACAATTCAAAACTCACAGTACAAGCAACCAAAATAGCAGTCGCAGAAGACAGGCAAAGTCATATTTTAAAAGCATATTAAAATAAAAGACGATGCGCGGATCGTTAAAAGTGATCATATGTTTTCAAACACGAATAGAAAAATAGAAGAAAACAACTTGCCCCCAAAGTTATCCAGATATACACGCAATCGAATTCCACCAAAAAGTCGTTCCACGTACCATTGAGTTCACCACAAAATCAGACTTGAAAGCGAAGTTTGTGTAATCGCTAGCTGACAGAGAGATTATCAGTGTCACGCGACAAAGGTTTACGCAACCGATTTCAAAATACAAAATGGAAGACGCGAAGTAGCTATCTTGGCAAGCAAAATTCGACGAGTTCCATCGAGACTAGACACACGAAACTAGATAAAGCCGTTTGCATATATGTTGTATTTTCTCATACTTAAAAATAAAAGAAATAAAATCGGTAGATTTTTTTTAAATCCGAAACAAATGAATATTTCAAAATTCACAATTTACGCATCGTAAACCTCTTCCTCTTCATTTATTTACAACTTTTGCTAGGAGTTTCCGATCTTTCCATACTTTTCAGCAACGTTTTAGATTGCATTAAGCTTTCAAATAATCCATGGGATCTTAGCATTACTTAAACGTTGTTGTAACAGCTCCCAATTATACACAAGCATAATATTTCGAAGCAAAAATTCAACAGTCAACTGTGCAGCAATTTCTACCCAGCAGATTTCGTTGAAACTTGCTCACATTATTACTTGGATAATTTGAACTAGTTGACATTAATTAGAAAAAAATCTATCGTCGCGTTTGGAAAATATTCGCGTTTTTTTCATAAATATATTTTTTCAAAAACGCTAATATCTCGTGATCGTTTGCCTTGTTTGCCCTATAATTAAAAGTTTTATAAACTTTGAACATTTGTTATTTCGATTGCCAAAAATCAGAAAAATCGGTTGAGGTTTACATTCCCAAAACTCGATTTAGAAAAGAGCACCTCCGTTTCCAAAAAATAGCCGCGGGCCACCTTAAACACGGTTTAAAATTGTTTTCTTCAGGGAAGTTGCTGACTGATGTTTATCGACTTCAAATTTGGCACAATGAAAGCACAAGTTAGAGCATACTTGAACCCTATGTAAAATTTAGTCTGTCAGTTGTCTGTTACTGATTTTCATTTTCTTAAACCTGGTTTAATTAACATGTTTTGTTGGTGTGAATCAGGTATAAGTTTTTGTAATTCTTTTAGGTGGTAGGTCTCCCCTAAACACCTAAACACGTACCTAAACACAAGTAGTTACCTGTGACAATCATTGTTTTACTTTTGTTTATAAGTTATACCTTTTTTTTACAGTTACACATGTACAGTGGTTAAGAGTTTACAGTTAAGACTGTTTGTAAAATATTTGCAAATACTTTCTCAAAATTTGGTTAGCGAACGACAAAGCACACGGTGAACCAAACAAGGTCACGCGCTCGTCAGTTGAAACATGAATGTAAAAGTGTGGACGGTTTTAGGAGGACCGCGATGTGAAAAAAAGTAATTAATTTAATTAAGAGGAACGGATTAGTAAATTTCAGGAGTATCTATGGATCTATCTGAGTTCCGCACTTGATATAAAAAAACCTGTTACAGTAAATACTTTTTATGGCAATTTTTCTGACGATCTGTAGCATATAGGCTAACCATTCAGTTGAAATAGATGCAGCTTGAGCAGTGTTTTTCTCGAGCTACAAAACGTTACTTGTAATATTCTTTATAGCTCATTTAGCATTCAAAACAAAATTTATTGGAGAAGCCAAGCTACGTTTAAAAGCGACATCTTCTTTAGGTTGTGTTTGTAGAAATGTAAGGTCTTTTGAATAAAAAGTCGCTCTTGTAAATGCACATGCAAAACAGTGTCCCTATTTGTATCTTATGTTCACTGTCTTTTTAAGGGCAACTTGTTAGGATATAATAAGCACTCATTTCGACTGAAAACTATTCCGTCTATTCCGGTTAGCTCAACAACGCGCGCGGGTACGAGCGGTGCGACCGCGAGCAGTAAGTAGCGAAGAGAAAAAGGCTATTTGAGGACAATGGAGATTGCTTACAAATTTCGCAACCTCGTTCCCAGGGTCTCTCTCTCCCCGCCCCCAAGAGCGAGAGAAGAGAGACCCTGGTTGCGGCTGGTCACGTGATCTGGGTGACAAACCAAAACCGCAGGGAGGGTTGTTCCTCAACAAAATTTTGTCCACCGTACAACAAATACTATCTAGGGGAGGGATAAATCTAGAGCGGGATTTTCAAAGTTTACTTTGCGCAGTAGAGATCTTCCGTAAACGTCTTCAGCCACGGCAAGCAATTGCTTGTTGGCTTCCGCAAAGAGATTTTTGCAATAATTCACGTCTTTGACACGTCCACACAACCTACAACAGCTGGGATTTCTGTTATTGGACGATTGATAATTTTTTTTCGGCGTTTGCACTGTATTGCACTGCGACATGACCTTAATACAACATACGGAGCCACGTGAAAAAAGTGTTTATTTTGGTGGCAACACTTTACGCTCTCCTGTAGGCTTAGTATTGACAAAGCAGTCTAAGCCGCCCTCCCTTCAACGAATTTTTTGTCACCACCCAAATTCTGGGTGGCACGTGACCAGCCGCAACCAGGGTCTCTCTCTTCAGAGAGAGACCCTGGGAACGAGGTTGCAAATTTCGCGCCATTTAAATAATAAGAATCAGATTGGTAGCTGGAAAGGCGACGTTCGTGTCAACTTTATGTGTACTTTTTATTGGCAGAAGGGGAAAGGGTTCAAGTCCTGGCGGGTTTATTCTCCAAAAATGAAGGCGGATAAATTTACTGCTGGGATTGACTGGTGTATTACGATAAAAAAATAAATAAATAAATAAATAATAAACTCCATCTCTCTCCGAATGATATCTTTGGTTACGAACCATCCGGTGTATGTTTCATGCCTAAAGAGTCTTTTTCATCATGTGCGCTGTATAAAAATTGTTTGAAGTTGGAAGTCCTTCAATTATGTAACTTTAAAATTAAGAGAAATGGGCAAAGGGGAAAGTTATTTTCAGCGTTCTCACAATAACGTACCTCGTGAGCATTTACGGAATAACCGGGAAGTGTTGAGCCAATCATACTTACTGAGTAACACAGCCCCAAATAATGATCAGGTCATGAAGCCTCTACTTTCGTTTGCTTCCAAAATGGCGGAAGTTCCAAGAAATCGGCTGCCTTCCTTTTATGACGAAGACTTTGTGTATGCAGTTGAGGAAGATTTTAAATCTTCAATAGGCCATTTGCCGCTTAAGGAGCCTGTTCAAACGAGATGTGGCAAGGAACATTTTACAAGATGCGGTCAATATAGCATAAAGCGTATATAAACACAGTCTTCTGGATAATATGCAATTTTAGTCTAGCAGCTTAACGGCAACCCACTATTCATACTTCCGTATGCATGAAAGTTTTTGTGATTTCAATCAGCCAACAAGTTACGTCTGCATGCAAACGAAGAATACATTCCATTTCACCCTAAAAGAGCCTAAAACTTGTGCCAAGATAGACCGGGCCGGCCGGCGTCAATGTTGAATCTTTTGATGACGGCAGATGAAACTCTTGTTCTGAATATAGTGGCTATGAGTCGGTTGCTGGACAACTGGATAGAGGACAATTGAGACAACTAGCGTCACACCCTGCTCATGCCAGGCTGCATCATACCCCTGTAGCATGCCAAAAATGGTTTTATCTTGAGAACTATTTACAAAAATAAACGACAAAGAAAAGAAACAAAAGGACATTAATATCGCTTTAAAGGAATTTTACGTTCCAATTAAAGCTACCGTATAGAACTGTTTATTATTTCATCTGAACGTCTTATAATTGGACCTGTCATGACATCATTTAAAATAAAAATGCAAGCTGAGTACCGTTAAAACCATGACCCCCTTCTCAGGGGCGTAGCTAGGATTTTTCAAAGGAGGGGTATCACACTGTGTCACACGTACCCAGACTACTTACATGGTAAACGTAAACTGCAACTACCTAGCACTAGAAAAGATTACTGGCATGTTGATCCTTCGGATTCGCGCTTTTTCACCAACTGAATTATAAGGTTTGTATGTTGTTTACTTAAAAAATTATCTCACAAAGGGGGGAGGGGGAGGGGAGGGGGTGGTCACAGGCATTCCAGGACCCCCCTTGACTACGCCTCTGTTCTCAAACTAGTCGATCCCCTCCCCCCACTGAAGGTCACAAGTTTTATGCCCCATCAACATAAAAAATGCGCCATAGCAGAGTTTCTCGTGGCGTTCTTCTTCCTTGAAAAGCTGTTATTCATTATAGTTAGTTAAGGTGGGGGTACACCTGATTTTGAGTAAAAAATTTTAAGAGGCTTAAAGAAGGGATAGAAGAAAGAAAATAATTTTTGGAACACCGCCAGACAGTTGACCCCCACGCAAGAGCACCCCAGATTGTCAGGGGACTGTTTGGGTGTCCATCTACTAATTTTTAACTTCAAATTCTAATTTTGGGCGCGATCCATTCGATCAAAAATTCCGGTTTGAGCTTTCGAAATTTTCGTGTGTCGAAAGGAGCGGTATTTTCCACTGAACTGAACCGGTCACGTCAAAATGGCGGGATGGCCATGCGACTTGTTTGTCACTCGAGTACCATTACAAGTAAACAGACAATTTCAATCTTACAGAACAACAACGAGATAATAACAAGAGAATAAAAGAACCTTTTCTTCTAAGAAATGTACGAAACGTATCGTCCCCGTCGCTGACATGGAAAGGTCTGGAAATAATTCTTACGATCGACGTGTGAAACGAGGAAACATGAACAAGATGTGCTCTTACCACATTCGTTTAAGACAATTATACGTATTGTACACGTATTTTCGTACTACTTACCAAAGTTCGCTAAGCACTCATGTTGCAATAACAAAGTTATTAAGCTATCTGCCGCAAGAAGACAAGACGAGCACTGATACTGTTGAGCAGCTGGAGTGATCGCCATGTTGCTTTTGTCGATTTCCGGGTTGGGCAAGAGAAATTGTCGAATGGAACAGGATTTTCCGAGTATTCCGATTTTCCGGAATTTTAGGCAACCTCCAAACGTCGACCAAAATTTTCGAAACGAGTTTCCAAAAACTTTCTGTTCCATTCGATTTTGTACCGGTATTTCCGGAACTTTTGGTCCAATGGATCGCGCCCACTAACAGTAGATATAAAGGGAGTAGGCAAATGCCTGCTCCCTAGTTTGGGTCGTGCATTTTGCGTTTTCTTATTACTGCTCCTGCAGTGGTAACATGTTCAAATCATCCCAACCGCTGGGATTGATACGTAAGCAAATGCCCCAATATTGCGTCGAGGGGGGGGGGGGGGGGGGGGGGTATGGTGCGATGAACACTGCTGGGATTGACCGGTGTAATACGAAAAGCGTAAGAAAATGCGAAAAAAAAAAATCATCTCTCTCGGAAAGATATCTTTCCAACATCCGGTTCATGAAAAGAGGCTTATTCATGTGCATAAACATTGTTTGAAGTCGGAGGCCCTTCACTTCAAAGTTGCGCGAAGAGATCGCGCGAAGAAGATTCTTGTTGCGGCGTTTTCGGTACCATTCCTACGCGGTATTTGAATAACCCGGAAGTGCCGAACCAATCATTACTTGCACCCTATAGTAATGCAATCCCAAATTGATTAGGTCACGAAGCCCACCACTTTTGATTGCTTTCAAAATGGCGGAAGTTACAAGAAATCGGCTTCCTTCGGGTTATGAGGAGGAGTTTGTGAATGCAGTTGAAGATGAGGTTCTCTGTTTAATATGTCATTTGCCGCTTAAGGAGCCTGTTCAAACGAGATGTGGCCACAGATTTTGTAAAGAATGCCTCGAGGAACATTTCACAAGGTGCGGTTTTATACAGCATTAAGCTTATAAAAATACAGTCATCTGGATAAAATGCAATTTCTCTAGTCTAGCAGCTCTGCAGCTGAGGGTCAGCCCACTATCTATGATCATAAAACTTTCGTATGGAAGTTTTGTGTGATTTTAATCAGCAAACGAGTTGCGTCTGCTGTATGAAGACATCAATCACGGTCAGTCTTGCGGTTCATAAAAATGTTCGCTCTATCGATCAAGTAACATCAAGATCATCTCATAATTGTAAATGTAAATAAAAATGTTAACTGCAGAATACCCCCCCCCCCCCCCCACTTATTTACATGTCATTGAATAAGAATAGCATCTATTGTGTTATCCCTCGTTCTTCAAAAGGTACCGATCCATGTAAATGAGGTGGACTAAAGTGGCAGGGTATTCTGCAGTTGCTCCAAAAATGTAAATGTTGTTTATAGTGGTCATGCACTTAGCTTCGAGATAGCTAGTTTGCAGGCATGCCACTGAAACAGAAAACAAATGTGTAGACTGTTGACACCCCCGCCCCCCTCTTTTAAGGCTGTCGACGTTGCGGGATAAAAATGAATTTATGTTACGTTTTTCAGAGCTATTGACTTCTGATCACTTCTTTTAGGCGTGAAATTTAATAATTTATCAGTAGGAAACATAAAGGAAGTAATTAAGGGACTTCATACATCAGGTCACATGACACTATTCTTGGTTTTCATGTTACGTCATAAAATTCTGAAATCAAAATTTAATAGGCCTGCTAAACTTTTGATATCACTAGGTGTAAGATAAACTAAAAATATATCTTTTCGTAAATTTCCAGCTTGGTTGTGCCCTTCGTTATAAAAACAGAGCATTTTGAATATTCGAGTTCTCCGCCGTATTTGATATCAAGCTGAGTGCCGTGACAAAGTTGTTTTGATTCAAAAAAGGCCTTTCCTTTCCATTTTTGCAGATCAAACATTCCCAATGTACTAAGTGCTGTTTATGTGAAAGTGTAATAGATCATGAGCCAAAAGTAGTCGCTATTAATGGGAAAATTCAGTTCCAGATGGTTTCTCTGACTCACGGCGGCCATGTTTGTGCCCCTCGGAAGGACACAAATATGGCGTCTCCATACTGAGCTTTATAAATTTGCGTGGAAAGTTTCGGCAAATAACTCGCAAACGGTGCACCGCACAGACCTGAGATTTGGACAAATCGTTTATCTATTTATCTTCTATAGTATCTGAAATTCATAGCTTCCATCGTTGAATGGTTTCGATTTTATTTTTTTATTGCGTGACAGTGAAAACCACCAATATATGCGAAACATTCTGGAAAATACATATTCTAGATAATATAAACAAAATAGTAAATAAAAATAATAATGTAAAATAATTAAAAGCTAAATCAATCAATCAATTATCAGCAAATAATTAAATTAGTAAATTAATAAATAATGAAATCACCTGAAACATTGAACTCACACACCTGACCACAACGAGAAAGGCTAATTGCTTTCCCGCCATGCATGTATCACATGACTTCATAACACAATTGGACCTGTTACCCATTCCTCACTTTGCTTAGACTAATATAAGGGCCTCTTTATATAAGCTCGATCTGTTGATATGGGAAATTTCAGCCCGACAATCGACCCAGACAAAATTCATGGAACAAAACCAAAATGGCACAACATAAACTTGTATCGTTTGCAACTTAATCACAAAGCTTTGTCGACTCTTGTAACTTTACTAATCAGGGCTGTATTGGCAGGATTTTGCTTGGGTGGGTGCGAGCATCAGAAGCAAGAGCGTCTAGGGGGAATCTAGGGGTATATTTTCTCAGGAAAGTTTGAAAAATCAAGTTGTTTCCTGCATTCTGAGATTCATTTTAACTCTCCCTCTCAGATTAAGCAGCGGATGCACCCATCACACCCCCCTGCCTACAGCCCAGCTCATAAAGCTAATTTGAATACTTTTGAAGAGGAAAATGCATACAAGGCAAAATTATAATGCCATTTTGGCTGCCTCCTTCGAAAGCAAAGCTAATTTGTCAAAATCATTTTGTCCCAGTAACGCCTGAAGTGTTCATATGGGAAAATTTTCATCCCATATAGATCATTTTCAGTAGCAGCCCCAAAACTCTGGAATGGCCTACCTGTGGAGCTTCATCAAGCAACATCACTTGACTGTTTTAAATCTCGACTTTATAATTTATAACGCTATTTTATTTTCATGGTGATGTAATTTTTAATTTTCTCTTAAATGTGTAATAAGCGCTATTGATCAGAATATGGAAATATGCGCTATATAAATTAGCAAATTATTAATATTATTATTATTATTATTATTATTATTATTATTATTATTATTATTATTATTATTATTATCCCAGTTGCCGATGATCTCGGTTTTAGAAGATCTCTTAGCTGGCCCGCCTTCTTATATATGAACGCATCAAACTTTCTACAAAGGAAATACAGAAGTGCAGAGGCCAGCCCGGTCAACCGGGGTCATATGAAGAGGCCCTAAATCCAGTTCCAGCAGTCATCTCACTTTATCAATAACTTAAATGCAATTAACCACCAGAGATCCTAATGTATTGAAGTAAAAATTTGTCTGAAATTGAAAACAGCTGAGAATTTTTACAATATTCAGGTTATTTATTTATTAATTAATTTATATATTTTTATTGTGGATTTTTTAGTGGACAACAGAATATACTTTATGGGCAAAGACACTAAAAAATTAAAGAAGGTGTACGTACAGCACTGACAAGTATTGGTTTGATATACCAGAGATGGATGATCCGTCTGGTCAAACGTGCATAATTTAATTAAAGGCAAGCATTTTTTAGTGCCCTTCGATGGACACCTCAGGGTAAAAGGAACCGAGGACGGCCGAAAACAACATGGAGAAGATCAACTGAGGCTGAAGTAAAACAGACTGGGATGAGTTGGAACCAACTGGAAAAAATGGCCAAGGACAGGGGAAGATAGAGATCTCTGGTGGACGACCTATGTTCCAATGGGATCGAACTTAATTAAGGGTTTAAGATTTTTTAGTTCACCTGATAATTCGTCTGGACTATCTGAATAGTTCATCTAACAAGACAAACTATCCAGATGGTTTGCCTGAATTGATGATCTGTCTGTTTGCCCCCCGGGGGGGGGGGGGGGGTACTCCCCTAAATTTCGGATAGGGGTGTGCCGCGAACGTTCTCAAACCCTGACCCTATCTAAGGATAAAGACAATGAAAATTAATACCCTTTTTAAGGGGGGAGACTCTTAACTACAGATCCAGAGCAGTTGCTAGGGGATTGCTGAAGACTGTATTTTGAAGCAAGCAATTTTGAAGCTTTTTGTAACGCTAAATGGTGAATTTTATTTGGGGGTACACTTGCTTGCTTGCTTGAAGATGTAGAGAAGTTTACCTATCTAGGAGCAAAAGTATGTAAACAAGGGGGCAGAGAAGAAGATATTAAGGCTAGGCTAGGGAAAGCGAGGGGAGCGTTTGTGAAGCTAAACCGAGTATGGAATTCCAGCAGTGTGTCGAGGAAGATGAAGATCAGGTTATACAAAACATTGGTCAAACCAGTTCTCATGTATGGTTGCGAAACATGGAAAATGAACGAAGGTGACGCTAAGAAAATCGATGTGTTTCAGAACCGATGCCTGAGAAGGATAATGAAGATTAAATGGCAAGATAAGATTAGTAATAGAGAGCTACTGGAAAGGGCTAACGCGGAGAGGTTGAGTGAAGAGGTAAGAAGAAGGAGATGGCGATTCATTGGACACATCCTCAGACAACAACCTGACAATGACTGTGTTACAGCCCTAACATGGACCCCAGAGGGAAAGAGAAAGAGAGGCCGGCCAAAAACAACCTGGCAGCGCACAGTAGAAAAGGAGAGGTCCAAAGCAGGGTGGCAGTCCTGGGGAGAAGTGCGCACTGCAGCACAAGACAGGAATCGATGGAGAGTACCTTGCATCAGGAGCGTGGTCAAAAGCGCGGTAAGCCTGGCAAAGCCCGGCCTGACCGGTCTTTCCGGGCTTTTTGCTGCGCTTGCCACAAAAGCGTGGCCTGGAAAAGCATGGTAACCGCGGCCAAGGCCGGGCTTTTGCGGCTTCCTTGTCCGCAAAAGCCTGGCTTTCGTGGCTACACCCCTCTATACCAGGATTGCCAAGAAACCGCGGCCTGGAAAAGCACGGTAAGCGCGGCCAAGCCTGGTCTTTCTTGGCCACAAATGCGTGGCTTTTGTGGTCTTGAAAGTCTTATGCCTATTTTTTCCTTGGCTTTCCTGCCATGGAAAACTTGGTCACAAAACCCCATTACTCTTGGTTACGAAGAGCAAGCAAGAAATGCAGTTTATCTTATTTAATACGAAATCAACAAATTAGCTGATTTATCTGCTTTATCCTTTTAACATTATTTTCAGACCTTGAAAGTAATGTCAGAAAAATGACAAAGACATAAATTTGCATATTTCCAAAATAGGTTTTAATTTATTGCTCAATAAAATTGTTAAATGGAAGTAGACTGTCACATCAATAATGCCATGTAAAAGCAAAGAACATATCCAGTTATTATTTTTTTTTCACAAAAGTAATAAATTTAAGGTAATTATGAAAAATGGTTCTCTAGTCAGTGGCAACTGAAAAAAAGACTTATGTTAACTTTTAGAGCTGCTAAAACCAGCTGGGATTGTTTGAGTCTGCTAAGTGTTTACTTAGCTTCATCTCTGTAAATGCGCTCTAATCCTGCATGGTCAATGCTTGTATTTTCAGTTCACATTCTGGAATAACTGACTTGATTTCCAATTTATATATTTGCATCACCATTATCCTGTTGAAAGATACAAATGTACATGTCAATTGTGTCCAAAAAGCAACATTATAATGTATGTCATCATCAGGGCTGCAAAGATTTTTTTTTAGTTCAAAGGACATACTGTATCTCCTACTAAGACACCATCTTGGTTGGACAAAACAAAATTGTGGTTGGACAGATCATTGCCGTAAAATGATTTAAAATCCAAAAATTGTCCAGACTTCATGTCTGACCACACTTGGGATTTCATTGCTATGAACGACTGTTATTTTCAGCTTTGCATAATGGTGTATTTTCTAGATACAGTTGAATCCCGATAACTGAAACTTTCAAGGGAAATCAAAAATGGTTTGCATTATCGGAGGTTTGAGTCAGCAAGAGTAAAATTAGTAAGAAAATGACCTGAAGGGGAATCAAAAAAGGTTTGAGTTAGCAGGATCAGGGGCGAATTGTTGAGGGTTGGAGTTAACAGGATTCAACTGTACTGTTAAAATGCATTGATAAATTTTGACTTTTAGGCTAACATTTTATGTTGTAATTATACATGTAAATTACCACAGATCATTTCTAATCTGAGGGATGTGCAGCATAATGGGAACTTTGTGATCTACTAATGGTTTGTTAACATACATTTTTGGTACACACCTGTAAAAACTATTCTCTCTCTACAATGTTTGGTGCTCTGACAAAACATGTGTACTTCTTATTTCCAGTCAAGTACAAAACTTTCTCCTGGATGTTTGCTACATTGGTCACCATAACTAAATTCCTTTAAAAGTAAAATAATATACAATTATGTCAGATGCAATGATGAATAAAATCAGAATAAATGTAAAACATTTTGTACTCCGTGGTGTAGTGTTGTACCCTAGCTACTAGTGTACTTAAACTTCATTTTACAGATCGTTTGTTTAGTGTAGTGCCAGTTCTAACATAACATTTGACATGCACATTTTGCAGGATTTCAGTCTCGCTACTTATTCTACCAATTCCCTAAATGCGAAAAAAATTCTGCTTTCTGGAAATATTCCGAGGAATTCTTAGGATTTATAGAAACCTCAAACACTAAAAGTAAAAAATGAGCATTATTCCGCAACAAAAGCATGTTTGCTTTGAAGATTACTAGCTGGATAACAAATTAAAGAATGTTATACCGAAGAGTCCATTTTGCATTCTCACCTGCAGTATCGTATGCTGACCGTAAATGAAGTAAGACTTTCAACCCTTCTTACTCTCCAAAACCTTGGCAGATAAACTGACCACCTGATATGTGTTTCATTCTCACCATTTATTTCTTTATAACCTCGACAATTTCACCAGAATGTGATCGCAAAGAACAGAAACCTTCTTGCTTGTTTGCTTGATTCTGATCGATCACTTTGCGACCGTGCCTCCATGATTATTGACACCGCAGTTAAACTCTCCAGCGGAATTCCGTTGAGAAACCAATCATGTTACGCAAATCATCCCACGTGACTATTGGCATGTTTTGTCGTTATTCATTCTCTTTTTGGCGCCGTTGTTTTGAATTCTGCTGCTGTTGATTGTACCAGTGTTGATCGCTCGTGAGAATGTTTTGTATTCTAAACGATTCTAAACTGTCACAGTTAGTGAGTGTTTCGCCTACAGTAATTATAGAGAACAGATTGTGCTTTGATAAAGACGAATAGTGTACAAAAGTTTGCGATTCTTGGAGCTGATCAAACAACGCCATGACAGTCGAGGCTAGTCGTTAGCGGTGAGTACAACTTAAAGCTTATAATTATTTCTCAAATAGAACCAGCGGAACTTTCATGGATCTGGAGACTTGGCTTTTAAAGAAGCATAACTCTCTTTGTTTGCACGAATTGCATTTCAACGTTGGATGTGTTTGGCGACATTCTTAACGGAATTACATGTTGTCACCAAATTCGACTGTGTGTGTGATGTCAATTACAACAGTTTCGTTCTATTTCGTTGAGGAGTAATTTATATAACCGAATTCAAATTGACTCCTAGCAGCTAACAGGCTTCATCAGGGTGTAAATTATTGGACTGTTGTGTAATGTGGATTTTTTAGTGTAAATTTCCCAGAGCAAACTTACATGTATTCCTTCAAGGGAAGTGGGCTAAATTACAGAATACAGGGCCACTTATTTGCATGTCATTGAATAAGAATAGCATCTATTGTGTTAGGGTTGCGTCTATAAAGAGTTCCGACACATGTAAATGAGGTGGACTAAAGTGGCCCTGAATTCTGTAGTTGCTCCGTTTTTCTTTGTGTTATCCGGCATTTTCTTTTTGCCACTGATATCTTGCAACTTGCAAGCTGACTGTTAACTGTTCATATGACAGTGGGTTTCAAGTACTATTCAAAAATAATGTCTTGCTAGTCAGACTTGACCAGGCTACTGTAGTTATCTCCTTTAATCTACTAAATAACTATATTCTCTATAATTTTTTAACTGATGTAAAAATTTGATTTTTTTTTTCAGATACAGTGATGAAAGTCTTCCCAAAAATTGATGCCTCCAAGATTAATCAGATCCTGGCAGACTTTCTAAAAAAAAATAGGGGAAAGAAAACGGAAAACCATTCAGAGGAGGATAAGTAGATGCAGTGACAGTGATAGAAAATTAATGAATATAAAAATAACATTCCTGTCAATAATGACAGCAGAAGTTTTCAGTTTTCAAAGCTTATTTTGCCTTACAAGTACTTACAGTTTTTACAGGAAAAAAGTTTCATGTTGCACTCAACAAAGAAGTGCAGTTGCTACATTGTGATTATTTAAGTTCTGCAATTTAAGAACTGTTTTGACACATCAATCCATTTCTGATTTTCAATCTTTTTGTATTAGAGGTTAAGATAGAAATTATCACATCTGAGTAATCAAGTGATGCATATATTAAAAAATTCAAAGTGAGTGAGTCTCATATTAAATTTGTTTAATGTCCTTCTTAAAAGGGGCCTGAAATGAGGGACAAAATATGTATAATTAATGGTACAAGCCCCACTTACCAAGCTTCCTTGGCCAGTCAATATAAATGTTTACAGCTCCCAAGTAGCATTTTGTCCATTAATTGAGATCTCAATTAATGGCCAAAGTGCAACATGACTGGTTTAATTTGTTTAATCTCCTCCTAAAGGGGCTTTCGAGGGATAAAATAATTGTATAACATGGTAGCCACGCTTACCAAGCTACCTTGGCCAGTCAAAAATTATTCCTGCTCGATTTTGCCAAAATGGCCCCATGACCGCGGAAACCGCGGATTTGTTCAATGGGGCAGCGCTAACCTGGCCTTCCTAAGGCCTGTCATCTTATAGAGACATTGGCCGCGCTGGCCGCATGACCGCGGATTCCGCGGTTTTTTTATCCCTTGGCCAGCGCGGCCTCTGGCCGAGCTCACCGCGGCTTTTTGGCCGAGCTTTGGCCGTGGTTTTCCGCGGTCTGACCACACTCCTGGTGCAAGTGTGGAGGCCCTATGCGCCAACTTGTCGCCAGGGGACAGGAACTAGGAACTAGGAACACTTGCTTTGAAAAATATATCATTGCGCGTGCGAAACTAGTGCCAGTCCCAAACCGCGCGTTAAAATTTAAAATGCCTAAAACTCCAAGGAAACATTAGGTAAAGTTCCAATTTCTTTTACGAATCAGAGATAACATCGCCGTCGTTATAGTCTGACGTATGCTTTTACCGTTTACTGGAAAAGCGGAAACGCTACTGATGAAAGTCTGTAAATACGAGTGTTTATTACGCCATAACTCTTATAATAATGCGAATTTCACAAAAATGATACGTCACATTACGCAGGTGGACGTTCTTTATCTATTGACGCTCATTTGAATTTTAAAATCTATCCGCCATTTGAGTTTTAGGGTTTTTTCTATTGTGGTCATGTGACGCGTTAAATATGGCTGTGACTTGAAACTCTTGAAGGAATCTTCAATAGAAGAAACTTGTGCAAAAAGCTTATCAGTTATGAGGTTTTGTTTCCAAAATATAGCAATTAGAAACCTGCCTTAGAAACAAATTGGTAGTTAAGAGTCACCCCCCTTAAGGCTCAAACCCGAAAATTGACACCCTATTCAAGGGGAGGAGAAGCATTGCGTGACGACTCAAATAACGGCTAACCGCACATGGCAAAGCTCAAATCTTTCAAAGTCGCTTTGTTAATACTTACTGATGGATAGTTCAGTTTTAACAGAACATTTTTTCGTTTAGCTGGGCGTTTATTTGAGGTGATAGAATATTAGCTACCCTATCTAAGGATCACACCGGGAACACAATGCCAAAAGGAACAAAAGTGATACCCTATTTAAGGACCGAGAACCTCAAAAAACATACCCTATCCCGCGGCACATACCTATATAGCCCACATATGGGAGTACCCCCCCGGCTGTTTGCCCTTATTTATACACAGATGAATTATCAGATTAAGAACTGAAAAAGGGCTTGCCTTATTAAAATGCAAGTTTGTCCAGACAGATCATGTGATCTAGTATAAATCGAGCCATTAGAAAAGAGAAACATTTCTTCCTTTCACTTAAATGTTGCATAAAATAACTTACAAAATAACTACATTACAGCACTTAACATTACAATTTACATTTGGTAAATGCGAAGTTACACAGACAGAAAATAAAAGGAAGAATTGAAATAAAAGAGTCAATGATCAATATAAAATTGTCAATGCAATTATTAATTTGGCACAAAATTTGTGGAGGAGTTTTCCCCATTTTTGCAATCTTTACTTAGTTTATTTCAAGCATCAATTTAATCCAGCATTTACACAGTATCTGAAATCAGAAATTATTCCAAAATTATTCACTAATATGTCAAGGATTGAATGCCAGAATTAACTACTTACATATACACAACTGAAATTGGCCACTTTTTTGACGGAATCATGTGTACGTGTTTTGGCATGGTTTTGGTGAGATAATTTTTCAGTAAGGACACTTTGTGATGCCCATCATGAAGTATGTGCATCTCATTAACACTCAATTCCTGGTGAAGTCTGCATCAAGCCATAAGTTGCCCATACCGCCAGAACTTATCCCTGTTTCTTTAAGCATTACGCGACTAGGAGTATTTCTACCCCCCCCAAATGGTATGTTAGTCCATTGCAGGGTTACCCCCTGAGAATTAATTACTTCGCCAGTACCTGGATTTCTAACACCTGGGTGGAGAGAGGTACTGTGAGAGTTAAGTGTCTTGCCCAAGAACACAACACAATGACCCTAGCCAGCATGGTGTTAACCATTTAGGCCACCATGTCTCGCATTCAATCCCTGGACATATCAGAAATTATTTGTCCCAAACCTGAAACGTACAAAATCAAATCAAAGTTAGAAACATATCCCTTGCCAGTTGGCTTTACATGTATTATTTGCTGACTGCATTATATACTTATATTTAATTTAATGAACATTTTATGTTATACAAATTAATATATATTAATTATAATCAATTAATAATATACAGACACAGCATTATTATTAATTAAATTGCAATTGATAATTAAAAAGAAGAATAAGCAATATTTTCACTGAGATTACCAGGCAGAATGTACAATATTGTTTTGATTCAGAAAAAAATAAATGCATTTAATTAAGGTAGTTTTGAAAGATTATTAGTCATTTGATCTCATTTTATCAATTTTTTAACAGGCAGGGAGTTGAGAACCAACCTTTAACTTGTCCTGCAGACAGGGGAAGCCTGGAGCAAGATCGGGTAAATTAAATGATCTTAATGTCTCGGACTATTACCCTCAGCCCCTAACCCCAGAATCTCACAGTTTTTGGCTGGAGGAGGAGTTATTAACAACTGACATTTCCTGCTTGGTATATATAGCCATTAGCATCCATAATTAATTTGTATTGAGATGTGACCCGGCCATTAGATTCTTAATTGATTTATATAATTGCCCCCGCAGGGTTTTGGCCCAGAGGCCAAAACGCGAAGAGGCATCATTGTAATCCGCGCGTATATACAGTATTTATATAGTATACACAGGAAAAATCTCGATTTGACCAAAGTGGGTGCTCAAATAGTATCGGGAGTTGTGCAGAATGCCCGCAACTGGGTATCGGGAGGTGTGATAAGATTCCCTGTACGGTGATTGGTCAATGATGACGCAAGTAAACGATGATTGGGTGATGATGACAACCCAAAGCGTGAGCACGTGCACTAAACGTTGATTGCAGTTGCCTGGGTTGCTGCAGTTTCCTTCCTTTCCTTTAATGACTTCACAAGGTCTAGAAGCCGAAACTATATGCAATTGATATGATCAAAAACAAGAATAGTACATACTGGTCTAGAAATTTCTCTTGTTAGCGTGTTGCAAGCAGCTCTTGTTCGCTTGCAGGATTGACAGCTGACTCATCCGAAATCGAGATTTGTCAGACACAAATCACACTTTCCATGAGGGGTTTGAAAAACTCAGGCCATAACCGAGATATAAAGTTAGCAGCTGCGATAAGTTCAAAAAGAGTTAACACGCATTGAAACTCGCAGAGAAGTGAGAAAGTTTCCACTTGAGACATGCATATATGGGGTCAATCAAATCTCACGGCAGGCGCTTCCATTGATAGAATGAGGTGAGAAATCTTTTGGCATCCGTTTCGAGCTCAGCTGTCAAGTTTGTCATTGACCCGGGGGGGGGGGTACTCCCTATAATGGCCTATACGGGGAGGCTCTGCCCGAAAGGGGTACCTTTTTCAGTCTTCAGGTATATAAAAGGGTAGGGATTTCACAAGTTTAGGTATATGAAAGGGTAGGAAAATCTTCGTTCGGGTTATAAAAAGGGCCTTGAATTAAAACAGATCAAGCAGACGCAACTTATGACTGTTTCATTTTAATTTATTATGCGCTACGTGAAAAAAATGACTAGAAGACTTCCTGTTTTAATGATTTATTCATAAGGCGGGCCAGTGAGAGTGGCCATCTGCATTTTGACATTTTTTTTCGTTTCGTTAACCTTCGATAAAAATGATTGTGTACATATAAATATAAAGAGGGCACTGGAATGGTTTTATGATGGCTGCAAACAAAAGCAGTTGCTGTTTGTGTGCCTGATGTCCGGAGAATCTTGACTCCAACCACGACGTGCCCCGAATAAATAGATTATTAATAAACATTTTTTCTAGTAATACTTGATATTTTCCCATAATGTTGTTGATAAAGTTCATTCCAGGCGTTTAGAAAAAGGAAAACAGTCTTCTTAAGAAGGTATATGAAAGGGGTGCCTTTTTCCAATAAAAGGTATACAAAAGGGGTGCCTTTTTTGAAAAAAAATGGTATATAAAAGGGTAAGGGGTTGGACTCGGGGCGGAGCCTCCCCGTATAAAACTTTTTTAAGTACCCCCCCCCCCCCCCCCCGGGGTCATTGATGCTTGAGATCCCAGCCCTAATATTGAAACAAAAAATCTAAAAACAGCTGGTCTCAATTGGTAGTTTTAAAACGTTTGAATTTGAATATTACCGAAGTTTATCCTCGCTGAGATCACTCATTACAGCAAAAAAAAGCAAAATGATCTCAGGAAGTTGGGGATGCGTTCGTGTAATTAAATTAAATGTATGTGTTATTAATCCTTCAGACGTTTTGCATAGTTTGGCTTTGTTTTATTTATCTACTTGGCTTGAACAATTCATACCTAAAGTTTGTTTTAAATGGCACGTCCTCGTCCCATGATCTTGAAAAAGAGAAGGCCAGAAACAAGTGATACTTTGTGAGCAGAACACGAGAAAAATTAGTGTTTTCTTCTGCATTATCCCAAGACTGTTCAAACAGAAAACTGATTTTTAATCAATTAAGAAAGTAGGATAGCCAAAGTATCAAGCGAAATAATTGACTGTAGTAATGAATGCGCTGAGAAAAAAAAAAGATTAACAGCGGGGGCAGCTGTAGTGTTAACTATACCTAGTTTTATATAGAAGTAGAAATATAGCTGTAAAAATAGTTACAGATTGATTTGCCACTGGTCTAGCTAATGCCTGGGTGATTGAACAGTAATCAAAGTGGTGAAATCAAATCAGAGGGTGAAATTAATCACCTGTGAGCCGATTTCCGTATGGAACCTGAACGATACAAATATTAACATTACATTATTAAATATATTAGAGCAGTCATTTCTAGTTCAAGCTACCTAGCTTGAATTGCAGTTGAGTGTGTTTAAGTTCTAACAATGTTCCTTTTATTTCTTTTTAGGATGTCTTCCCTGACAAAGCAACAGAAAGGAAGATTCTTTCTTTTGCCATCAAATGTCCAAGTGAAGGTTGTGACTGGACTGGTGAACTGAGGAACAAAGAGGTAAAGAAGAAGTGCATTATTTATTTGACTGTCTATAACAGGTTCACTTGACATCATGCATTTTTAGGCTTGTCTCCTGTACAAACGGAAACTATATATCTATAACTCCAGAAGTGCATTATTTATTTGACTGTCTATAACAGGTTCACTTGACATCATGCATTTTTAAGCTTGTCTCCTGTACAAACGGAAACTGTCACGTGACTGTGCAAAGGAAAGATCTCGAGGAACATGTGACCATCACGTGCCAGTGGAGGATCCTTAAATGTGATCACTGCAGCGAGCCACACCCAGAGTGCAAGATGGAGGTAGATGTGATTTACTAACAATACGGCGTAGTTAACATGGAATTAAAACAATGTACATTTGATTACTTTGTCAGCTGCAACTAATTTTTCCTATCCCTATTCTGCTGCCAAGTTCTTCATTTTGTCCCAGAGAATATTTAAAAGTTTGTTTTGCCGGCCTGGTGTCATTTTTTTTAAATATTCACCATGGTACTTACGAGCAAAACGTTAATCGCAGAATGCCCTTTGAGACACAACCAAGTGATGATTTATCATGTGTAGAAGGTCAGAAAAAATACGGTTTTTTGTCATCGTGGAAACACTAGCATGTTGGTGAACATGGTATGGCTACGGTTTTACGAGATGTTGTATGTGAATCTTCTCTTGCAGGATCACACTACACAGTGCAGCAAGTTTCCAGTATCTTGTCCCAATAACTGTGGTGGTTCGTTTCCCAGGGAAATGGTAAGGCTTTCAATTTTGCCTTTCGAGTTGACTTCCACTGATCTAAAGTATAGAAAAAGTTTTAGGTTCTAGCTCAAATTCCGGTACCACTGCAATCTACGACTGATTGGACAGTGGATGATATGTAACCAGAAGAATGCAGCGACTTTTAAAGCACGCTTTTACAGTTTGGGCCGTGTCCATTTCCGGATATCGGTTTCGTGCGTTGTGATTGGCTGAGGTCGAAACCAAAACAAAGTAAATTTGGCCGAGAGATACTGGACACGAGTAGAAGCTGAACACTTTTTTAATGGCCGCCATTTTGTAATGCGGCAAACGATCGAAAGAAAATTCCGAATAAAGACTGCACGTTAAGATTGGAACATAAGCATTTATTTATTTTAAACATTCAACAGATAATTCGTCTTCATTTTCGCACTCTGGAAGGGTACTGCGGATTTTTCCAGCACAAATTTTTCATACTCTCGCGGTCCTTCCACCAAGAGCGTGGAGCTTGGCCTGGAGGTAGTCGTCGGTTCTCCGTTGATTTCCCTAATTTGAGTTATCAGAAAGCGAAATAAATAAGCGCGAACTTAATAACGCAAGGGGAGAATAACAGATAATAAATATAGGTGCGACATTGCGAAATCTGGCCCAGATTTCAAATCTTTTCAATATAAAAGAACGTAAAGAAAAAAACAGGATTGTTATTCAGTGATTTGGAGATAATGTTATCCCAATCATTCATTTCGGCAAGCCTTCATTTTATTATATATACAATCAACAAAACAGTAACTTACCCTTCTATTCTGGTTATTTTGTCACCTCGGAGCAAATCATGTAGCTGAGTGTTCAAAAAGTACTGCACCCTGCCGATCTGTTGTCCTTTTACGTCTTCCAAAGTGTATGATTTTCTCTGTGATTTGCTGAATAGCTGGACTTTTCGTAGTGCCTCTGGGATGCGTTCCATTTCTTGTGGTAGAAGACAAGCAAGAGCATGCGGGTCGTACGCGTTGTCGTCTTCACATTGTACGACGGTTGGTGTTCCACGTGGAGCTTTGATCTTGAAATAATGATAGCTGTAGTAAACACAAAGAATGCGTGAGTGCTTTAAGTATCGGAATATATCATTTCAAAAACAAGCAATTACATCTGAGGTCCAAAACAAATACTCAAGAGCAAATAATTAAATGCAAGAGGATCATAAACAAGGTATATCTATTTTGCGCGCTAATCGATATTTCGCGGGATAATCTCAGAACACTTTTAATTTCAGCCCTTTTTCCATTTACACTTACCCTTTGATTTGAACACCGTGCTGAGGGCTCATGCACAATGTTCTTTCAGATTCCGAATCACACCAATAAAGAATGCCCACTAACCATAATCTCCTGCCCTTATGAACAGATGGGCTGCCAAACAAAGGTATGTAATACCATAGTCGCGACTGTTTTTTTTTAAGATATATAAAAAAAAATTGAAATCGAGTGATCTGACTATCAATACTTGGTTATTTCGTGGAATCTTTTGTCTATATACTATTCTAAAAGTAGTGGTAGTCAACTTAACCCATGAAAAACATAATCTTTGAAGATCTGAAGGAAGATCAAAACACGGCTATAAATATCGATATTTTTTGAAGACCCGTGGAACCAACTCGAAAAGTTTAGCTCCAATCTTTCAAATTGTAATCCATTTCCATCCTAGCCATTCGCAGGCACGGAAGCTTGGTAACTGTTTCAGTGCTCTAATATAGCAATTGTTAACTAGACGCTCTAAAGAGCGTTCACTCGGGCTTCGTATCGAGCGTTTTGGCCTCGCATACGGCGACTTTGCCCGCAGTACGAGCGGCAGTAAAACCTTAGCTGTCCTATCGAAATGACATGATAATAGCGTTTAAATTCTTCGCAGCCTGACACAAGCAATGCTTGCTACACTTTCCATTACTTTTACTATTAATAAAAATACTCCGTTACATTTTTGGAGGGAATGTAGTAATTATCGATCGAAACCTTCAAAACAAAACTTCACAACTGAGACGAAGACGAAGACGAAGGTCGGCGTGAAAGAATGCGTATCAGATAACAATCACGTCTCGAATCCAAAGACATTGTTAGCTTCCACAGCCTAAAAATCCAAATATAAATAATCGAACGAAACTTTGTTTCACATTAAATTTCCCTTTAAGATTAGGCCAAGAATGTTTCGAAAAGCTAGAAAAGCGACAAAATATCAAAATGAAATTCTACATTGCAAGCGTGTTCAATTTTGCATATAAATTAACTTTAATAAATTACAGTATTGTGCTATTCACGCTAAAGCAATCAAAAGATTTAAGCAGATGGCTTTTGCAGTCAAATCTTTTCACTTGATAGCTAACCAATCCTTCAAAAAATTCCATCCAATTGATAGCAAATACTGAAGTCTTGAAAAGCTGGATAAGTCTGTAAATAAATGTGTCAATTGCATACAAAATACATTCGTATGCGTCAAAGCGGAAGACACATGGCCTCGTTGCCATCATAAATCCTTCGCCAGCGAGGTTTTAGCACTCTGTATTTCACAATCTTCCACATTAGAGCCACCTGGAAGTTGATTGGTGTTTCTTCTTTACATTTTAAGAACCGTAGAGGTAGACATTTTCCGTTCTCAAAAGGAAAAACAACATGGCCATTGACGATCGTGGAGATCAGTCCGAACTCGAGGAAAGGGCGACTGACGATGAACCAACTCGAGGTCCATTAGCCTGCGAATACAGCCGCCTCTCATCGCTCCCGGCCGGTTTCGCACGTAGTAGCGGGAGCGAGTGAGAGGCGGCTGTATTCGCAGGCTAGAGCTCCATTGGTAATTGCGTTATTCGTGATCTCATTGGCTCCCGAAGTTTTCACTCTCATCCCCAGTTACCGCGGTCCACGCAAGGAACGCCTGGGACCATGACCCCCCTTTTGGAGACGGAAACGCTAGTAAATTCTGACTCGGCTACGCCCGAGTAATAAAAATGGACCATTATTTTTACGTTTCCTGCGACACAAATATATATTTTGGCTGTTCAAAAATCTGTTAAAATCCGTAACAAAGCCCCTTTAGAACTGATTTGCTTCAGTTCCTTTCCTATGATTAAAGTGCCTATGAAGTAAAAACTATTTTTGCGTTTTTTTGTGGCTTATTTTGTCTACTTTTCGAAAAGCTAAAAAACGAATAATGTCAGAGAGAGAGAGAGAAATCTGACTTTTTGCCGCCTGAAGTGACCTTGGTATGGGACCACGCAATAGTTTCCTCTTGCACTCGCACTTCTGTTATCCGCCACTACGCTCGAGTCGACTGAACACTTTCCTACGTCACGACCTTGTAATACGATCGTTCTGGCCGCGCGCGAAATGGACCCACTTCTCAGTCGTCAAATTCGAACTTTAGGCGGCAAAAACTCGGATTTTTCTCTCTTTAACACTATTCGCTTTTGGGCATTTCGAAAAGTACATATAACAAGCTACAAAATAACGCAATTTTTTTTTTACTTCATAGGCACTTTAAAGGGACTGTGTCACGGCTGAGTTAAGTTTATTTTATTAAGTTTTGCCAAATACTTGAAAACAAATTACTTCTATGGATCTAAATGACAAAATCATAGCTTCATTACAACCAAATGTGTCTCCGAGGCGTTATAATTCTTGGTTTTTACGTGACGTCTACAAAATTCCAAAATCCAGAATCGTAAGACCCCTGAGTTTTTATCCTTCACTGGCGATTAGACGTCCTTAACATATATCTTGTTGAAGATGTTAGCTCGATAGCATCTGGCGTCTTTAAGATGGAGCAATTTGAGTTTCAGAGTTTCACGCCACACGACATCAAAACGGCCGCCAGAAGGCTGTCACGTATGCTTAAAAAAAGCCTCACCCTGTGATTTTTGACATTCTGAGGTTTTGCGGGAGGTGTTCAGGTGAATGTTTACTTGTTCATGAAGTGAAATGACCGCTTTTATAGCAGAAGTGAATTCCAGATGTCTTCATTGATTTCTGGCCGCCATGTTGGTGCCCATCTGCTTGGGCACCAACATGGCGTTTCCATACTGTGCTCTGTAAATTTGTGTGGAACATTTTGACGGATAACTTGAGTACGGAATACATACAAACCCGAGACTTGGACAAGCAGAATATCTAGTAATTTTCTACAACCTGTAACATTCTTGATTTTTTTGACTTAATAGCTTTGGATTTACTTTTATGCGGCGCGACAGTGAAGACCAGCAATTTAAAGTTACCAGCAAACTGTCCAGCCCAACAGTATTTCAAAAACCCATATCGTAATCCGTTTCAATCTTTTCACTTTTGGCCATCCGTAACTTCTTTTGTATTTGCTGTGTTATTGAAATGTTCCTCCCATGCTTTAAGCGGCTAGTTTTATATTTCACTGAATTTTATGGTCATTTCCCATGCCTAAATTTGGCCAAAATCCGTGACACAGCATCTTTAAGGGCAAGCGCTGCATATGGTATGGGTATGAAACATTCATTGCCAACCAAGTTGAGAGAGAGAATAAACAATTACGTTTTGTGAGAATGTTACTTAGTAAAATTAATCTTTTCTTGCAGGTTCAGCGCAAACAAGTGGAATCACATTTGCAATCTGTCATGCGTCTCCATCTTGACTTGGCTTGTATAAAGTTAAATGACACAGAAGCTAAGTTAAACGCCACTGAAGTTAAGTTAAACGCCACAGAAGCTAGGTTAAACGCCACAGAAGCTAAGTTAAATGACACAGAAGTTAAGTTTAGTGACGCACGAAAGAAACTTGAGACAACAACGGAGTTGGTAGAGGAATTAAACACGCGGATTTTTATTTGGAAGATTAACAACTTTACTGAAATTTTGAGACAAGCGAAAACTAGAGAAAAAATTAGGATAGAAAGTGCTCCATTCTACACGGATAGAACAGAAAGTTATGGCTACAAGTTAAAAGTGTTGGTTAATTCTAATGGCTTTAGGTCTGCCCAGAATACTCACCTGTCGGTGTTCATTGTTGTAATGAAAGGTGAATATGACGCTATATTACCCTGGCCTTTCGAAAAGACAGTGAAGTTTACATTGATTGATCAACAGGAAGATCAAGCCAAACGTGAAAATGTTGCCAAGAGGTTAACCTCTGGCAATTACCCCGAAAACTTTGCAAGACCTATGACAGAAGAAAACGTATCGCGGGGGTTTGCTAAATTTATTTCTCACGAGAAACTTCATTCAAGGCGTTATCTTGTCGATGACACTCTGTTTCTTCAGGTTGAGATCGGACCATGATCCAGTTCATTTTGAAATTTGTTTTACATTACTATGCTCTTACCAAACGGAAAGACAACAGAAAAAAAAAGGGAAAAGTAAACTTCAAATAAAGCCAACTGTACAAAATGGCTTTCACATTGGACACGTATTAAAATAATCATGCGAATTGGCGCACATAATAAAACCAAACAAAAGACCGGCGCCGAGTTGAACAAGTAACACCCTCACGGGGAGCTTGCTATTTTTTTCTGACATTTGATTGGATGTTAACCATGCGCCGAACTTAAAAAATAATCAGATACATTATCTAGCTAAATCGAATGAAATATAAAGTATGCAAATCGTCATTTAGTGTTGATGCAATGAGAAGCGATGACGACCGGAAAAAAATACTAGAAAGTCCTTCATTTTTCACAAAAACTAGAACAGAAAGTTAAGTAAATTAATATTTATGCTTGCCTTATGTCTATGCTGTCTATAGGTCAGCGGCAAAAATACTCACTTGTAACTAGAAGTTCTCACTATCTGCAATTTCGAATTTCGAGCAGTAAAACTACTAGCTGCCGTTAGAAGCTGTACTGTTGGAAATTCGAATTCATTCCTCTGACACGTCATCTGGAAAATGTCACGTGACATTACAGGTGGCGAAAGCGTACTACAAGAGTTTCTATGAATTTAAAATTTAGCGTACTTAATGACCGTTTGTATGGAAAATATCTCCTTTTCCTTCAAAAAAGCTTCAATAAATCTGAAACGTTGAAACGGCGAAAATCGCGTGGATGGCTTTCCAAAGCATTAGGACTGACACAAAATAAGGCCTAGGACACCAGGTAAGGTTTTAAGCTTTATTAGTGAAGCTTTTCAACGGAAAAATGATTTTTTTTTTTTCAAATCCATACAAACGCCCAGTAAGAAAGCTCAATTTTAAATCCGTGCAAACTCCTATAGTACGCTTTGGTCACCTGTGCATGGTGGCATCGAGCGTCCAGTCTTCATAATTGCTACATTAAAAACTGTAAAATATAACGCTGTGAAACTTAATGAAAACCTAGTCATTTCGGCAGTGCTGTGTGATCTTTAATTAACGTTGCTACACATTATTATAAAATAGGCCCGCGGGGTTTGTTAGCTCGACCGAGTGATCTTCCCTTTAACGTCCTTTTACCCATCTCGACTGAAATTAAATTAATTCGAAAGCCCCCAAATCCTCCAAAAGCCCCACCCCCAGGCGATAACTTATGACCGGTCCCTGAGCACGAGTACAAAAAGCTGCTAGAAATTTTGGTTCATTCCACTGAAACATTTCCGGGAAATACGGAACTTTTGAAAAGGTAATCACTTTTTCCCGGTTGGGACTTTCCCCAATGGAAATCTGTGTTCAATTTACCGCTCTGGGTCGAGGTCGCGCCTAAGTTTTGCACCAGCTGCAGGCGCTCTTTTGACTTTTACAGCCGATCTTTTCAGCCTCAGGCATTATCCTCCAATATACCGCGTAAAGGGGTTAGGGCCAAGTGATTAGGGCGCCGGACTTGAAATCCGGAGGTCCCCGGGTTCAAGTCCCGCCTTAACCATTAGATGGAGTTGTTTCTCGGCAGACCCTAGTTAAACTTCACGATCATATTTGCAAAAAGACAACTGACCCGCCTGCTGCCAGTTGGGATTTTCGAGCTCGTTATCTTTTTAAATATTCGTTTCGTTTCAGTTTGAGTGGCATGCTTGAGAACTAGCATGGTGTAGGTATTTGCATTGACCACAACAAACAACATTTATATTTACATTTTAATACATTGCGGTTAAACCAAAATGACGGGTTCTTTGGATAAACTTCAACTTGTACACATTCTTCCAATATTCGAACGAAAAATCCCAAACAAAATTTCCGAAGGTTATTTTGTAAAATTGATTACCCGGCAGCCATAGGCTCCATTGCGGTATAAGGCCATCACCTTTTTTTTCGTTTATTGTCGAATGCGTTTTCTGATGTTGGGTCGGTCGGTCGGTCGGAAAAGAAAAAAAAAGAAACAAAAAAAATTGGAAAAGGAGTCTGGAACTAGGAGGCCCGGTATCTCAGCGTAATATCCGTGGAGCCTGGAAACAACAAGACGTGGTTATAAAGTAAACATGGCGGCAATGGAGGAAGGAAAAATCGACGTCGTGGTTAAACTCAAGCGAGAACAGCGAAATAAGGATGAACCGCCAAAACTGTATGGCAAAAAATTGCCTATGTTTCGGATTAAAGCGACATTTGTTTGAAATAATGTGTCGTTGCCTTCTGCATAACTTTTTTTTTTTTTTTTTTTTTGAAAACGCAAAAATCTGGGTCGGTCGGACGATACTAAACAGAGAAAAAAAGGGATGGCCTAAAACCCTAACAAATTCGAAATTTTGTCTTATCACTAATAATCCGAAAGCAACCAATTATATTTTGCCGTGCCGTTTTCACCTCTTTTCAGATTATCCAGAGGTTTTCTTTTTATGTATCAAATACGAGAAGAAAGAAAAACGAAAACCTCTGGCACAAGAAAATATACCCATAAATACCTGAAAAATTTATACTACCGTACACGTGACTATTGACGGGGATTTCCGACCGATCCGGTCTGATCCTGGTTTTGTTAACGCCCCAAATAGCTTCAAATGACCACTGATGTCCAACACGGTCTACTTGATACGAGTCTAAAAATACGTTTAAAGGAGAACGGAAGACAAAAATGCGAATTTTTTAAACTAGTTTAAATGAAAGTATGTGATGTGTGTTAAGCAAATATTAAGGTATTTAGAATTGTACTTACGTTTTAACCCGATTATGACAGCAAAAAGGTGCCCGTCAGGGCAATTTGAACGTCCGCCATTTTGTCCGCCGTATTGAAGGCTTGGCTGCAAAGCATGACGTCACTGCGCAATAGAATTTTCAAGCTCGGACGACAAAAATTACAGTTCATTGTGCACTTCTATGATGTTGTAAAAAAACGCCCAGATACATATAAAGAAGCAGAAGCTTTCATCGATTACCTCTGACAAATGGAGCGTTGCTCAATGAATTACTGGCGCGAATTAAAAGTGCGAAGTCGCCTAAACAAGTCAATGTCATGATTGCTCAGATAACCTTGAAGAGAATTGCTTAAAAGTGATCGCTGCCTCGAACTTTGAATCCGAAAAAACATACACAAGAGTTAAAGAAAGTTACTGTACCGACCATATTTCCACGTTAAAGTAGTGTATGCAGAAGGCTTAGCTTGAAAGCGAATGTCAGAGAAGCGAAAGCGAAGGTAAATAAAAAAGTAAAATCGACATATATGTTTATGACACTGTCTCCAGTGGGTATAATATTCTATTAAAGTTTCTCCGTTTCCAGTTGTAGCATGAAACGTTTGCATGAAATAATTAGCTTGAACAGAACATGGTACAAACCGATCAGCTATTCCTTGTGAATAAGTATTATGTTGGAGGATTTACCGAGTTCAGGAATGTAAAAAATATTATTAGTCTGACAGCCGTGAAATTAAAGATAGTTCCCGTCATAAACCTTTCTAAGCCGATCATTTGATTGCTAGGGTGCTTAGAGCTCCCAGTACATCTTAGCGAAATTAATATACCGGTAAGCAGGTTATTTCGCAGCCAATTGAGCCACGAACGCTTTCTCAAATGTTCGTGGCAAAAACTTGTGACAACAAAACACATCAAACAACAGTTTCTTCTCACCGAAAGTAGGGCTGTTTATTAGCTTTCAAATACAAATATCATCTTCTGAATACAAAATTACTATTCACCTGAAATTTAATTCGTGGATTCCTTGATTTCCTGGCAGCATAAACATTGTCTTTCTTGTTCGCCTTCCAAGTTAAGACGGAATCCGCCAGGACTTCGAGTAGTTGTTGGACAAAATTATGTACCAAAATTATTTACACCCTATTGCAAGCTTTTGTGTTACTGCTTCAAATATCTTTTCAAAAGAAATCGTTTCTAACAACACCAAACACCGAAAACCAATCTCGAAGTTCCGCTGAATTCCACTAAATCGCTTAAAAGACGCGAGCATTTGCCTATACCTTTGAACATTAAATTTCATTTTCTCAGGCTCTGATAAGAAATTGTTGTACCAAAATTATTTACACCTTATTGCAAACTTTTGTATTACTGCTTCAAATATCTTATCAAAAGGAATCTTTTCTAACAACACCAAACACCGAAAACAAATTTTGAAATTTCACTGAATTCCACTGAATCGCTTAAAGACGATTTTACAAAATGGCTGCACGTGAGAATTTCCCTATAGCTTGTGAACTTTGAAATTCATTTTCTACGACTCTGATAAGAAATTGTTGTTGGTGTTATCAGTGATAATTACTTACATCTTTACCTTTTATTTAGGGTAGAAAATGACGCAATAGAAGTTAAATTATTCTGGTACTCGATTTTTGTCCAACTTAAATAAATATTACTCGACTTCCTGGTGGATTCCATCTTAACACAAATATCCATTCTCGTCCCCAGAGCCCCCGTTTCTTTTGGTCACGTGGTCGGCGAAACGGAGGGCTCTGGACGCAGCCACTACCGGATGTCAGAAATTTTCTGACATCCGTTAGCGCATGTGTAGTAGCTTTCAACACAACTGCTCATGCTCACATGTTAATCCTGAGGGAGGGGGAGGGGAGAGAGTTTATTGTAATGGCTGATCGTGAGAAGATGTCAACAAAGCGATCAAAAGAGTCGTTGATTTTCATTTATGCTGAACGATCGAGAGTCAAAGCGATCTGAAAAGTGAACAGAAAGCTGCCTTAGTCGTCGTTGCCGTGCAGAAGCGGTATTATTTTTGTGTTTTATCAACGGATGTCGAAACGTCCAATTTTCTATAATCAGGTATGAAAGAAGTACAAATGTCAGATGAATTTTGTATGTTGATGTTGAATTCTAGAAAGTCGTACTGTTCCATGTAACAAGATTTTTAAAAACGGACAATCTCAGTCGCCTGCGAGTGTTTTTGAAACGCCACTTTAGACGTGTTCGTTAATTGAGTGGATAGATTTAGCACTGTAAATTAAAGATATTGCAAAGAAAATATAATATCAGTGTAATGGCATTGCATTTGAAAATCTTGTCTTCTAAGTGTGATTCGTAGTTCCACAAGAATGCCTTCCCTTTGAATTAAGATTGATTTTCTTTCCTTATGTTTTAAATTTTATAATTAAAGTGAGGGGAAAAATCAAACTGGGAAATATTAATTTCAAGGAGGAGGGGTTGAAAGTGGATCTGTTTTCTGTGTGTTTTTTAATATGGGTAAAAATGTTAAAATATTTTTCATCACCCCAAAAGAATTAGAACCTCCTTCAGATTTGCCAGTGATATTTTAAACCATATACTTCATGCAAAAATATTTTTCTACAAAAGATTTAGGACTCAGACTTGGCTATAACTTATAAGCTCAATAAATTATGGGAACGAGGACCACTCACAATGAAGAGGAGTCAGTATTTGTACTGAATAATTCTTGTGCATAGGAATGGGTGAGAAATCAGTTCAAGAACTTGACTTTTTTCTACCTTTTCAGGATGACCCTGAAGGGGGCACTTGAGATAACAATCACTTGGTAATGCATCAGTCAATTCCAGCAGTGCCCATCCCACCCCCCCCCCCCCCGGGCAACCCTGGGGCATTTCCCAATGTTGCCCGTCGTGGGGGTGGGGCATTTGCGTACCTCCGGTTGACCCCCGGGCATTTGACACGTGGTTTCGAAACCGTGGAGTGCGTCGCGTATTCGTGATGGAGGCGTTTATAGGCCAAGATGTGGACTACATTGCAGATTAGCTAGTCCATGAAGGACTAGAGAAGCTCGTGGATGTTCATGGATGTTTTTAAATGTATATTTTCTGAATTTTAGATATTGCTTCATTGTCAAGAAGCAACAACTTATATTATTTTCTTAGATCACCTATCGAGAGATTGAAAACAATCAACGCGGGAGCGGGGCATTTGCCCGGTTCCCTCATCCCCACCCCGGGGAATTTACCAAAGAAATGCTAATGCCCGGGGGTTAGCCCGGGGGGGGGGGGGGGGGGGATGGGCACTGCTGGAATTGACTGATGCATAACTGCAAAACCTTTCTGACAGATGTTCATTAATTTTGACTTGTATGCCAGTGCAATATTACTTGGCAATTTATAAAAAATTGTGTGCACTCCACCTAAATACTGAGACAGCAAATACTTAAATATTTATAATAAAATTAAATTCTTAAATCTGTAGTGAGCTGCTGTTGTAAAAATTATTTAAGAGGAAACAGGGTTAACAGTCTTAACAGGATATATTTTGAAACATTTGGTATCATTTTGTTAGATTAAATGAAAATAATCATCTGTCCACAGATGCCAACGCAAGTCTTCATGTTACTCCAGAGCCCACTTTCTTATTTCTTAGGTTATCAATACACTGAAATGCAGGGGACAAAAAATGCCCCTTCACTTCGGAAAGGTGAACCTATGAATTTTCTATTTTGCGAGAAAAGATAGGGGGAACCTGACCCATTTTACCCATGAGCCATCCCTTTCTCCATAAATATTATGAATGGTCATAAGGCAGCACTACTATAAAAGATTATGCAACACTATGCCCTAGGCTTGCAATTGACAGGGTCTGGTTATTCTCAGTTTTTGTGCTTCAACTCCACTGCAAACATCTGATCTCAAATATTGGGAGAATCGCAAAGAGGTTTGTAAGTGACCTGATTTGACATCAGATATAGATTAATGTGTCAATGCAGCACTAAATAAATCAAGGTGAACAGGGTCACTGGGGCAAATGCAGCCTTTAATAACTCTAGAATTGTCAAGGTTACTCTCAAGAGCACTTGTTTGTTTTAAATCTTATTAAATATATACATGAATATAAAATGAAACAATGCCAATTTCCTTCCTTCACCTGTCCCCCTTTATGCCAAGTGGTGCAAAGGCCAAATTATGCCAGTTGCTGTAGATGCCCACAGTCTTTGAAGACATAAACTGTGTTAACTACACCTCCACAGTATAAGCAATGTTGGAAAACAAGTAAGTGGTTCCATGATGGAACCAAAAATATTTTTTTTTTTTCCCTGGACATTTTTAACAACTACCGTGCACTTTGATATTCCTTGTTCTTACTATGAACACTCAACTCACAGCTGTATATTTTTTTTTTATTTAACACTGATAAAGCTTACTGAGTTGAAAGTCTTGAAATGATGGTGGTGGTCTGCTGAACATGTAAGAAATGTTTTTGTATATATGTTCCACATAAATCTTCAATCTAGTATGCTGATAAACATACTTATAGCATAATCTATTTTCTTTTGTACCTTAACAATCCGATATATATTGCACAATGTAATTCTGTAAGCATTCTAGGTAATATATATAATCCACAGTACAAGTTTGCACGATAATAGAAACAATTTCAAGATCAATACAAACGCTTTTGCAACATCAACTGATCAAGACCATGCAACGACAACAGAGTGTACAGGACAACATTCAACATTGTATGGGGGCAGAAAAAGGGATTTTGATTTTGGGAGACGTGATAGAGTAGAGTTCTGTTGAATGTCTAAACTTTGTCAGACTCTCAAGGCTTCAATATTCCACGAAATCCGGCAATCAATGGCAAAATCAAAACACGAGTTTTTAAAAACATACCGCCTACAGCAGTTTGGAAGATCGAAGACAGATTTTAAATCTGCTGACAGTGCTAAACGTTTGAAACCTAGCTCACACAGGGACTCACACAGGTCATCTTCTGCTTCTTTACAACAGCCACGTATCGATAACAGTTTCGTGCGATTCATCGATTGCCGGTCGCCATAAGTTTTCTAAGAAATCTTTTTCCTGTTAATTTCCGGTCCGGAAGCAGAGTGCCGTGCGTAGTAGTGTAAAATTTTGTTTCGTGGTGCGCATTCATTGTTCATCAACCAATGAAAAAATTCGAATTAATTCCTGCGTCCAGAGCTACTCGAGTAGTTGTCTTTTCGAGAGAGCCAAGACAATTCAGTTTTTCCAAAATATTTTTTATTTTTATTTTCCAAAATATTATTTTTTTTTTTATTTTCCAAAATAATATTTTGGAAAAACTATTATTTTTTATTTTGGAAAACTGGCTTAAAGATTTTAATCATTCAATATAATCAATGGAGAATCTTAAGGTCAAAGATTTGAAAGCTCTTGCCAAAGAGCGAGGCATCAAAGGTTATTATAGAATGCGTAAAGCGGAGCTGATCGAGGCGTTGACTCCGGTGGGTGATCCTTCACAACCTGATATAGTTTATGATCTGATAAACATAAATTCACCTCCTACTACGTCAGCAACAGCAGAACATATTAAAAAGACAAATTTAAAATGCCCTCACGGTAAACAGAAGCGACAGTGTAAAGAGTGCGGTGGAAAAGACATATGCCATCACGGAAAGCATAAATATTATTGTAAAGAGTGTGGAGGATCACAGATCTGCACTCACGGAAGATTTAAAAAATACTGTAAAGAGTGTGTGGGATCACAGATCTGTTCACATAATAGAGTAAAATACACTTGTAAAGAGTGCGGAGGAAAAGGCATCTGCACTCACGGAAAACTAAAAAGTCGTTGTAAAGATTGCGGAGGAAAAGACATCTGTCCTCACGGTAGACAGAAATATCATTGTAAAGAGTGCGGTGGAAAAGGAATCTGCACTCACGGAAGATTTAAAAAATACTGTAAAGAGTGCGGTGGAAAAGGAATCTGTCCTCACGGTAAACAAAAATATCATTGTAAAGAGTGTAAGACATAACTTTACCTTAACCTTTTCATAACTTGGTCGAGTTATGAAAAAATTCTCATACCCAACTTTATCGAAACATATACCAAGCTAATCCACCGACGACAATCGTAATCACCGCAAGATTAATATCATGTTTTGTTGAGTCGGGCTTAGCCGGCTTAGGTTTATCAGGCTCTTCCTCCTCAATCTTAGGTCTCTCCACCGTAGTCTTCTGTTTCACAACCGAAGTGTGAGGTAACAAAACCTTACTCTTACCGAGGTTATGTTTTATACCGACCGACACTATCTTAGAATTAACATCTGTATTCACTCCCAATTTCATGCTCGGTTCAACACGTTTCAGTCTATTGTTATAACCGATCGTACTCTCTGTATTGATCACCATTCTCGAAGGCATTAACCACGTACCGGGAGAGACTGCAAGATCGAGCTTGACTTTCGCCTCCTGTACAGCGAGTTGAAATCTCTGTACACTCTTACTTATGTCAGGCTGTTTAATCGCATCCTCCAATAACACGAGAAACTCTTGTCGAACCTCCTGCGCACTTCCCGTGTTTCCGAGAATACTACTTCGAACGTTCACCTGTGAACCCAATACGCAGTAAACAAGCGCTTCGATCGATTGATTCAATCTCGCCTGACCGGCGTTAGTCAATCCGTTAGATACCCTCGTGAGAAAGTACTCGTAACCATTATCTATATCATTCAATATGTACTGTAGAAGATTACCTTTCGATCCCTCTCCTCCCTCTTCACTGAATTTAAAAAATCCGGGATAGGAAGATTCATGGCCTTCCTTAGACGGTCCTACGTAAGAGACCCAAATGTAAACAGATCCCAACCCGTGATTCTCTCCTTTATGACATCGAAAGTCAGAATCAGTCGAAATATTAAACTCTTTACAGATTCTCTTATAAGAAGGAATATCGTATCTGTTATCCTTTTCATTAAAGGGTGGATCACCGGGTAGAGCGATCGAACTCTGTATTCCTCCCATCTGAAACAGGATTCTCCTTATAGTAAAGTATACGTGAAACCAGAGAATAGCTCGTATCTGCGGTGGAAGTTTGAGTTCATGGTCAGTCAAGTCGATTCCCCCCATCTTCTCTTCTAATAATGAACGCAGGCTCACCCCGCAACCTGTCGTTGCACACCAGACAGCGAAGTTAAGCTGCTGCGGCCAATACCGCATATTAGGTCCGTTCAACCACTCATGCGACTCTTTTGAAGAGGTGTGTTTAATCACCGTATTCGTAAAGATGTCTCTGACAGGTACGGAGAAATAATCTGTTGGTGTTGCGTAAATATCGAGTCTCTTCAACTTCTCTCTCAAGTTGAGGCTCTTAAGTGGTTGACTCTCACCGAAATCGATCGCAGGAATAGGTAATGAGGGATGAGGATTAAGTGTCAACTCCAAAGGAAAATCCACGGGAAGACCCAACGCTTTTTTCATCTCATCGGGAAAGTACAGACTGTACTCAAATCTTTTCTTATAGAAGACTTCATACTCTGAACCATCCCTACCAACGAATTTGACATGCTCTTCTTTATTCTCTCTATCGTATCTTTCAAATACTCGTCGGAATTTAGACAGGACGGCATGGGGATACCGTTCGAGAAATCTGTTCCACAGAGATTTGGGTTCATCATCATCTTTCTGATTGCTCATATCTATTTATCGATCATATGTTTTTAAACGAAGTAAGGATTATAGGGAGGATCTCTAAATGACTCATCTCTCGACAAGACTATCAGGCAGTTACAGCTCACTCTGACTGGGCGAGTTTTTTTAATATCTCTGCACGAATATTTTCCTTCATCTTTTTTACATCCACCTGTGGCATAGGGGGTGGTGTTCTGTTCTTTTCTCTTATCGATCTCTTCATCTCATAATACTTTTCATACTCAGATTTTATCAGAACAAACTCTTCATGACTTATCTTATTATCCGTCAACGATTTAGAGACGACGTCCTTTATCGTGTTTATCTTCGCTTGACAGACAGAGACGGTCTTTTCATGCTTACTCACCTTATTAGATACAGCTTTAGCAAGACTCGCTGTCGCTACGCTCGTCAAGGCACAGACACCCCCGACAACGCCTAATGCGACCGATACGGGAAGCCCGACTCCAGTGAGTCCCGTACCCAACCCTCCTCCGCAGAGAGCGACAGAGAGAGTTCCGCTGCCAGTGGACAGATTTAATAGTGCACTCCTTGCACGCTTATACTTTCTGTATATTTTTTCACAATCCTGCAGATCTTTCTCGAGAAGGGATAACCAATCTGCACACTGTTTTAATCTGAAGTTTTCACCGGTGTATTCGTTCGGTAACTGAGGGTATATCTCTCTATAACTATCCATTTACTTTCTCTTACTCTTATTTTTAACCTTCTCAACGAAGTAGACAACGACGGCGATTATCAACAACCACGCATTCTTTGCAAGAAAACCGATCGCCTCACCCGCTGTTTTGAAGATGAAACTCGCTATCGCACCGATCATTCCTGGAAGTATCTCTCCCAACTTCTTTCCTATGGCTTTAAAACCCTTACCTACTCCTTTACCCAATCTCGACAGACCGCTCTTAAGATTGGATACGATCACACCGATCACCGCACCCACGGCTGATAAAACAGCGAAGGCTGTGAAACCGTACTTTTTAAAGATGGCCTTCACTCTATCTCTGATTGACATGCGTTCCTCTATAACTTCGTTCTCTCTCTCCAGATTCTCTATCTCCTCTCTCTGCTGTTCAATGTTACGATCGATGTTCTCTATTCCACTAGGTCCAGCATCTTTACGTGAAGACTCGAGATCTTTAACTTTCTCTCTTCGCCTCGTTATCTCATTCTCGTTACCCTCGATAACTTTCTCTGCAGATGGACCGAGACTCTCTTTTATAGTCTTCGGTAATTTTTCATTAAGTTCACCATCAGGTTTAAAAAGAGGGTAACTCTTACCTCCCTTTCTTTTCATTCTTACGACCACTCGATCATACTCATCGATATCAGATGTGAAAGAGGAGTTGGCAGGATTGACCTTCGGATACTTCTCTCGGATCCTTTCCCAAGCGTCATCTCTCCTCTCCTCTCTCCTTATAAGGGGTGTGTTCTCATCAATAAAAGAGGTCTCTTCATAATTGGGATTATAGAAACCGTGCTGACGCATATCTCTTCTCGATGTTGAGGTCATAGGTATCGATTCTACCTCATCGTCGTCATCACCGGGGTCAGTAGGTTCAAAAGGATTCTCTCTATCGGGTATCTCTGTCGGGTCAACATCCATTATTCTTTACTTGATAAGTAAAGAATCTTTAAACTTAAAATAATCTACTCGCGATGTAACCCAAAGCCAACATCCCTCCCCCGACGTAGGCCATCTCACCCACTCTTTGATCATCACTCGGTCGGTAGTAATCAGAGAGTTTGGGTTCTTGAAGAGAGTAATCAGGGTGTGTCTGACTATAGAGTTTAAAAGCCTCATCAGTGTTCGAGAGATTCTGTGAAGCCTGATGCTCCTCATCTCTCTGCTGATTATACCAATCTAAAAGTCTCTGTCTCTTCTCTTGGTAAGCTGCGTAATCTCTTTGGTACTTTTCCAAGGCTTTATCGTGTCGAATTCTCTCTGTGTTCGTATCAGATCCGCTCAGATACTTTGCCAAATACGATCCCCCGACAAAGGCGGTAGCGTTTAAAACTGCTCCGCCTATCATTAACGCAATCGTCGCCATTTATTATTAATAAATAGATAAACCTTTATCTTATTAAGATGGTAAAATCTTCTGTTTCTCCAAATACTCTTTCAAGTACATACTTCCGGAAAGAACAGCGACCCATTTGCCGTAGTTAACAATGCTTGATGAGGGATCGTTTATGAACGATTCTTTCATAGCCTTCTTCGCAATGTATCCGACTCCCGCCGAGAGACCTATAAGAACGGATGCATCAGTGACGGTCTTCACAAGTTTATTCTCTGACATTTTTACTCTTCGAAGATTATCTTTAAATAATTCTCACAGAAAGGTATCGTAATCATTTCCATTCTTTTTCTCCTCTTCTTCTCTTCTTACGATCATGCGGTGATTATACTCTCCGCACTCACACACTCCTCCACCTTCGGGTATCGTAACTCCGCAGACACAGTGTTCTTTCGGTAACATTAAATATATTATGACTGCAACCAGAATTTCTGAAAGAATGAGAGTTCTCCACATTTTAAATAGGGGAGTAAATCTTTAATCGATCTTATTTATAAGTATCATGCCGAACTTTTTATACCCCTCTCCCAAACCGTCAAAGATGGTTCTGGCATCTGAGGTCTGTATAGACAGTTTTGTATCTTTGTAAATATCTAAAACGGAGATAAAATTATACGTTTTCCAACCCTTGCCTGAGTTGGGTACCGTGATGTTAATATTATCGCTAAGACTCAGAAAGGGTGCGGGATTCAATATGAACTGAACAGTTCCGTTATCATCCTCATCGGGGGTCTTCAAACCATCGATCAGAGATATCGAGTAGACTCCCGGATTCTTGATCATTATTCTCTCTTCGTCATCATCATTTACGATGAAATCGGAGGGATCACTCTGTCTGGTGTACCGAGTAAAATCCTCTGTTCCGTTTGCAAAGAATCTGATGAAGCTATCGTTGTCGTGTTTGAGATAACCTTTATAAAAGACTTTTTTGGGGATGGATTCAATAATCTTTTGCAGAGTGATCGATTCTCTCTCATCAACGGTTCTGTTCACATAATTGACATTAGCCGCGTAATCAACGTCTTTAGTTTCAGGGGTCTTAAGGTTATGTAATGAATTCCCTCCCATATCGAGATCTCCCTTCCTGTTAACCTTCTCGTCGACGTAACTCTTGTTAACTGCGTCTCTGTCACCGACGGGATTGGCAAGGTTTACGATTCTCTTCAATTTGAGATCGAGATTCTTCGGTGTCTTCTTCTCCTTAATGTTATTATCTTTCTTCGAGTTAAGGGAATCGATCCTCTTCAGTATCTCTTCTCTCTGCATATAATCTTTCAAGTAAATACTTCCGGAAAGGATAGCTACCCATTTAAGGTAGTCTGTAATGCTTGTTGAGGGGTCATCCATATTGATAAAGTATCCGAAACCTGATGAGATACCTATAAGAACGGAGGCGTCATAGATAGTCTTGAAGATCTTCTCTTTCGACATTTATCTTAAGAGAGAAGATCTTTAAATCTTTAATACATCCCCATCTTCGGTACGGGAATCTTTGAGGGTTGAGGTCTTTCTATCACAGGGGGAGGATCGTCTTTTCTGTAACTCATAAACATATTGATCACTGTCAAACCGATACCGACAAGAGAGATCGCGGTTGTGAAAGAGATCTCAGGAATCCACCCCTCTGAGATAGCAGATTCACCCGTTTCTCTCTCCTCTTCCTGAGACTTCTCAGCCTCACGTTTCATCTTCTCTTTCAACGCCTCTTTCGCACGTTTATTATACTCGGCGAGTCTCTTTCCTGCGGCGACCTTCTTGGGATCTTTCTCTTTTGTTTTAACGTTACTTTCAATAGGGATCTTAGTGATCTGTTCAACTTCTTCAGACATTTAATACTGATTGACATCTCTTTAATCAATCTTCACACCCTTCATTATTAATTTACCGATAATGAAAGGCTTGAGATGCCAATAAGTAATGTAGTGAGGGATTCTTATCAAGAGAACTCCTTCATCTCTGCACATCTCATCCTTCAGAGAGTCTTTCATAACTTGGTACTCGAAATCATCCACACAGGAGTGAAATAGGGGAGTGAACCTAGAGTGCTGAATACCATCGTACTCGAATGCCAAACCTTTACCTTTTGGGGTGACTATGTCAGGGTTATAACCGTCTAACTCGAGGTTCTGATAAGTGCAAGGATTCTTCAACCAATCGGGTCTCACCGATTTGAACTCTTTTTTGAATAACTCTTGAAATATCTTTCTACACTTCTCTTCATACACTCCGAATGACATGTTTAGTTAACTATTAAGAAATGTTTAAGCTAAGCTTAACAGTCTTATTAAGTTAAGCTTAGCATATTATTCAGTCACTATTAAGAGTCTTCTTCATTCTCCTTAGAATTCTCCTCACTCGGTCTTAACTTTACGTGCTTAGCAACCTTAAAGAGTCCGCTAGCTAACGCTACCAATCTTCCTCCCTTCAGTACCAAGAGACCTGCAAAGTTACTAAGTTCACGTTTAACAAGATCATCGTTCTTCAAATCTTCATTCAGTGCCTCCACATCATCCACGGGAATAACATAGGAGATAAGAACGGATGCCGCGGAGATTGCTGACTCCACCAATCCGGTCGATACTCTCTTTCCCATGACAGTCTTGTATCGATTAAAGTATTTTTTCACCTGTTTCGGTGTTAGTCTCTTAATATCTCCTAGTGTCATCGCTTTACCGAGATACTCCTCTGTCGTTCCGAGAGATGCGAGTATCGCGAGTGATTCTCTCTCTTTTTCGAGATCGTCATCATCATCGGAGGTCTTATCCTCTTTAACCTCCGGTATCTCTTCGATATAATCTTCAACGTTCGCCATATTGATTTATTACAAAGTCTTCTTTTAAACCGGTATCTCCAGATAACACTCAAACGGATATCTGAGGCAGAGACAGAGTCGAGCGTATCTCTCTGTTTTTAACAGTTTAAGAAATACTCTCTTAGTATCCGTGTCTAAATCTCCTCCGTAATCTTCGAACAGGGTCTTCATTCCGACCTGAGAGGGATTGTGAAAAGCGACCACGCAGGCTACGTTCTCTCGGAAGGGTTTCGCTATCGAGGTCAACTGCTGTGTCACCACCCATACACTCAATCCGTCGTGTCTCCCTGAGAAAGCGAGGTCGATAAATTTATTAGATCGATTCTTAAGATCTTTTGAGACGGCGCAGTCATCGAGAATTAAAAGGGTGTTTGTTCCCGAGAAGAGATCTGACATTGCAGACAGAAGGTCGTTAATCTCATCTGAGTTACTCGAATCCGGAGATAGGATGAAGAAGCGTTTATCACCCTGCGCGAACCCTCGATAGGTTCGATTCTTAGCATAGGTCGGGCAGATCAGAACAATGTACTCAAAGACCTTGCGGAAGTGTCCTCGTAACTTCTCTATTAGGTACTCTGTCTTCCCACAGTTCGTCGGTCCGGTTATGATCATGTTAAAGGGAATCTTATCTCGTAACTCATTCATTTATTTAATATAGGATCGATTTTAACTCTGTGTTCATGATCTCCATAAATGCGTCAGCGACCACGAACATATGGCATTGAATCTTTCCCGTTCCGCTTGTCTTCCTCTTGATCTCAAGTTTCACACCGTCTCGTGTTGTGTTTATGTGAAGACCTCCTCCGTGAATACCGTTGTCATAGAAGGTTCTCAAATCGATCCAGATAGCGAACTTGTCTGTGTAGAAATCCTCTTCCTTCATCTTACCAGAACCACCCATTCGTCTCTTGATCGATTCCCAAAAGTCGGATGGTACCATCCCCTTTGAGAAGAGTCGGTTGGGCATGCCGTCGATGTTTATGTTGATCGATTTAATGTCAGGATTTACAAACTTCTCAGAGTCTCGTTCTCCCTCTTTATAATCCTCTTCAAACAGACAGAGTATACCCGTCATCGACTTTCTAGGAAGATTGATGTGCTCGTTAATTACGCTGTCGTCCGGCTCTGTGATGGGAAAACTTTTGTGAAGGATTACGTTCTCGTAGTAGAATCCTTTGCCTACCTGATAGGAAGAGGCGGCCTCACTAGACAAGTATTCACTCGTGATGCATCGATACTCCAACTCAATGTTAGTCAATTTATAGGTTGGTGGTGTCTTCTCCTTCTCTTTTTTATCATGATTTAATATCTGATCGACCTTCGGTAGAGAGATCTCAAACAACAGAGGATGAGGAAGAGCCTTAGGATAGAGAGCGCCGTGATCACTGAGAACGGGATGGTCGAGAGGTATAACGTATTTGGTGTTGTGAACTGTGGCGAGGGCGACCTCCTTTGCGTTAGTTGTGCTCTTATCCCCTGCAGGTGTACGAAGTTTTCTCATATTCTCGGATGAGATTCCCTGTTTTAATCTGTCATCTCGATCCTCTAGAAAGAGATCATGGTAGGTCTGAAAGAGATCGTATCTCTCTGTGGTCTGAAGTGTCTCTCCTCCGAAAGAGACCTTGAGCTGTTTAACGAGGTTTCGACCGACGTTATTTACGAGGGTGTTGTTTGCATGACCTCCGACTTTCAGGTTGAAGAGAAGATTGACTGATCCCGGTACGATGACCACGTGGTCAGAGAGTTTGGGAATGTTTACGGTAATGGTCTCTCCGGGATTCGCTGATGAGGGATTAAATGTGATCCTGTTGAGAGATGACTCCGCCTTTAAGCTGAACGGTTCTCTCGGTACTCGGTTCGGTTTGATAATCTCTGCGATAGCGTGCGACATTTTAAAAGAGAGAAAGATTATTTTTAAATGAGTAACGAGAGAATTTTTAAAAAGATTTACTACAGTCCGGAGGGTTATTGGAAAGGGTACTCTGCGGTATCGAAGTTGGCTTCCGCAGCTAAGGTTGTTGAAAAAGAGGCGAGAGATTGGTTAGAGAGACAGGCACTTTGGCAGATCTATTTACCTCCGCCGAAGTATTTACCGAGACCACATTGGAGTGTGAGTAGACCGAATGAGATTCACCAAGCGGATCTTCTCTTTCTTCCTCACGATAGGGTGGGAAGAAAGACCTATAGATACGCTTTGGTTGTGATCGATGTTGCCTCGAGATATAAAGATTCTGAGGCGTTAACATCGAAAGAGAGTCAAGAGGTAGCGAAGGCCTTTGAGAGGATCTACTCTCGAAAACTTAAGTGGCCAAAGACATTAATGGTCGATCCAGGTAAAGAGTTTATGGGTTATGTTACAAAGTTGATGGATAAACATAACGTAAAGATACAGAGAAGCGAAGCGGGTAATCATCGAGCTCAGGCCTTCGTTGAGAGAGCGAACAGAACTTTGGGAGAGAGATTATTCTCTCATCAGTATGCACAGGAGATGGTGAGTGAAGGTAGATCGAGAGTCTGGGTGAAGAGGTTGCCCGTCGTCATGAAGGCCTTAAACTCTCAGGTGATCAGAATCACAGGTAAAGAACCCGATAAAGCCCTCGGTTTAAAAGAGGTTGAGATTGATCCTGTAAATTACAGAAGACCTGTTGGATTAAAAGAGAAGAGATTACCCTCGGGTGTTCAGGTAAGGTATCTTCTCTCTCCCGGAGAGGATGAGGGAGGAGAGAGAAGGAGAGCGACTGATCCGATCTGGAGTATTACGGTCTATAATATAAATCGTGTGGTGATCTCTCCCGAACAGCCTGTTTTATATTATCTTCTAGATGGTCCGAAAAGATCGTTTGTCAGGGAAGAGCTTCAAGTCGTACCAGAAGATACTGAGTTACCTCCTTTATAACCGTAAGCGAAGGTGTGAATGTTATCCTTCTGTATGATCCTCTTATCATCGAATGGAGAGAGAGCGATCTTGTTAACCGTCTCGGAGTACATGGTGTGAAGATGACTTCTGATAACATTCATCTTTCTCATAGCGGTTTTATTATCGAAGAGGCAGTCTTTGTAATCGTTGAATGTTATGGTCTTCTTTATCACCGCCTTCTTCACTCCCTTACACTTCTTCTCTTCGTAAGACTCCTCCACTCTATATGAGTAGAGTTTTGCCCTCAATCCGACAAACTCTGCGATCTGCTTCCCTGAGGCCTCGTCTTTAAACATACCGATGACCTTCTTATTTACACCGGTGAGAATACCGCTTGGATGATCCTTCGGGTAATTACTAGTGTCGAACTTATCTTTCACATCGGAGGAGATGTCTCTATAAAAATCTTCCGTCTGTATCTCGTAGGCGAGGCTGTCCGTGTCGGTGAAGAGTAATTTAGCGTTCTCTCCGTACTTGGGTTTGATGTAATTATAGTGAAAATCGTACATAAGGGTCTTACTCAGGTCGAGGATAGACATACCGAGGTATACAGGTTTGTTAAAGTATAACTTCACCTTCTTCATATGAACGGCCGCAAGATTCTTTGAGAAGATTGTGTGATGTTGATAATTCGGTTTACACGTTAACTTCTTCGCCTGAGATACTCGAGTGACCAATCTTATGTCGACTCTGTTTCTGATGTTCTCCATAGTCTTACCGAATACGGAGTTATTCATCAACTTGAAAAAGTCTTTCTCAAAATCGTTAGTTGCCTTAGCTCTGAGATCGGTGTTAAGATCGATGTACGGCTTTAGCCACGCACACTCATCGAATGTGATCCCTCTATGAATCTTGGTTAGTTTAAGACCGAGAGAGAGATAGAGTTTAAGGGTTTCGTGATGAATAACGTAATTCTTTTTATCGTTTAGATTTGGGATAAGTTTCTCCACCTTATTTACGGTTACTCTCTCTGGTGCTAACGGATAGTCGTTATGCAGGTCGTGAAGATTTTCAGGGTAGGTTAAGTCGACCTCAAGTATGCACGGCATACTCTCCCAATTCTTCATCTCTTCATTATTCATAAATCTGAAACAGTCAATCGGCAGAGGTTTACTCATTGCCCAACCGTAGAGATTGTTTGCATCGAGATAAGAGATGAACTTGGTCGGTTGATCGGGATCGTAATCTTTCATATAAGGATTGTTGGCTTTTCCGTATCTCGTAGATATCATAGAGACTCCTCCTCGAATTCCTTTCTCAATCATCATTAACATGTCGTAATCGGTTAATAACTCCAGTCTGACCTTGGCGATCTTTAAACACGCATCCCATGCTAGACCGGGCGCTGTGTAATAGAACATCGGGTCGAGATGGTAATTATCAAGACAGACATCCCTGAAGTTTTCAAAGACATCGGAGAGAAGGAGAACATCACTCTTAAGATAGAGGTCATGGTAATCTCTCATGGTCTTCATATTGAATGTTTCCCAGACCTTCTGTGCGTGTATGTAATCCTCTTCTGAGATTCCGCTGTCATTCAATATTGAGTGAAATGACTCTTTCGGTGGAAGGTGATCAGCAGAGAGTCTGTTGAAAGAGTCAAACCAATCGTAGGGAAAGACACCCTTTCTTTTTATAATGTCTAACTGTTCACCTTCATAGAATTCTGTAAGATTTTTAAAAAACTCTTTCGGCAAATTATTTACCAAACTGTCTAGACTTGTCGCCATGAATTTGAAAGAGTCGATAAATCTTATTTCACGAACAACCTCTTTCTCTTCTCCCTTTTTATTAATGAATTTATCAACCAAGATATGCTTGGAGAATGAGATATACTTCTCCTCGTTATTAGGTATGCAGTCTATCTTTCCCTCTGATTTACCGAGGTTTTTGATAAATAGATGACTGTCGTAACCAGATAGATTGTGAAAGATTACGGGATAGAACTTCGGTAGTCTATACTTAAGGTTACACATGCTATGGGCCGCTCCTCTAAACTTACCGGTGAGATGACAGTGGTCGCGAACCTTTTTAAATCTTGGATCATCTCCCTCTTTAGGTATTCCTCTCTCACATATGTGGCAGATGGTTGCCTTTTTATAATTGATCTTATCTTTTGCTGTCATCACCATCTTCTTCGGGATTTTAAACCTGTTGTATATCTCCTTAATATCTTCCTCCAAAGACTCTATGAATAACTGAGGGACATTATCGTTCGGTGATTCGGCTGTGTAATGAACGAGTTTCGGAGATAAAATGTTGTCATCGAAACATTTGATAAGATAACTGAAACCTGAGGGTCTATGCTTTTGGTATCTGTTGGTGAAGCTTTTGGTATCTTTGGGTTGACAGGTGTCAATCTTCTCTGTGAAACACTCGAAATCAGCGTATACAACGAAGGGAACTCTCTGCTTTTTGTAAAAATTCTTAAAATAAATGTATTTCGGTCCTAAGAACTTCCCTTCATCATCTTTAAACATCGGCATCTCTATCTTGACAGCCTCGTTATTCTGGCAGTACTCTTTATGTTTATCCAGTGATTTTACCGAGATAAACGAGTTTAGACATCTGTAGCAGAAATGTATCTTTCCATTATGATTACTTTTCTGCTTGGATATAAGTCTCGACATGTTTTTGATCCAGCAGAAGTGATTGGTCTCTTCATTAGCGATAAGTAGAAGGTTTATAACCTGTTCACAAGAGTGCTCATTCTTTTTGCTTATTCTTAAAGGGTAAACAACACCTTCATAACCAAAGACGTTGATCGCGTAAGGATTCTGATTCTCAAATTTATCAACAAATTCCTCTGATACAGGAAACTCGATACCTGTCCAGTCAAACTTCTCTGAATCTTTTCTCATCTGTTTACTCAGTCTCTCACCGTGTTCTTTAGCAGGAAACACTGCTGAGGTTACTGCCCACTTAAAACACTCATTATCTTTTTCATTCTTTACGTTGATGATCGCGTTCTTATCTGCTAACTTTTTCGGTAATGGAATGTATGAGGAAGCAGACAGAGGATTGTAAGGGTTAATGTTGATGTCAAGGTGCTCGACTCGGTCGAATTGCCAACCAGATCCTCTGTTATTAAAATTCTGTATCAATTCAAAGATTCGGCTCGTCATCGTATTATAGAGATCAGATAGATCGGTTGACTCTGTCACAATCTCCATTTTCGATGCGAAGGAGTATACATTAATATCGATGTTACCGGTGGCAGGATTCTCTTTGGTAAACCTTACGGTGAGAATTAACTTTACTTTGATCGATCCCTTACTCTTTATAAGATCTATAACCCTCGGTTTGACGCTTCTCATAAACGTCTTCTCATCCATACCGTCCACTCCGTTAACTCTGAACGTTTTGAAATAACCCTTTATAGCTGTCTTGTGCTCTCTGGGTGTTAGGAGGTTATCATACCTATTAAATATACGGTTCACCCTCTCTTTTAGACTATTGACTCTTTCATTAACAGTCTTTTTAATAGGCTCTGGGACTTTAGATATTATCCAGTCTGCAAACTTGTTTATCTCTCTCTTTATCGGCTTTGCAGCATTTGAGGCAAGATTCTTCAGTTGTGATACTTTAGAGGTATTCACAGGTTTTGACGGTTCGAGTATGGGAATATCGATCTCAGGTATGGGTTGATCCATTATGTGTTGAGGTTGTGTATGATCACCCACCGGAGTCAACGCCTCGATCAGCTCCGCTTTACGCATTCTATAATAACCTTTGATGCCTCGCTCTTTGGCAAGAGCTTTCAAATCTTTGACCTTAAGATTCTCCATTGATTATATTGAATGATTAAAATCTTTAAGCCAGTTTTCCAAAATAAAAAATAATAGTTTTTCCAAAATATTATTTTGGAAAATAAAAAAAAAAATAATATTTTGGAAAATAAAAATAAAAAATATTTTGGAAAAACTGAATTGTCTTGGCTCTCTCGAGAAGACAACTACTACTCGTAACGGCACAAATAAAACGAGTAGCTCTGGGGACGAGAATGCACAAATATCACACTCGCCCATGACATATTTTCGCCTCCTCGTCTCACTGATCTCCACGTTCAACAACGTCTTCTTCGAATCCTAAGCTTTCTCCCATCGGTTCAAATGAATAAGACTTAAACTTAGCCGTAATGTAAGTTTGCTACAGTTGTCAAAACGAAAGATTTGGTTAGACTTGCACGAAATGCACAGAAGTGCACAAAACATTGAACTGAAGAAATTTGCAAGTGCGCAGTGACGTAAAAACACGTGAGCTGACATTCCTTTTTTGGAAGTAACCGGAAGAAAATACGTTCAAAATGGCGGACGTTCAATTGCGAAAAAAGACTACAAGTTTTAACCATTTTCGTCAATTTTGGTAGGAAAAATTCGCTTTTACTTGTTGTTTTCTACAAATCTAAGCTATTTCTATGATTTCCAGTGGTTATATAAAATATGAATTCTAGTCTTCCGTTCTCCTTTAACGAGTCGTACGAGTGGCCAAGTTGTGTCGACTGGACAGAGCAGTCCAGTGGAAAAATGCACTCAAGGGGCCGCAGCGAAAAGTTGTTGAGTCGTACGAGTGGACAAAGAAAGAGAAGGAATTTTAATTTGTTATATCTTTTAATTTTTGACTTTCAAAAAGACCTTTCAAAAATGTCGACTCGACAAACCTGTCGCCTGTGAAAATGCATCTCATTAGCCAAGAGCCGAAACAAGCACGGTGCGCATGAATATACCTCAGTCTTTAATCCATGAGCCGAAACAAGCGCACTACACATGAAAACACCTCTTTCTTTATCTATATGAGCCGAAACAAGCGCGCTGCACATGAATATATCTCTTTCTTTAACCCATGATCCGAGACAAGCACGGTTCCCTCCACAGCAGCGTATACTTAACAATTAGACCCGTAGCCCGCAAGGGCTACAGGTCAATAGCCCATGAGGCGAAGCCGAATGGGCTATTGACCCGTGGCCCTTGAGGGCGAAGGGTCTAATTGTTTTAGTATCACCCAACTAGTCGGACAGAAAAAGCAATTATAAATTTAGCAAATGCAAGTTGAAGAAAGATTTATTTGGGAATAAAACGAAAGAAAGCGTCACGAATTTCGCTACTCGATGACTATTACTAATAGTCCTCTAGTAGCGTAGCCAATCAAAATGCAGGATTTGCATTAGTCCACTAGTTGGGTGATACTAAAGTTATATATCCTGCCGCGCGCGGGAAAACAACCCTCTGGTACCCAAACTAAGGGAATAAAACAAAAGAAGCTATTCATTCATTCCTCGACATCGATGTCTTTACCTTTGTTTTACTCCCTCAAGCTTCGGGGCGGAGTCTACGATCTGACTTAAAATCAAAAGCGTTTGTTCTTAACGTAAAAGCTGATAAACTCGGAAAATGTATTTTCAATGAGAAGACAACCGTTAATTAAAACTGTAAATAATTACTAACATGGCAACTGGTATTTGCTTGTGGTTACCATTACTGCTTTGTTTTGTCTTGGAGTAAACGTTTCAATCTGAAGTGTGCCAGAGAGAAAGGTGGGTGGGAATTTGGAAATATTTTGTCGCCAATCGTTTATCTAAAGAAAGATTACCTTAACACAGTTCCGTCACTGTACTTTTCGATGTGTAGATATTTTACAAAAATCACCGCAAAAGCGCCTTTCATTTAAGCGGCAACCCTTAATGCAAAGGAAAGGTTGGCTCTTATTATAACAGGAGGTGTTTATATTTACTTCTATTGCTGTATTTGGTTACAACTGTAAATGATTTGCAAATACTTTCTGAAAAGCAAAAACACTTCAAGAAAAGCCTTACGGTAACGCTTAACACTTGTTTCCGCGGCAGTTCTCTTACACAGAAATTTTATTGAAGTCTGTGGCTTTACCATTCAGCTGAAAATAGAAGCAGCTGTCACAAGTTACAAAATGTTAATTGTAATATATATTCAATAGCTCATTTAGCATTCAAAACAAAATTAACTGGAGAAGCCAGACTACGTTTAAACGTTTTTTCTTTTAGATTATGTTTGTAGAAATGTGGTCTTTTTAAAAATGAACAGTCGCTTTTTTCAATGCACTTGTGCCGTATATAAAACAACGGAAACAAGATTATATTTGTATTTAAAGTTGTGCCATGTTCACTACTTTCTTTTTGGCAACTTAATTACCGGGAGAAGTAACACGCTTTGAGTGAAAAACTATTCCGGGTATTTCAATAGCGGAGTAACGTGGGCTTTGAAACAAAAGGCCATTTCTAGTTAAATTGGATACGAAGTACTTTGGTGGCTGAAAAGGCAACGTTCATGTCAATCGAATGTATTATTTTGCCGACAAAAATATGTTGTATGTGCGAGCAGAATTTCGAGCAGATCGAAAGCCGAGATTTCTACAGACAGGAGATTTTCCCGGTCGTTAAACGCCGGGAAATTAAGAGGAATTAGAAATGTGTCACTTACGAAAGTCATTTTTCTTTCAGTTACTTTTCTAACAGATTTTCATATCATCTGTTGCGCCCGAAACAGTTTTTTCTTTTAAATTTGAAACAAATCACAAAAGATAACTAATTTTCACTTGAACATTCTTAAATTCTAAATTGCGTGATTGAACTCTCGACTTTTGCATGTTCCAAGACAAAACGTGCAAAGCCATAATGGGGCTTCCTCAGAAACTACCAGTTTTCGTGTTCGTTAGTAATAATTTAGAGGCTGTATTGTTCACTGTAAAATAGATTTTTCTAATCACATACAAGTATAATAAACATATTGTCGTTTTATACTATAGTTAACCTTTTTTTAGATATCAACTCCGTTTACACACGCCGCTAAAAATAGTAAGGTGCCGATTTCTCACCCTTGCCTCGATGATTTTGGCAAAGCAAGGCAAGCTTTAATAATTCGCCCTCACGACGCAATTACTTTTGTCACTCAGATATTTAGCAATTGATCTGAATTGGCAATTTATTCTAAGTTTGTTTTATGTAATCATTTTATTTTCTACTCCTTATTAGCTGCTATTTTGTAACTGACGACGACAGTAGGACTGTCGAAACATGTCTTGCTCAAGTGTTGTTTTTCTTAAAATTATTCTTTGTTGCATTTTCACTCAGATATTTGACAATTCGTTAAAGTTCTGTTAATTACCTTAGCTCTGTTATTGACGCTCCTTATTTACCTTAAAATTTCACGTTTATCATGAACTTCACCTACCATGCCATTGCCTGTTATATATATACCGCTAATAAACCCCATTTATAAAAGTATAAACACTTCGCAAGAACGATATGGTGCTGCTTTATGCGTTTGCCTCCCAATTTCTTTTATTTCTATAATTTAAGAAAAAGTACAACTTATGGATGAAGTCCCAAAACTAAAACAATTGACAAGGCTAGGCAGACCGGCCAAAACATCAGCAAGACAAATTAATTCTTGTCTTGACAAAATTGAAAATCACCCTCGTCAATATTTCATTGTCTCTTGGGCGATTTCACTGTAGTGTAAATGAAGTAATAGCCTAAATCCAGGAAGATTTAGCTATCATTTTCCAAGAGAAAACTAAAACAAATCGTCCCAATCAAATATCTGATCGGAAGACCATAAAGGCGCCTCAGATTTTCGTGTTTCACTTTGTAGAAAACCTTGGTAACTGAGATGTCACCTGCGGGTCAAGAAACCAAAAATAAAAAACGTCATTCCTATTTTAAGACTTTATTATTTCACACCAAGGCCGATATAATTGTAAATACCGCTTGATTCATTAGGTTCTGTTCTGTTCTTGTGGCTTTAGAAAACGTTTATTTGTAAACAAAGGTTTGCATCTACAGTGAAAAGGGTGCTGGGGTAACAGTATTTCTATGAAAGGCAGTGTTTCTACTTGGTCGTGAGAAAGCAATACCTCAGCAATTCATCATAATTCGTTGCCATCTTCGATATCTCGAACTCCGAATTTCTCGTATTGGTTGTTCACCGCCGCCTAATCCCCTGCGGTGTTTTTTGCTTGTTCCACTTGCTAAGCTTGTATCTCTTTCACTCCCACCAGCAACTGGGAATGTGGTCTTGTTTTCAAAAACGGTAACCAGGTAACTACGAACACTGTGATTAAGACCAAATCATATAGCAGGGGCTAGGATTTATGCTAGTATGCAGGTCTCTCCCAAGATTTTTGGTGTTCAACTTAAATTTCATACAAATTGAGCCATGCAATATTGAGCATGTAATGGCATCTTGTTACTCTTGGAGGTGAGAAGGGTAAAAGAAATCAGAAGGTCTTTGAACTGATTAGACTTCTCAAACCAATTTACGTTTCCCCAGGAAGTTCAAAAATTCGAGATTCACTGCAATTACAAACTCTCCGAAACACCTTCAGTTAAATCGCGTAACTGAACTCGCGTCATTTGTTTCAAGAACTACCAGGCCCCATGTTGGTAATTATGTCAAGGTTATTGACCTTACATGACGTATGAGGGTCATATATTGCCTTGGAAGTTTGAGAAATCGACATTCCTCTGTAATTATAAAATCTCACCTTACTCGCCGAAACAACTTCAGTTGAAACACGTCATTTGATCCGAGAACAGTTTCATGTTAGTAATTATGTCAAGGTTATTGACCTTACATGATGTAAGAGGGTCAGGTAATGAACAGATAACCACCAGTTATCGCTGTTGAGCGGAACTTACACTCTACTACATCTCGGAACCAAGATGCAGTCCACATCCATCGTAATATTCTTGGTATTATTTCTTCAGGTATCATTTTTTAACCGTTGCATTTATGTAGATGCTTGGTTTTTTGATACTTACAACTCTTTGATAAAGCTAAAGAATTTAGCTGAGTCATGTGTGAGTTCAGGGGAGCCAAACGATTGCTACGTGCAGAAGATAAATCAACTTGAAATGCTTCCTACGTTCGAGAAGTTTTTGCTTAAGAGTCAACTGAATGAGCCAGCCAACTTTCACGATCTCCACAGATTGCTCAGTTATGGATTCAGTCTATACACAGATGATTCACGGTTTAAGAGCGACGTTGAAAGATTGGTTTCTAGTCCTTCCCTTCAAGAAAAATACGATTCCACTGTCAAACCTTTGATGGCAGCACTTAAACAGGACGTCGATGCATCAGCTGAAAGTGCATACGTGTTACCTTTAGAAACAGCCTGCGCCACCTTACCTACCCGAGATGTTCCGTCAATCTCTGTCAGAGATGTTTGCCCAACTGTGTCAGAATGCTCCCGATCGTTTCATTCGAGTACTGCGAATGCTTGCAAAGAAGACAACAGTTGCGATATTGTGAGAGGGATACCGCTGATGGTCGGGCTGTTCTTATATAAAGCAAGTTTTGCATTCGTTGATAAATTTTGTAGTGGAAGGTGCTCAGGGGATAGTGGCTGCAATATGGAGGATGAATTTGCAAGCATAGTTAAGCAGGTGGATTTGCTGAGAGCATTCATAACCATGATCCCAGAAAATCCTTTTGATGCTTTCTACAGGGATGCCATTACAAGGCGGGCTTACTCCGAACTCGAACCAGCCATGCAGATCATAAGCGAAAATGATGACAAATTTTCTGTTGCTAATGTAGCTTGCAACGAAATCGAAGCTCAGCCCGCTTGTCGAGTGATGAACTTTTACCCAAACTACATGGTGCTGAAGAAAATGAAGGAAGAAAGACTTCATCCAAGAGACACAAGGGATCTTACGCGTCACGAGAATGTAGACCATGCAAAATTAATTGAACTGAAAAGGGCGGCTCTTAGACACACTCAACTGTTAAGTGCCATCGAAGATCTTAACGCTAATTTGGAAACACAAGTGAGAGGAATTGCTTCATATTTCAGGGGAATTGCAAGTTTTGACCAAGGTATCGCCAATGCTGATGTGGTTTATATAAAAGACTCGCTTACAACCTTTAACTCAAAATTCGCCACACTGTCACAAAAACTGAATGAGGACGTCACAGCAGCCATGATGGCCATGAATACAGTTTTAGCGCTGCAGTTGATTGAAGAGACCATAGCGCTTGTTGCTAAGGTTGCGCAGGAAGCAAACCCCATCAAAGCGGTATTCACTGGAGTAGACCAGGAGGGAGTGCGGGAGCAAGCCGTTGCAGTTGCCGAAGCCGCGGCAGACCTGTTTCATGCTATAACACTCTTTGCAAACTTGGACGAACTTGCCACTGATACAACTACGATTGCAACAGATTTGCATGACAACCAAAACCAAATCACATCATTGACTGCATTGGTTGACAAAATCAAGAACAACCAGGCAGACGACATTGATGATGACGCTGAAACGTTCATCCAACAATACGCTGGGTATACCCCTAAAGTGGACAGAAGTCGTTTGGCCCAAAACACTGCCCTGTGGGGAGCTTTTACAGAATCTACTTGTAATCTGTTGAACGGCGTCGAAGGAATTGGCTCGTCTGTTGGAAAGGGTGTAGCTAATGGACTGTTACTATGCGAGAGACTGGAAGGGACCATCGCCGAGTTTGACGCTCTGAGAGAAAACATTTTTGAATTTCAATTCGACTTAGTGGACAGTCTAGCCAGGGTTGTACGTGGTAATGTAGCTAAAAAGCTGGCCGACTCCATTCAAGACCAAGAACAAGATATGTTCAGGGCAGACCAGTTGCTAGGTGGATTTCTGATGACACAAGTCCACCTCCAGTCTCATGCCTGGCTGTATTGTGACAAACTTGAGTACAAAAATGAAGGACAAAGGGTTCAACCATGTTCACCAGAAAGTGGACTCTTCACAGACAGCGAGTTGGATAATCTTGAAGCGTTCACAGACCATCAAACGTACGTATCGGTAGAGCGTACAGTTTATATTCCATCGAAACCTCAGTACAGCGGGGATTTGGGTTTTATCAACATTTACGCCTTGGCAAAAGAGAAAACTGCCTCTTTCAGATTACCCCTGGACCTTACTTGGCTGTACAAATTCCACTGGAATCTGATTGGTGAATCTCATGCCCCATACGTGGAAGACTTCCAACTCTTTTTACTGAAGAAAGAGTACAACACGGAGATTAAGACATCAACTCGATTAGAAGTCTCAGCCGATAAAGAAACAGGCAGCTACATTTCTGCAGACCAGGCATCCTCAGTGCTCTACAAGTTACCAGAGAAACAGACTTCCTACGTCACAACCTACGAGGAGGGCTTTCGAAGCTCAACGTGTTCCAATGAAATTCCCAACCCATACAGTCTTTGCAACAACCTTCCCAACATTTGCCACACGTCGACCAACGTACCTGGCGATAGTCTGCTTCCCACCACGTTATCCAGATGGAGGATCTCGTACACTGTCCAGTCAGGTGAAGAAGAAGTCGACTGGTTAGCGCCATGCAACTCGGCGACTGATCTGAAATTTATCGCCAAGGTAAAGCTTCGAATGCTCCATCGTATAAGGTCGTCGGAGACATTAGCAAGAACGGCTGACCAACCAAATGTATGCTGCCAAGGGAACACATATCGCTCGTCGCTGGTTAGCACGGAGTGTGAGGATTGTCCACGTGAATCCACATCGAGGCTTGGAGGGTATTATTGTGAAGCCGATCCTCCCGCTCAGAAGAAAAAGCATCGTGTGTTTCTTCACGGAGACTTGCCCAAGCACAGGCACTCAGCTGTTGGTCGTGTTCTCACAAAGGGACGCAAAGTACGACAACATAAAAGTAAAATGGCAAGTCATGCGCGCCACTCCAACAAATAGAGTTGACTCACTCTCTGCAAGTACTTTTGCTTCAATTGTCATTAGGGATTCTTAAAGCTTGGTGTTGGTTTGGCCATTAAAAGTTCAATCAAACAGAAACAAGTAGTACTCTCTCGTTGGCTTAGCGCCACCACTGTATAGAATGAGCCCCATTGATCCGACCATCGCGGCAACATGCCATCAAAATTCTGTAACGTGAAAGGGGAAAAGGTGGTTCTTCCTGTAAAATATCTGTTCGGAGAAGCGTAGGAAGACTAGAAATTTGGATAAGTCGAGAACGGTAGAAACTTTCTAGATGGCTGCTAATGGCTGCTCCATCGAAGTTTTTGGAGTTCTTCCACTCACTTCCCCTACGATTTTCGGAAAATCGCGTTTTCAGCTAAAAGCCTTGAATTCTCAACACTTCCTAACAAACAAAAGATTGACACAGTTTTATCCCTATGTGGTTAGTGGGATGCGTGGTGGCCTAATGGTTGGTGCACTGGACTCCGGATCGGGCGGTCCGGGTTCGAGCCCCAGCCGGGGCAGTGCGTTGTGTTCTTGGGCAAGACACTTTACTCTCATAGTGCCTTAATTCTCCACCCAGGTGTATAAATGGGTACTAGCGAATTTACTGCTGGGGTAACCCTGCGCTGGACTAGCATCCCATCCAGGGGGGAGTAGAAATACTCCTAGTCGCTTCATGCTACGGAAAGCGGGATAAGCTCCGGCCTGATGGGCCAGTAGGCTCTTATGCAGACTATTCCTTTATCCCTATAGTTTTCCGCCTACGATTCCTAAATCGTTTGGCTACCAAATGGGATCATCGGCCAGACTCACGTTTTCGTGAACCTTCAACTAAGACCCAAGGTTTCTGGGAAATGGACAGAAAAGCCCTAATAAATTCGAGAAGACTACAGCTCCAATGACCGAACAGATAGCAAATTTATAGCGCAGTTTAAAGGGGTTATGCGTGACGCATGATTTGAGCAAAAGATAGCGCGTGACACGTGAAAACATTAAAATCACACATTAACAGTTAGGAATTTGTGGCCCACGTGGCTCGCTTGCTAATTAGCCTATAATGAATAGCATTCCGGTCAGCTTACATTCCTACTTGCTTAGGTGGCCCACCACGAGCAGACTTATACCGGCTGGGGAATCTGGCTCGCGCGACTTGCACTAAATGGCCACACTCGTGCACGCTGGCTACCCGTGTCATGTCTTTTTTGAGGGGTTACAGTAGTTCTGCAAATGTGCTGGGATGCCCTCCCCTCCCATTCTCGTCTACAGAGACCGCGATCCTTCTGGTCTGCGCCAGGAATCGAGACCTCCGGCCGCCTCCAAAACCGGAAGGCCGCGGTTCACGGACTCATTGTCAGATATGAGAAATCTGATTGGATTAAAAACACAGAACGCGTACTCTGCGCATGCTCAGAAATTGGGAGCGGCCAGACGTCTCGATTCCTGGTGCAGCGCGCCCTCTGGGGACGAGAATGTCCCCCTCCCTCCCTGCCAACCCCCAGCCCCCTCCCCACCCCTGATAAAACGACCTCCAGACAAATGCTCTTTTAACCTAAAATTTACTCATTTCATATACTCGTTGATATGGTAAAGGTAAAGTCTGTATATGAGCCTAGGGGCCCATCAGGCCGGAGCTTATCCCGGTTTCCATAGCATGAAGCGACTAGGAGTATTGCTACTCCCCCCTGGATGGGATGCTAGTCCATCGTAGGGTTACCCCCAGCAGTAAATTCGCCGGTACCCATTTATACACCTGGGTGGAGAGAGGCACTATGAGAGTAAAGTATCTTGCCCAAGAAAGCAACGCAGTGCCCCGGCCAGGGCTCGAACCCGGAACGCCCGATCCGGAGTCCAGCGCACTAACCATTAGGCCACCGCGCCTCCCACTTACTCGTTGATAATACTGAGTCAAAATGGTTAATTAACTAATGTTAAGGTAGTTGCACCGGCAAAATTTCGTATTTTTGTTTTCCCCAATTTTCTTTCTTATCATGTTCCTTAATGCTCCTATTTTATAGATATATCGATTTTGGGACAAAATACGCACGAGGAGGCGAGAACGGTGAAGTTAAAATTTGGCAATTTACCGGAAGTCAATAGTATTTCCGAGTGAGGAACTGGGTCGGTTGTTAGGCTCTTTGTCCATTTCTTGGCTTTTCTCGACGATATTTTTTATCCGATAGCTGCTTTAGGACGTTGTTTTGATTGTTCGAGCACCATTTGCTTTCCATACGCCATATTGGATTTAAAACTTGTCCCTAGTCCTCAAAAGTCAATGTTCGAGAAACCGGAAGTCTGGGACTAGTGCCGCACCTAGCAACGGATCGCAATAGACTACTTGTAGTCGGTCTTTTCTCTAAGGGTCGGAGGAGCGCTTTTATATCGGGAACTGGGCGAACCACCAGGCGGTATGGACGGGAAGGGCTTGGGACGAGACGCGAAAAAACCGACTACGGACTCTTTTGTAATTTTTGAGGATATGCCCGTCAGCCCAGCAACGGAGAAGCTGATTGGCCAATTTAAATTGTGCGCGCGGAATGGCGTCAAGGATCTCGCGATTAACTGCTTTTTTTATTTGCACGCACGCTGCCTTAGTTCGTTATAAACTTTGCTTCAAGACATTAAGAAAATTCCACTCCATAACAAGGCTAATAACAAGACGTTAAGAGGCGCTTGGTTGTATTGGATGAATTTTCAAGCTCATTCAAAGGAACTTTGTGAAACAAAACACTGCGTTGACGTGTTGACGCAAACACTTAAGATCCGTAACGCCATTGCGCGCGCGCAACTGTAGATTGCGCACATTGGCCAATCAGCTTCTCCGTTGCTGGGCTGACGGATATCCTCAAAAAATGCATAAGAGTCCGCAGTCTATTTTTCCTCGCGCGCTGTTGTCTCGCCACAATCTCCCCGTCTCGCGTCTAAAACCCTAGTTTACAGCATTCCCTTTCTGAATTTCGAGAGAAAAACAGACTGCATGCAGTCTACTGTCGCAACGGATAAACAAACAAAGGTTTTGAGGTCTGCAGACCTTTTAAACAGCGGAAATTCCATCCAAAATGGCGGCATTGAACACGAAGCGCTTCGAACTCTTCAATAACATAGATTTTGCCGGATTTTTCGCGGAATCTTCGCCACAATGGAATTTAATTTGAGTTTCTTGCTAAGCAGGGTTTCACAAAATCACATTTTATTCTGGAATGATCAAACATTTTCGAATGAAATTTGGCATGTAGTTCGTACTAGTGAAAGACTACAATCGTGTGCTTGGCACACGAGCAAGCATCAAAACTGTCCGTATGGTGGCCGCAGATGTTCAAGGTAAAAACAATTGTTGATATCTTTTTGACAAATTTTAATATCCGATTTTCCAAGCACAGATTTTTGTGTTATTTGATGAGGAATCGAAATAAACTTTAATGATTGCCAAATAACTAAATGGCTGCAGGAAAAACTTTAAAATGTTAAGATACGCTGTTGTTAATAAAGTTAATTATTAACATGAAAAGGTGTCATTGTGTCAAAAAAAATGTTGACAACTCATTCACCAGATAACAATGACTGTGTGTGGCAGGTTTGAAGAATTTTGGATGAAAATATCCATGTTTCTAGTATGGTCAAAAATGCACTAAATTTGCCAGTGCAACTACCTTAACATCATGTTTCCATGATGAGTTTTGGTTGACTATAACTGTAACGCGCCTACGCTCTACTGACCTTCCGTTTTGCTCAATTGCCATTGCATGTATAGAGAGACGTACCCGATAAGTCTATGATAATCAATAAAATGATTTCCCAACCATAACCAAAGTAGCCATACATATAGGTGGCCAATAACAGCAATTGTAAATGACGCAGTGAACCAATGCTGTGGACCTGTAATCATGTCAGTGCCTACGGCGGGAAAGCGTACAACCGGTGCTTGGGCGTGAAAACATGTAACGGTGTTAAGGCGGTAGAACCTGTAACCGGTGCCAAGGGCAGAAAAACGTGTAACCGCTGATAGGGGCGGCAAAAGCGTGTAACAACCCCAAGGGTGGAAAAACTTGTAACCGCTGCTAAGTACGGGAAAATATGTAACGTTGCTAAGGGCTGGAAAAACATGTAACGGTCCCAAGGGCGGAAAAACGTGTAACCGCTGCTAAGGTCGGGAAAACTGTACCCGGTGCCAAGGGTGGGAAAACGTGTAACCGCTGCTAGCGGCGGGAAAAACATGTAACAGTCCCAAGGGTGGAAAAACTTGTTACCGCTGTTAAGAGCGGGAAAACATGTAACGGTGCTAAGGGCGCAAAAACGTATAGCCAGTGTTAAGGGTGCGAATGCTAGAGAACGTTGCTTGAGCGCTAGAGAAACACAAAACCAAAGCAAGCACTTGATCACTTCCTTCACCAGATCAAAAACTGCTCTACACACATAGGAGTTACTGGTTCTAGCGCAAAAAAATAAAAAGATACAAAACAAAGCTGAATTAACAAGAAACTCGGCTCCCATGCTCGCCTCGTTTATTGTTAATTCAGCTTTGTTTTGTATCTTTTTATTTTTTTCCGCTAGAACCAGTAACTCCTATGTGTGTGGTGGTATTTGAGTGAAAATAAGCAAGGAAGTAACAAAGAGCGAGCGGATGTGTCACACAAAAAAATTATTTTCTTTTGAAGAAATGTATGCACTGTCTATATACAAAGTGCGTCAGAATTATTTTCCATTTGAACATTTATCTGCACTTGTATATACGGCGAGATGGGTAGAGGAAGAAACAGTGGTCCTATTGATCAAAGCGTTAAAAAACCGAAAGTTGCAAAAAACAAAACAAGGGGCGATTTGCAAGTGTTTTACCAACACATAATAGGAGAAAATAAAGAATTGCCAATACTTGTATCAGAAGAACTTCTTGCAGAAATGAAAAAAATGAGTTCACAAGAATTAATGAATATTCTTTTGCCGGATAATGCGAACAATGTCAGTTTAACATCAGAAAAAAAAAACTGCCAACTTACCGATGCAATACAAATATTACCACCTGAATTAAGGGAAAAAATTTACAAAGAGTATATTAAAATAAAACTCAGGGAGCGAAAAGCTCTCGGCTGGGACGAAGTGAATGCTGCAATCGCCGAAGCACCATTTTGCAATCGCAATCAACAAATTGTAAAGGTCTTGTTTTGTTATAAATGTATTGGCATTTGCGGGCGGAATAGTCTCTGTAATCTGTGCCACAGAAATGACCGCAAACACTATCTCGGCTATCCAATTTATGATCAAGATGATTACGACGAGTGCTTCGAAAAATCTTGGTATAATAGTTGGACCGGAGTCGTTGCGTGACATTTTTCTCAGAAAGACCGGAAGCCAATATTTTTATTTCCCAGGCCCCTTGGACGAGCAGAGCAACACAAAATGGCGGTCGCTTCACGATTTAGTGTTTGGGCCGAAAAAAGACGAAACAGAATAGATATTACGAAAAAATACGCTCAGTTAACGCGCTGTAAGTTTTTGTGCCCCCACAGAAGCTGGCGAAGTGAAGCGACGAGAAGAAATCGAGAAATAACAGGATTTGATCACAAAACTTTTGTCGAACTATCGAGCGATCTTTCTAGAACACGGACTCGATAGAACCTGTTTATTTTTTTTCGGCCTCTCGCATAGCCTCCACTACTTGATATGTTATCTGTCTGACTTCGTTCTGCCAAACGGGAGTAGAAAGTTCGGTTAAAATAAAGCAAATCGCGTGGAAAAGGACAACCATTTTGGCCTCTTGGCTATATTTTATTTACAAACTTTACCAAGTCTTTACCAAGTCTTCAAAAGCGCATGCGTACAGGCTCAAATATTGCGTCATTTAGGTGAAGAACAGAGAAAGTGGCACCACAAGGGTCAGAAATTTTAAACTGAAACAAATAAATAGAAATTTTGCCCATAGACTAGTCAGTTCACAAATTCTGGTGAAGCCAAGAGAGGTGTGGTTGGCCCCCACTGAATCTTGTTATAATGGCTTGTGCAGATGGTGAGTTACGGAGTATAGGGGAACTCCTTTCAGTGGGAGATGCCCCTTGGGTGAGCCCGCTCCGGCCCTACTGATAACGTGGGGGTGCTCAGAGATCCCTCGGGATTTCAAACCTCGTACCCAGAGGTAAAATGGGGGGGACAGCCGCCTTGTCAGCGGCGGGGAAAAGACCTAGCCGGGGCTAGGCAAAGAACAGCCAACGAGCACCCCCCGACCAGGGTTTTGCTTTTTTGTTTGACCTGTCACGCAACGTCACGCGTGACTGTAACGCAACAGAGTCACACAACGTCACGTGTGAAGGTAACGCTCTTGTAACACATTCATATATTTTTGAAAGACTTAGAAAAAATTTTTTGAAAGACTTAGAGAAAATTTTTGAAAGACTTAGAGAAAATTTTTTGAAAGACTTAGAGAAAAAGACTTAGAGAAAATTTTTTTCCCCAAAAAAGTTAATTCAAATTTGTGCAGGAACGGCTATCATTCTTTAATAAAGTGAAAGAGTGTGCGCTTAGACTGATATCTTATTTCGAAACGTCGACCGCGCTGCCCAGAAACTTTTTTTGAAGCCTAATTCTTTCTTCGTGCATGGCCTCTTGTCGTATTTTTTCTATGTCAGGGCTGCTTTGTTTATTTTTTTCCTTGGGAAGTGTTCCTTTCCGAAGAATCTCCTTCTGAATTAGATAGCTCTGTTTTTCATCAAGAATGCTTTGAAACTCAGAATCGCTGATTTTTCCGTCAATGAGTGATTTTGACAGTATGCGGTTGACAGTATCGCATTTTGACATAGCCAGTGTCATGATTTTGCAGTGTTTGATAAGTTTGGGCTCAAGCTTTTTGTAAAAACCGGTTAGCCCAGCAGCTGTTAGCCCAAATAAAGAGGCAACACAGCCAATTGGTATTGCCGCAGGAATTCCAATGCCTGTAAAAGCAGCTGCTACTCCACCTGCGGATAGAAAACCACTAATACCGCCAGAAGAAAAGCTAGCATAGTTGATAATGGTTTTAGTTCGTTTATATTTTTTGGCAACAAGCCTATAATGTGAAACTTCGTCACTTAAATCTTTTAAAACTTCATTGGCTTTCCGCATACGAAAATTGTTATCTGGTTGAGTTGGAAGAACTGGATAGAGTGACTGTGTTTCTGTTTGTTCATAAGCTGGTGCAGATGGTAATACGTTGGATGCCATGGTTATATTAACAAAATTATTTTCTTGTTTAATTAATTTCAATTAGAAACTGAAGAGGCATGCCGTTAAAGTCAAATAGATTATTATTTTGGTCCCTGACAGAAATTATCATATTTGAGATATGCTTATCAGCAGAAACATCGCGTAAGACATGTTGTGGGCCACTTTGATAAAAAACTTTTTCAAATGGTTTTCCTGTTATGTCAAAAGTTTGTAAAACAGTAGACGGTTTGCCATTTAACAGATTCTGTTCTTTGTCAAGTAGGTCGCAATGAATGTAATAGGTCGTTTCGGAATTCAGCTTTTTTATGAACGTTTTTAATCCCAATGTAAAAGATTTTAAATTAAGTAAATTACCTAAGTAGGAATCAAAAACAATCTTTTTTTGATGTGGATTTGTGATTACAAGCTGGCCAACGATATTATAAATATCTGTTAGCAGTGGGACCTTATATTTGGATAAACTGTGTTTGATTTCACTCGACAACGAATCAAGTGTATAATGGCCAGGCAAAAAAGTAACTTTGAAAGGCTTATCGACATCATCAAACAAAGTAATTTCCCCCTCTTTCTTTAAGTTAAACCACGAATTGTAAAGAGAACAACTTAACAGACGGATATAGCTTGGTTTTTGAATAGGCTGGGGTTCAAAATAGACCGTATGCGGATTTTCTTTTGTAACAACAGTAAGAATAACCATTTTTATAATTAGAGAAAAATATTTTGTTTAAATAATGGATAATGAATGGACCGGTGGTGGAGGATGGTTGGATGCTTATTCGAGGCAGCAAAGAACCAAAAGTGCAGCGAAAGCTGATACAGCAAAAGACAAGGCCCCTCAGCCTTCACAGCACAGCAGCGCATCTGCACTTCTAAAATGGATTCAGACACCAGAAGCTAACAGCATTGCCAAAGTAGCAGAACAAAAGGCATGGAAAACTTTTAATGCAAAATACCCGAATGCTGATAAATCAAAGTTTGAGCCACAGACCGATTTTGCCAAAGACCACACAGCAACCTCAGAAATTTATTTCAAAGCAGGGCCAGGCCATTTGATAAACGTTTTTGGTTCAGACAGCAAATATTGGAGCCCGGAAATGAAAAGTGCGCTGGGTGTTGGCCAATCATCAGAAGGGTTCCCGCAACAGCTTACACCAAGTGGTTTAAAAGGTGACTCTTTGCCGATTCCTGCTGTTGGCTTTCACGATGCCGCACCGAGTTTGAAAAAAATATTTAATGACCAACTGAATATTTACGTAACACCGGACCAGTATTTCACAACAAAGTTCAGAGAGGTATTTCAAAAAACCAAACTCACCCACCATTCAGGGAAAGAGTCAAAAACATGGCTAGCCGGCCCAAATATGAGATATTGGCCACAGCAGCTGAATTTTGCTGTCTGGTGTGCGACAACGGGCTGTGGTATAAGTCGCGAAATTTTCGATAACAACTATGCTATGCCAGAGAATGTGCGAGCTTTTTACAAGTTCCATATATATTTTACTGTCAGGCGAATATTGTTTCAGATGGGGGGAATACAAAGCATAAGCGCTTTGCCAGGCGACCCTACTTTTGACCAGATTAACAACAAATACGACGTGGCTTCATACAAAAGAATATGCAATGAGTTCGGAGTCGACCCGTCAAGCGATTTTCGTTTTATAAGAGGCGAAAACCACGGCCTGGGAAGTGTTTACATATATGTGTCATACGTTGGACCGTCTAAAGAAGAGGGAGACATTTACCCCGGGGGGTCAAAAAAGTTCTCAGACGAAGGTGGATCAGGCTCAAAAGGTAACTTGATTTATTATATCGAGCCAGATGACGCTGCCTACGGACAGGCAGACTGGTTTTGTCCAAATGTAGCAGAAGGTCTAACGCAGGCAGGTTTGTCGCGAATAAACCAGTCGATAGAGGCGTTCGTTTACTGTGTTTTGGGTTCACAGGTAAACGTTAGAAGCAGTATACTTGGGTCAGGAGGGCGCGCAAAGGAAGCGCAAAGTGAGTTCCTTGTTTTAGTGGAAGACTCAATAAGGCAACCAGATCTGGCAAAGTCTGTTCAAAGGTACCAACTTGCTGTAGACGAGGCAAAGGTGAGGCTTAACTTTGCAGTGTGTCCGGGGGCCTGGCTGATGCCTGCGCGGATGGTAATAAATACGGGAAGTGTTATTGGTTACAACAACCAGCTAAAACAAGCTATACCAGGCATGAAGCTAGGGGTTAACGACGAAGTAAATAAGAGCACAAAAAAATCAGGGCTAAAGCTAATGGCAGGAGGGCCGACAAAGATAAACCCACCAAACAGCCACCCCTCAAACCCGATACACAAGGAAGTAACGCAGCCTGAAAAAAATAGGCCCGAGACTGAAGAACAAACACCTCAGCCTGATGAGCCAGTAAAAGATGTAGGTGGCACTGAAACACACGAAAATAACAAAGCAGCTATTGCTGTTGTCGCGGTAGGTGTTGCGGCTTTGATTTACGCTTTTATGCGTTAACGCCGCTTCTTTATGTATTTTTCTACAAGAAAGGCAACCACAGCCAAAATAATCAGCCAGGTGTGCTCAGCAAGAAAACCGATAGCTTGACCGGCGGCTTTGAAAAGAAAGCTCACAATTGAGCCAATAAGACCTGGCAGAGCTGATGCAATCTTTGAGCCAATATCTTTCAGACCTTTTCCCAACGCTTTACCGGTGGCTCTCAAAGCGTTTGTAATAGCCCCAATGACAGCACCAATTGTGACCCCGGCTGCAATAACGATAGCCGTAACGGTCACACCATATTTTTTGAATATCTCCTTTACCCTCTCACGAAGTGGAAGCGCTCTTTCTCTTTCATCAATCTGCGTTTGCAAACGAGCAAGCTCCTCTTGTCTTTCCGCCACTCTTCCTTCGGCAGCTTGTTTATCAGAAGGTGATGTGTTTTCATCGTCGATAACTGCCTGATCTTCCTCATTTTTGCGCTGCAGTTCTGCTTCTTGTTCTTTCAGCTCATCCAACGTTCTTGTGTCGTTGAGCCCCGCTTCCATTGTGTTTCTTTCTCTCTCTTTAGCGGCTAGGCTTGCTCTAAGTTGGTCGACACTTTTTTGTGCTTTAGCTTTGGTTTTTGCTTGTTTCTCCAGAGCCGCCACCTCTTTTTTTGCGTTTTCAAAATCATTTTGAAGATTTTTTTTCAGTTGCTGCAGTCTCCGCAGTTCTGATTCACTTTCAACGTTTGTACCTTGTTCTTGAGTGTGCGCATCAATCTGAGCTTGAACTCGCTCATTTTTGTTTCTCAAATTTTGAACTTCTTGGGCGGCTTTTTCTCTTTCCGAGGCAAGTTTTTCTGCATCTCTGAGTTCTTTTTCAGCTTCTTTTAATCTCTGCCGGTTTTCTCTTATTTCTTCATTGTCTTGAGCAATCAGAGATTCAGCTTCTGGACCAAGTGATGTTTTGAACTTGTCTTTAAATTTTTTGAGAAGATCTTTTCCATCTTTTCTGAAAATTTCAGTCTCGCCACCCCTTGTTCCATATGAAACGATTGTATTTTCATTGCCAGGCTTTTTGCCAAAACCTATTGGACCTAATTTCCCAAAGTCAACTCTTGGAAACTTACTTTTAATGAAAGCTTTTGCTCTTTCAATAATCGCTGGTTTGTCTTCTTGATGAGTAAAGCTCCCCAACAAAGGTATACTTTCATCAAATGATGTTTCTGGCAATCCGCTCTGTTCGTGATGCATAGTTTGCATTTCATGTTGTTCACCACCATGGTAGGGGGTGGAAACCGTGCCAGGCTGAAATGGTTGGGTTCTATTGGTCTCTTGTTCATCATCATCGTCGTCATCATCATTGTCAATATCGTGATCAAGATCTGGTTGGTCCATACCAAATTCACCACCTTCTGCCATATCAACTTGTTGATATGTTAATGAAGTGATTTTATATTTACAATTGAAATTTTTTAATTGAATATTTTATATTCTTTACAATAATGGACGGTGTACAGGAAAACCTTCGGCCAACACGCAGTGAAAAAACTCTTGGCGCGCTAAGAGCGGAGCGCGCGGTAAAACGAATCACTTTCGAGCGCACAGAAGCCAACCCGCAGGAAACGCTTTATGTTTCAGTGCCCAAGCTGAATGAAAACGAGGTCATTGTTCCTGGTTCACTTGCGCTGCGCTTCAACATCGATTTGAGCGGAGGTCATGCCAACAACTTTCTTGTCGACAATGTTGGACGGGCGCTAGTTGAAAAACTTGTTGTGAAGTACTCTGGCACCATACTGCAGGACACAGTTGGTTATGACATTTACAAGATATTCGAGGACCTCTTCCTATCGCAGGAGGAGCGCGACAACATGTTGCTAGATGGAATCCAGAGTGTGGGCCTCAACAAAATTCGCTCAAACGCGGGTGACAAGCAGACCACAGGCGTCGATTCGGAAAACAAACTGAACGGGATTTACGGATCAAAATACAGGATACGCCTTGACCACCAGATTTTGAACGACCACGGGACCTTTTATCCGCAGGCTCTATACAACGATCTTGTGTTCGAACTGACACTTGCGCCAGCTTCTCAGGTTGTCAGAGGCTCCGATAAAACAAAACTGGAATACAAGCTGACAAACATCCAGCTGGAGTACGAGATGATAAGAAGCAAAACACTGGCAGATGAAGCCCTCAGCGAGTACACAAATGGGAAAGAATTTGCATATGACCACATACAGCGTGACGAAATTGTTACCTTTAAAAAAGGCAGTGACACAAGGCTGAATCTCAGAGTTAACCCTCAGAGAAGGTCCCTCAAAGGCATCTTGCTACTGTTTGTCGAGCCCTATGTTGCTGGTGCAAGGCAGTCAGAAGCATACTTTAACCCAGACCTGACAAAAGTCAGTGTCACAGTAAATGGCTCGCCCAACAGGCTGTACAACAACGGACTTGAAGGAATTGATATTTGGGAGGAGGTCAAACGCTTCTTTCTCAAAAATGAAAACAAAACACAGCACATGAATGTAACAAAGTTTTATGCAGATAACAAGTTCGGGGTTATGATCGATCTGCGTTCCATGGCTGATCACTCTATGCACGGAAGCGGCACGCGACTTGTAAACACAAAGGATGGGGTACAGCTGGAGCTCGAGAGGAATGCAAGCGGCTCTGGCAATGTGAACTGCCACATTTACGTAATCAGTGATGCGCAGATGAATATATTAAAAAGGCAATTAGAATCTGTTCTGTATTAATATAGCAACTGAGTTGCTAAGATGGATCCGAGCAAGATACCCTTTAACGCTCTGATTGTGGGGCCGACAAATTCAGGCAAATCTAAATATGTGGTTGACCAGATCTATGGCCCTTTCCGCGGCAAGTTTGACTACATTGTGCTTATCTGCCCAACATTCGCGCACAACAAGACCTACCACCGAATTGGTGAAAATGATCTAAGAATGTTTGTGATAATATGCAAGCAGCACGAGGTTGAAATTTGGTTGAAATTAGTGAGCTGGCTTTTTGAGGGCACCAACACGCTCATAATCCTAGATGACTGCGCAGCCTCCAAAGATGTAAAAGGGCGCACAGGCCAGCTGGTGGAGCTTGCATTTTCCGCTCGACATATCGGCATCAGCGTTTGGGTGCTGACCCAGAAGATAACCAGCATAACACCTTCCTTCCGGGAAAACGTGGCGGCTATCGTTTTATTTTACACTCCCTCAGCCAAAACTACGAAGGCAATCTTTGAAGATTACGCCGGCGAACTCTCCCACGATGAGTACAAAAATCAGATTTCAAAGCTGAAAGAGCGGAAGTTCTCTTATCTCGTGTTCTCGCTTCGCTACCCCTACGGATTATCAGTGGGGTATCAGCAACTCAGTTGCTATCCACACCCCAGAGTTTTAAACTTTTTTGAATTAAAAAAATAAAAGTTGTATATAGTATATAAACATGGCTGAACAAGAGTTCGCAGATGTTATAAACCTACTGGAAGCTGAGCCGTCAAGCAGTCCGGCTGATAGTAGCCTTGTGCCACAGTTGCTATCCGGACCTAACATTCCTGCTCTTCGTGAGCAGCTGGCCGTGCTTGTATCAACAGGCAAATCCAAAGAGGCCATTGGAGTGCAGTTAACACATGAGCAGTTGAAACGCTTGACTGATAAAGAAGTTGAAAAGTACTACAAGAGATATGAAACCTTCGTTGGCAGCAAGACAACCGAAAGCATGGTTGACAACCTGCTTACGCTTGTGACAAGAGGCCTGCAAATGGTTATTGAAATAGATGACGTTGATGCCATGAAAAAAGAACTAAAAGAAGACTTCATTATTAACAAAGAAATGACAAATTTTGTTGGCAGTCTCTCTTTGAAATATGGAAAATTTCTTGCTCCTATTTCTGCTGCTTTGATAACGGCGAAGCACATTGATTTTAATTCGCATTTGGAGAAAAATGACAAAGCAAAATTAGAAGAAATTCCTGAGCATTCCTCACCAACTACTGAACATTTGCAGACAAATTCTGAATAATTGCTTAATAATTTTTTATTTGCTTAACATATAATGTCAACCGAACAATCCGAGCAGGTCGAAACCCCACAACAACAGGTCGATATAACACAGCAAGCAACAACTCCAACTCCAACTACAGCCCCGCGTGCAAAAAATCCCAAGCGTGTGGCTGCTGGCAAAGCGGTTGCTGAAAGAACGCGGCTAGCCCGTGAACAACAGAAAAAAGCCGCAGCTGAGGCTGCTGTCATAATCGCAAACAACAAGGCAAAGGGTAGCAACTCAGTTGCTGATCCCCCGGTTTCTGAGCCAACACCGACTATTGCAGATGATACCCTAAAAAGTAGCAAAGTTGATAATAGCAGTCTCAGCACCACACAATGGATTGGTGTTGTCGGCATAGTCGTTTCACTGATCGGTATTTATTACAAACGTGAAGAGCTCAAGGCCGCATTCAGCAAAAAAAATACACCTGAGCCAGCACGTGCTGAGCTACAACCTGCTCGCCCGACACAGACCAGAGTTTTAAGTCATATGGATTAAATATTTACGAATTAATATTATACCTCATCAACTTTGTTGATACAATATATCATGAAGAAAGTTGATATTCCACAAGTTCTTATCTCAACCGCAGCCATTTTTGGGATCGGACTGTTATGGTACGACTTCAATGTGAAGATTTTTCTTACAGTCCGCGATCTTATGAAGGCCACAATATTTGACCCGGACACGGACGCAGAAGAGACAGATTAATTTTTATTTAAACTTTTTGTATGTTTTATATACGTATCAACAAAGTTGATAGATAATGTCAGACAACAAGCTTGTTAAAACCATCATGGATGCTGCTACTATAACCGGTTTGGCCGCCGGCATCGGCTGGGTCGCAAAAAAGGTTGTGAAAGAGAATTTTACTTCTGACCCCAGCAGCAGTGCTATGAACTACGTGAAGTTCACCGCCGTCATGGCAGGGAGCATTGCGCTCAAACAGTACCTCGAGGACCAAAAAATCCTTCCCACCAGCATGTAAAGTGGGGCATCAGCAACTGAGTTGCTACCCAGGATTTTGATTTGAAAAAACTCTGCTCTTTTAATATATCACAATGGCAAGTATCGCGATTATGGCTGGTGGAGCTATATTGAATGCTGCAGCTTTTATAGGTGGCAATTATCTTGCAAAGGCACTTGGCGGAGGTGACGCTGCACTTGATGAAAAAGTACGACATGACAAAGCTCTCGAGGCGTATCAAGCAGCTTATGCCAAATACTCCCGTGACCGCACCAAACTTCTCGACTGGATTGCGACTAACACGCAAATAAAAGAGCAGGCCAAACAGAACTTTACTAACACTGACTACGCCTTCAAACTGTACAACCAGGCGCACCCTGACAAACAAATGATACCCCCCAAAGAACCCAAGTTCTCAGATTTTTATCAACCAAGCCAGCAGCAGAAAAATGGTGAACTCATGTTCGTGGGCGCTGGAGCTCTTGCTCTTGGCTACGCTGCCTTTCGTTTCCTTTAAACTTTTTTAATTCCTTACTTATATATTATCAACTTTGATGGATGCCAAACTAGCAAAGATATACTATAGCCCTGGGGGCTACTGGAAAGGTTTTGCCGCAATCAAAAAATTATCCGAAGCTGCCAGCTCATCAACAAAGTTGATATCAGAAGAAACCGCAAAAAAGTGGCTGTTCAAGCAAGCACTCTGGCAGATATTCATCCCAGCGCCGAAGCGCATTCCTCGGCCGAAATTCGATGTACCTATACCCAACAAAGTGCACCAGGCGGATCTTCTTTTTTTGCCGCATGACAAACTACCCCGCGGACGTAAAGTTTTTAAGTATGCACTCACCGTTGTCGACGTGGCTAGCCGATTCAAAGAAGCTGAACCCTTAACCTCTAAAAACTCTGATGAAGTTGCTCTTGCTTTTAAGAGAATTTACAAACGCTCACCTCTGAAATGGCCTGAACTGCTGCAGGTTGACCCTGGGCGCGAATTCATGGGGGCTGTTACAAAAGAAATGGAAAATCACAAAACATATATTCGGCGCGGGCGAGTTGACATTCACCGTGATCAGGCCATTGTTGAACGTTTTAACCGCACCCTGGCTGAGCGCTTGTTCGGGCACCAGTACGCAGTTGAAATGCGAATGCCTGAGGGACAGCGGTACACGGCGTGGGTAAAAAGACTTCCTGAAGTTGTGGCCGCTCTGAACAATGAAGTAACAAGCCTTATCGGCAAGAAACCTGTAGTTGCCATCAAAGAAAAAAATATTTATGCAAAGCCATCCACACCTTATTTGAGGCCTGTTGGAGAAAGCGAAAAAAAGCTCCCCTCTCGTGTGAATGTTAGGTATTTGTACCAACCTGGCGAGCTTGAAGGTGGTGTTAAAAGAGCCACTGATCCAATCTGGTCTTTGAAAGTTTACAACATTAAACGTTCTTTTACCAAACCGAATCAGCCCGTTCTCTACTATTTGCATGACGGGCCCAAGCGCGGCTTCGTGCGTGAAGAACTGCTTGTTGTGCCTCCAAACACAGAATTACCACCCGAGCGACTTTAAAGCTTCTTCTATTTCTTTCATTTCTGTATTTGTTAATTCAATATCATCCATTTCTATATTACTGAATAGAGATTCCATTTCTTCTATCTGGTTATTGTATCCGTATGCCCTTGTGTTTACCCCATCTTCGGATATCCAGCGTTTTGAATCAAACGGGGACAGTGAAATTTTATTTACATGTATTCCGTATATCTCGTGCCCATCGCTTCGCAACATTTTCATTCCATGCCACATCTGCTCATTTTTGAATAGCGCCTGCTTGTACTGTTCATGCTTTATCTGCTTCTTTATAACATTTTTTTTCACCCCTTTCGCTTTTCTTACGTTTGTTTCGTCAACTTTTATCATGTTACAGCATTGCGACACTCTTGCTTTCGGATGATCCGTTTTTTTGACCGACTCTGCGTCTTTTGCCATTATTTTTTTGACCAACTCTGCGCCTTTTGCCATTATTGCCTGCACTTTTTTTCCTTCGCAGCTGCACTCTTTTATTTCCGTCTCCGGGAAGTCTTTCTTTATTTTTTCTATCCGCTGTTCGCTTTTACCTTCTGTCATTACCGAGTACATCTTTGACCTCAGGCCCACATACTCCGATATTGGGATCCCCTCGCACTCATCTTTCATTTTTCCCAGTACCTTTTTGTTCACTGTTGAGTGGAGCGGATGCTCCTTCGGGTAGTTTGATGTATCATAGAAGTTTTCGTTTTCTTTTATGTCTTTGTAGACATCCTCTGTTTCTATCTTCAGCAGCAGGCTGTCCGTGTCCGTGTACAGGAGCTCGCATTTCTCACCGTACTGCTTTTTCAGGTGGTTGTAAAAGAAGTCGTACATAAGTATCTTGCTTTTGTCAAGGATTGTCATTCCTGTGTAGACCGGCTTGTTGAGAAGCAGGCGGCTTTTGTGCATGTCAATGCCCACCAGGTCGTTTGTAAATATTACGTGCCTTGCGTACAGAGGGCTGGCGACCAATTTCCTTATTTTGTCTTTTTCATTGCTGCGGACTATTCTTATGTCTACACGGTTGCGCAGGTTTTCCATGGTTTTGCCGAAAACTGAGTTATTCATCAGCTTGTAAAAGTTCTTTTCAAAGTCATTCTTTGCTTGCTTTCTGAATTCTGTATTCATACGGATGTACGGCTCCATCCAACACTCTTGTTCGAACTCTAGCACCCTTTTTACGCGCTTCAGTTTCATCCCCTGCTTCAGATAGAACTTCAAGTTTTCGTAGTGAACCACGTAGTCTTTTTTATCCTCAAGTGTCAGCAGCAGCTTCTTGCTGTTTGGGATTTTCAGGTCCAATTCTTTTATCAGATTCTTTTGGTAGTCCGACATGTTTTCTTTTTTCACGACCTTTTTCTCTGGCGCCAGTGGGTAGCTGTTGTGTTCTTTATGCAGCTCCGCCGGGTACTCCAAATCAACTTCAAGGATCCAGCCTTTCTTGGCGTTCTCCTTTTTATTCATTATTTCCTCCTCTGTCGGCATCACGCGTTTCCATTTGAATCCGCTTTTGGGGAGAGGCTTGCTCATTGCCCAGCCGTACAGGTTGTTTGCGTCCAGATACATTATGTAACTGTTCGGTTTGCTTTCGTCATAGTCTGTTACCAAAGGATTGTTTGCCTTTGCATGCCTTTTGCTTACCATCGAGATTCCTCCGCGAATTCCTCGTTCCACGAACATATGCATTTCATAGTCTGTTAACAACTCAAGCTCAACACCCGTCTTTTTCAAGAGTGCGTCCCATGATAGTCCTGGTGATGTGAAATAGTGCGCCGGGTCAAGACCGTACTGCTGCAAACACAGTTTACGGAAATTTTCAAATACATCTGCCAACAGTGCTACATCCGTTTTCACGTAAAGGTCATGGTAATCCCCCAATGTTTTACAATCAAAAGTCTCCCATACCGCCTTCGCGTGAGCGTACTCATCTTCTGTAATGTGTTCATCGTTGAGTTTGCTGTAGAAGTCTTCTTTTTTTGGCAGACTTGTTTCGCTGAATTTTTCAAATGAATCCATGTACTCGTATGGGTAAATTCCCTTTTTGTAAAGCAAATCACTGCCATTTGATATTGTTGATGTGATTTTTAGTGCCTCCTTAATTTGCTTTTTGTACTCCTGCTCTCTGTCTTTTAATTCTGATGTGGCTTCTTCTACCCCATCAACTATTACTTCTACCAGCGAGTCCAAGCTTCCTTGCAAAAAGTTCAAGCTGTCTATGAAACGCAAACCATCAACCGAAATGGTTATGTACTTCTCCATGTTGTTTGCGACACATTTCACCTCTTTTTTCAAATTTGCCATCGCCTGCATTAAATGGTGCGCGTCGTACCCCCTCAGGTTGTGAAATACAACTGGTACCTGGTGCGTTTTGGGGTTTATTTTTAGTTTTAGGTTGCATTCGCTGTGCGCTGCCCCCCGGTATTTACCCGTCAGATGACAATGGTCTTTTACCGCGTCTCTGTAGTTCTTTTGGAGAAGTGACTTTTTGCATTTGTAGCAGTTGGTTTGTTCTTTTGCTGTGTGGCGCGCGGCTGCGGTTTCCGGTTTTTTCAGCTTTATTATTTCAAAATCATCGTCTTTTGATGCATTATGGCACAGCGTTTCATAAAATTCACTTTGGTAATTTTGCTCTTCATAGAAACATCTTTTGTGATACTGCCCCTGGTATTTCTCTTTTTTTGATATGTGTCCTGTTGCGTAGACCGGCAATGAATCCCAAAAGTTTTCTTTTACCAGCTTTTTTTCGCAGATGTGGCAGCTGTGTGCGTTTTTGAATTCATACCAGTCTTTGTTCGTCATTGCTATGGGTTTTACTTGCGCGAGGTTTTCTCTTATTTTGTCTTTTACTATTACCAGTCTTTTCAGGAAAGACCTTACCGCGTTTTCACCCCTGTATACAAATGGTCCTGTAACTTTCCCGTCACTTCTTACTACAACAAATGAATATCCACACGCCTCATGCCTTTCCGTCTTTTCTGTGTAACTTTTGTTTTTGTATTTGTCATTTTCAGGGTCTCGCTCGCAACCTTGAAATTTTCTTACTAACGCCTCAAAGTCAGCGTATATCACGTATGGCGCTTTCATCTGTTTCTGATAGTTTTTAAAAGCTAGGATATTATCCCCCTCTTCCGGCATGTCTATCTTTGTTGGCCTCCCATTCACACCGTTGCAGTGCTTTTCGTGTTCCACCAGCACGTGCGCTCTTGTAAAACGTGTTAAGCACCTCATACAGTAGAAAGTTTTATTGTTTATTGCCTTATCGAACAACAAAGCGCTTTCTCTTTTTATCCAACAGTAATGCTGTCTCTCGCCTTTTTCAATCAACATCAGGTTTATTCTTTTTACGCTTTTTTCTTTACTGCTTATTCTGTACACTATCACTGTGTCTTTTTCCCATCCGAACACGTTTATTGCCAGGTTTCGGTTTTGTTTTTCCAGCTTGTCGATTTGTTTTACCGGTGTTGGAAAATCTATCCCCTCGTAATTTATCCCGTCATTTTTGGGGTATTTGCTTGGTCTTTGGGGGTCCTTCCCATCTTTTGGAGGAAATAAAGCAGCTCTTAGAGCCCACTTCAGACATTCGTTGTCTTTGTTTTTCACATTTATTATTGCCTTCTTTTTTGCTAGATCGGCTGGAAGTGGCAAATAGGTTCCTCCGCGCAGTGGCTGATATTTTGCAACGTTCACGTATGCTAACTCTATACTTTCAATTTCCCATCCTGATCCTTGCAATGACCAGTTTTCTATTTCTCCCTTTATTCTTTCCATGAATTCTTCGTATTTTTGTTTTATCTGTTCTTTGTCATAACTGGTAAAAACGTGCGGCTGGTCCTCTTTGAAATAGTGCGACATTTCTTGCGTTTCTCCGTTTCTTTCTATTTCAAAGTTTACTTTTAGCCCGAAGCTCACCTTTACACTTCCCAACTTTTGAATTTCCTGTTCTATCAAGTTTGTATACTTTTCTTTATTTGCATTTTTAAACATATAAATATCTTTGTTGTTTTGATTTGTTTTGGATATATCCATTATCCAAACACGAAGCCATTCCTGGAAATTAGTCTGACTTATTTTAAACCCGTCGCGTAAAATAGTACGTTCTGGCTGTAATGGTTCAGGAAGATTTCTATTTTGCTCCCTTGCTATTGGACCGTAAAATGTTTTCAGAACATCTGATGAAAATCTTGCAGCCGCCATCTCGCCGTATATACAAGTGCAGATAAATGTTCAAATGGAAAATAATTCTGACGCACTTTGTATATAGACAGTGCATACATTTCTTCAAAAGAAAATAATTTTTTTGTGTGACACATCCGCTCGCTCTTTGTTACTTCCTTGCTTATTTTCACTCAAATACCACCACACACATAGGAGTTACTGGTTCTAGCGGAAAAAAATAAAAAGATACAAAACAAAGCTGAATTAACAATAAACGAGGCGAGCATGGGAGCCGAGTTTCTTGTTAATTCAGCTTTGTTTTGTATCTTTTTATTTTTTTGCGCTAGAACCAGTAACTCCTATGTGTGTGCTCTATTTACATAAATATAAAATGCAACTGAATCTATCCCAAGAACGGGTCGCTGACATCGCCGCTAACAACAGTGAATGCATAATGTTTCAGTCACCATCCACTTTGATCACTTACAGTCAAGATGAGGGGCTGACATGAACTTCTAAAAATGCAGTATCATTTACAATGTATCGCCTTCTTCGAATTTTGTCGTGACATATAAACTTTGGAAAGCCGTAGCCATCATTCTCCTCTTTTGTGGGCCTGTGCAACGCTTGGTTGTCTACTTCATCGAGATCAAGTTCCTCGACGACGTCTTCTCTGTAGTCTGGGTTTCCTTGCTGATCAATCAATCTAAATGTCACGGTACCATTTAAAGGCCAGGGCAATATGGCATCGTATTCACCTCTCATGATTACAAGGTAGAAGGAAACATAGCCGGTCTTACCAGATCTTGACAAATCACCGTTTGGTCTCATGAGCACTCTCAGCTTGTAGCCATTTGCCTCGGTGAAAAATGGATCACTTTTTACGTTTGTGCTTCTTGTGGCCTCTCTCAAAAGTCTATGGATCCCGCTTATCTTCCAAATAAAAGATGGTGATTTTTTCTTCTTATCGGAAATCTCTCTGATTTCTCTATCAATCCTAAAGTCAAGGACAAAATTGTTTATGTCTATTTTCGAGGTCAGGTCTGCCTTAACTGCAACAAGTTTCTCTTCAAGTTTTCCCTGAAGAGCACAAACTTTTTCATCCATTTTCTCTTCAAGTTGCTTTTGCAAGGCATCCACTTTTTCTTCCAGTTTTCTTGTGGTTTCTTTAAACTCCTTCTGCGTTCTGTGTAACTTCACACAAGCAAAGTCAAGATGAACTCTTGCGGCAGACTCCAGGTGCGACTCAAGAAGTATTCTCTGAATCTATGGAAAGTTAAAAAACGAGTCTCAATGACTAATTCCTCTCTTATCTGGCCGGTAAAGGTGGGGGGAAGGGGGGGGGGGGGGGGGGGGGAATAATGTAAGTAGTACATTGATTTGCTAATAGCCGCCTAAGAACTTTCTTGGTTGCTGGTCATCATGAATGGTTCCACTGCCTGGCCCGAGTTCCTAAACACGGTTCCCTATGGCCAGCTCTGCTTAAGCTAATGGCCACATATTTTCATATGAAACTAATCTTTAAAAAGGTTAAGTTGTATAATATTGGCACTCAAATGCACCTACCCTGGCCATGACCACCGGTCGGTCGGTCGGTTGGTCAGTCGGTCGGTCATTTAAGCATAGTGTCAAAGGGAGTGAGTTTTACTAGAGCCACTTTTCGTAAACAATATATTGATACATGTCTATTACAAAGAATTTAAAATTAAAAACGAAACTTTTTTATTTCACACCTTTTTGTTACAACCCATCCCATAATATGGACATGATATTTCTGTTAGTGGACAGTCTTGCTTTAAATGGTCTGAAATCTGAAAGATAGTGGCAAAAAATGTTTTAAATGTAGCCACCTAAGCTAACTGTAGGCTAACCAGCGTGCTATTAAGGCTAACCAAATGAATGTGTTATTTAGGCCCACTGGAATGGCTCACTTGACTTCCGAGCCATACAAACCGTGTAAGCCAGAAATCCCTTATCCCAATGTAAAGGCTAACTGTTACCTGCCTAAGCAAGTAGAGCAATCGGAGTGCCATTTAGGCTAACCAGAGTACAATTTAGGCCAACCAATGTGTTATTTACGCCAACTGGGATAAATGGCACCCACGACTCAATGGCTTGCACTTTGTCAAGACCCGAGTTTTGTTCTCTTTCCAGATTTTTTCAGTGTTAAGTCATACAGTGGCCCCAGTGTAATGGAAACAGATAAATTGAAAAAGTGATATTAAGACTGTCTGTATCAAATGATAGCTTTTACCTTTTCCCTAACAATAATCGTGCCACACCCATCAGGACATTCCACAGGCAACTTTTTACACTTTCCCATATGTTCCTTAAACAGAAAAAGAAACATGGCATAACACATTAACCACATTTTTAACATTAAAGTTATGTTGCATTTCATGTTTATTAATGGCTATGCCATTAATAGTTCTACCGCATAAATCTGATATTATTAATGTGCTAATGCTTTTAACAATAACAAAGTAGCTACAATGGTCAAGCATGCAGGGCATTCATGACGAACATGCATGCTTTGCATTTGTGTCTCCTTAACCATCGAGTGCACATGAAACTTTAACCTCACATCAAAAGCTCTTGTAAAACAGAACATTTTCCAATAAATTTAAACTGGGCCAACTAAACACGGTCCTTTCCATTTTGCTTTCCTTTCCCCAGAGCCCAGCAGTGCGAATCTACTGAACTGGAGTATGGCAACATACCAGATTGTTAAAATGGAACAGTAAGTTTTGGTCTGACCAGTGTGACAGATCAAAGTGGACCAGCTCCACAGTCAGGTGGTCCTAAATTTTCTGGTCAGCACAAACTGATGAACCTTCAGTTCCATTTTAGTTTCTACCAAAGTTTTCAGAAATTTTGTGTTGATGGAAAGCACACACACACTACCTACAGACACCAGTGTACTTACCTTATCAAGGCATTTTGCATGTGCCTCAGGACAGTGCCCACACTGCACAATCCTCCATTTACACAAGGAAGTGACATGTTCTTCAATGTCTTTCCTTGCCACTACAGCCTTGCAGTTTTCATTGACGCAAGAAACAAGTTTGAAAGGGCAAGAGGTCAAGTGAATCTGTTCGAGAGAAGTACATGTACAACAATGAACCCTCTAAGTCCATGTTCAAAATACTAATTAATTCTCCTTACTTTAACCCATCGTCTTGTGGTTTTCTGTTAATCATTCATGTTGGAGATCGAGTTTGGTGTAAAATGGTTTCCCAACAATTCACCTTTACCACCTTTAATTTTACTCCCAGATGGAGACAGGTGCTGTTAGAGTTCAGTTCCTTGTCACATTTTAACACTATTCATAAGTGCATGATTCTGGCCAGTGTTTCAGCACAGATCACCTGATCTGGAGTAAATTACACGCCAAGCAATGATGTATATTAATTTTAGCACAATGCAGCTTGCTGTTAGTCAACCCTTGCAGGAATTTTTGAGTTCTCCACAAACTTGCTGCAAAGTTTGCATCCCTGATCAGACTTAACTCTGATGTAAGCTTCTATTTTCCTTTAAAATGAATTTACCCAGTACTGTGAATAAAAGTTTTACCTCCATGTCCCTCAATTCACCAGACCAGTTACAACCTCTACTTGAGCATTTGATAGCAAGAGAAAGGATCTTCCTTTCCATTGCTTTATCGGGAAAAATATCCTGCAAAAAATAATTAATTTGCAAATAAATTTGCAATTAATTACATGGAGTGAAGGAAAAAAGTGAAGAATGGAACAAATTTACATAACTTTGTCCCTGATAATAATAACACCTATTTTCGGAAAGGAATGTAAAGAGATTGTGATGCAATCAAAAGGGCGGGATGTGTGCTTGCTTTGATTTTACTTTTGATAAAATTCATTCTCCATTTTTTTCTGCATTTCATTGCTGATTACGTGTGTTTTGTCATCCAATATTTCTATTTCAATTATTTTAAGATGTCCAGATGGGGGTCCAGAAGGGCGTACAGATGGGAGGGTCCACGTTTTGTACTGACCTGCATCCCTCAGTCTATAAATAATAATCTTTTATTAGGAAGCCTTCATTCACTATACAGTGGTTTTCAGAAAGGTCCTAACTAAGATTAAAAATACTAAATAAGACTATATACAATAAAACGAAAAAATACATTAGAATTAAAAACTATTATTAAAAACTAACTTGAATACAAAAGAAAGAGTTAACTACCAAACCTACTTAGAACGCTACGCTTAAAATTTACAAGATCAGGTGCATTTCTGGTGTCTCTGTCTAGGTTGTTCCAGTCTTTCAGAGAGTGATAACACACTCTCTGCTTTCCCCAATTTTTGGTTACATGAGGTAGCCTAAGCATGTCTTTATTCCTTGTGTTATAGTCTATAGCCCCTGACATGGATTACTACTGCTGCTATTTATGGCCGACAGTCATGCACATCATGTAATTATACCAATTAGCACCCCATTTTAAGTGATTAGGTTGTGAAATTTCAAAGCCAGTCAAACAGGAATGTTCCATTTAAAGTACTACCCTTAAGTGACTACAAACAGAGTGCAATCCATTGGACTGCGCAAGCTGACAATTTGAGATTGAAATTGAAAGTAATGTACTCAACATTCCTAGAAGACGACTGTGATAAGCGACTTCTGTGGAAAATGTTCGTGAATAACGAAAATTAAATCACGTACTCATAAATCTTTTTACGGTAGTAAACCAAAATTGACAAACAATACGAATCATGAAGCCAAAAATTGTTATTGTCTTAAATAATCTTGTACTTAGGCTTTTAGATCTTGACAGCAATTAATGTCAACTAATCGAATTAGCATATCTACATAAAATTCGACATATAAACAGGGCCTAACACAGAGATGCCCCTCTCCCACTTTTCTCTAGGGGAGGGAGGAGACTTGGCCTCACCCTTTCCCCTACCGCCACCCCTTGCTGGATAGCTCACCTCATTACGGACCAGATTCTGTCTGTCTAATGGACAAGCACAGGACTGAGTTTGCCTCTCCTGTCTGTTTAAGGCAAAAAAGTAAATAATCAACAGCATAAGAGTCGCCAAAACAGTTAATACAGGCTGAACACTCCCCCCACACCCTGAGGGGGGTACTTGGCAGAATCTCAGGTAGGGAGGTGCGCCGTGGCCGCCCAAGTCCTGATGCTACTTTAGACAGACTGCTGATTTTTGATTCCCCGTCTAAGACATTTCTTGTAGCCTAACCAAACTCAACAGAAGTCAACACTTACAAAGAACTTGTACAAATTCAGCTTGTGGCTAAGTTCGTACAACTACATGTAAAGATACCCTGTTTAAGACAAAAGGGGTGAAATAGATATCCCATTCAAGACAAAAAATCCTGAAAACCATACACTGTCGGGCCGCAAAACCCTGTTAATCCCTTATAAGGGAGTACCCCCCCCCCCCCCCCCCACCTCTCCCCGGGAACACTCCCACCCTCCGCCAAGACAGGGTTTATTGAGCGATCTTTGTGTACTCAAATTACGTCCATTAAAATGCTTTTACATTGCAAAAGAGATTTAAAGAGAATTAAATCACGATTTTAAAAGAAATTAATCCCTGTAACTTTCGTTTACCCAGAGGAATTCAAACAGACAATGAGAATATTCGCATGCATGATTTCATGAACTTCATGACACAAGCATGCACTGACCTCCGCATGTGCTGTTCCAGACATGATTTGCAAAACCTGTGACCGCATTTCGTTTGTACTGGCTCTCTCAACGGCAAATGACAAATTAAACAATGAAAATCTTCATCCACAGGGTTCACAAACTCCTCATCGAAACCAGAAGCCATACCACGCGCTCGTTGTGCTCGTCCTCAGCCAGAAATCTATTTCTCCGTGATCACGTGTCACATCGCGAGATCGGAAGTTCGTGAAGCGTGCGCATCGATATATTTATCGCACGATCAAAATGACAATGCTCTTTTACACTGTAAATATTTGTTTTTAACACACGTCCTATTCCGATAATGAGTTAACGATGTTAAATTATAAACGTTTTGGCCAGCTGTAAGGATCGTCAGATATGACAGCTCATCCTTCAAGCAGGCTCACTTTTGGTCAACAGCAGCTCAACTGTGGTGAGAACAAATGATTTCATAACGATCTGAAATTTGGCGCGAAAAATTACATGTAAACGAGAGCCGTACTGGCTTCCGGTAGAGGGTTTCGGGATAATGGTATACGAAGGGTTTTTTGGAGTGACTATATACTAATTTGCATTGACTCCTTTCGTTTATCTTTCATCTTTATAAGTATCTGTAGTCTTTCCGTGGCGACTTGCATCAGCAGTGAAACCAGTGGTGACCGAAGGGGCTGGCTGTCCCTGATCTCAGTCAAGCAAAAATAATTCCAGGGCTTTCAGTTGGATCACATTCACCATTTTCTTAGCTTTTTTTACGTGCGCCCTTCTAAGCAAAAAGTTGATAAATTCCTTGGTTCTGGTTTCAAATGAGAGAGTTACCTGCACTGAGGACTTATTGTGGTGTAGCCTTTGGGCTCGTCAAGCAATCTTTTCCCCCCAGGGGAAAGGACCGCGTGACAAGATTTAGGTGGAGGCTTGTTGCAGAGCTGTCGCTGTAAAGTTTCGAAAGTAACTCCACCGCATAGCTCTCCAAGATAGTGACATTTTATATAGATCAGATGACTCCTCCGAACATTCCAAATTTTAAATGGCGGCGTTTTCACCTGTCTCTACCGAGGTTCCGAAAGTAACGGTATGTGTAAGGTCAAGTCTAGTAGCCTATCAGGGCGGCGCATATCTCTAGCATCAGTAGCATGAAGCGATCAGGAGTATTTGAACTCCCCCCTAGAAGGGATGCTAGTCCTGGGAGGACAGAGGCACTGTGAGAGTAAAGTGTACCTTTCTCAAGAACAAACACAATGACCCCCCCCCCCCCCCCCCCCCCCCCCAGGGCTTGAACCGGGATCGCTTGTTCCAGAGTTGTGCGCTCTGGCCATTAGCCAACCGCGCCCTTCGCATACACGCCGCCAAGTGGCAATGACGTGTTACTGGTTATACTCGTATTCAACAGTCAGCTTAGAGGAGTAGTAGTGAGGGTTTTCCATTTCAGCGGGGAGGGGGACGGCAGGGGGAAGGTTTTGCTGACCGAGGGCGCACTGAATGTCACCTCCATGCTCTAAAGAAATGACAATGCTGCGGTCAAAAGCATTGTGGATTGTTACACACTTGTGCTCCTTGTAATCATACACGCGTCTTGGCAATTTTTATATCAACGTTTATTTATAAAAGACTCACTGTTAAATTCCATTTTTTTAGCACAATGTATAACTGAGCTTTTAACTATTTACTATATTAATATAATATTGAGCTCGTTTTCAAAAAAAATTGGGCGAATTTATTATGGATGCCAGTAGAATGATAAAACATCTACCGTTCCCTGCGCATGATTAGGGTTTCTCTATCCTTTTTTCACGATTGGGAGCTGCGAATCCTGGCTAAGTTGGTATTCAGTACTGGCTAAACGGCACGGGTGAAAACGTTAGGCGAGTACAGCCAGTTAGGTTTGGGCGAATCATTTTACGATATCGATTATCTCAAATTCATTACTATAGGTAGAACCACCAAAAGCTATTTAGTAGACTGTAAAACAAATACTACAATTACGATTTAAGACGGAATCCGCCAGGACTTCGAGTAGTTGTTGGACAAAATTATGTACCAAAATTATTTACACCTTATTGCAAGCTTTTGTGTTACTCCTTCAAATATCTTATCAAAAGAAATCTTTCCTAACAACACCAAACATCGAAAACCAATCTTGAAGTTCCGCTGAATTCCACTAAATCGCTTAAAAGACGCGGGCTTTTGCCTATAGCTTGTGAACATTAAATTTCATTTTCTCAGGCTCTGATAAGAAATTGTTGTACCAAAATTATTTACGCCTTATTGCAAACTTTTGTGTTGCTGCTTCAAATATCTTATCAAAAGAAATCTTTTCTAACAACACCAAACACCGAAAACAAATTTCGAATTTCCCACTAAATTCCACTGAAAGACGATTTTACAAAATGGCTGCACGTGAGAATTTCCCTATAGCTTGTGAACTTTGAAATTCATTTTCTAAGACTCTGATAAGAAATTGTTGTTGGTGTTATCAGTGATAATTACTTACATCTTTACCTTTTATTTAGGGTAGAAAATAACGCAATACGATTTAAATTATTCTGGTACTCGATTTTTGTCCAACTTAAATAAATATTACTCGACTTCCTGGTGGATTCCGCCTTAATTTGTTCGATTTTTGAAACACTCTGGACGTAAACATCTTAAGTTCAAGCTTCAAACCCAAACTGTGTATATATATAAATCTGTTTATCTTTCACCTTTTCCGAGCTTTAGAAATATAATTTATTGAACTGACATTCTTTATTAAACCGAAATTCTTTTTCGCGCGCTTAATTTTCTTCGCGCCTGCGACACGACTAGAAAAATCCCATACTGATGACGTAGCTTTACAGACATTTGTTTAGCGTCTCTGATTGGCTATTGCTTGCGCGCGAAAAATTTAGCCCGAGCAAATATCCAATCAGAGACAGTACATGATGATTTTGAATCTAGACTTCACTAAAATTTGTTGACTTACAAGGCGTATATATGCTGTTGCTTACAATTTTTTTTAAGACTTAAGAGTGACGTACTTTCTGTCCGGAACTCCTTTTTCCTAGACTTGTATAATAAGCAGCGTTTTTCTGCACTCCCTAAACAGGAATTTCAGCTTGTGGAACTTGGTTACAAGTTCAAGTTCTTCAACAACATTTTCAACAACATTCCAGACTTTTACTAGACTAGCCTGCGAGCACTCGGCTTCGAGGGCAGCGCAGAAAAGATGCGGTTTTTGGCGAGCGGGAAGTGAGCCTCGGCTAGTTGCCTCATTCGCGGAAGCACTTTGAACTGACTCTTCATGCATTCCCCCACGCGTGACGCACTCGGGCTCGTCCCGCATTCCTCCCACGCGTGACGTGCCCAAAATTAAAGCGCGTGTTGGGGGGATTTACAGTTCCAGTAATACAGTTTTATCCCTTTTCTTTCCACAGGCTACACTTAAACTGACGGTGCGCCTACATCGACTTGGATGAATAACGTGTCATCCACGAGGTAGCGCCTGGACTTCAGTTTCTCGTGTGACACGAACCTCGCGTACCCGCGACCTGGGTTCTCTTCTGCGGTGGGCCTCCCAAAGTTCTCCAGTTTAGGGTTAGCTCTGAAGTGCATAACAATGTTCTCCCGCTCGTCCGTGTTATCCTGCTGGTCGACCAGCGTAAACGTGACCTTCTGGTGGAAAGGCCAGGGCAATATGGCGTCGTATTCACCTCTCATGACGATAACAAATGCGGAGAGATGCGTGTTCTTGCCTGAGCCGTCACCATTGGGATTCACAGACAGTTTCAGTTTGTAACCATACGGCCCTGTGTGAAACGGATCGCTGTCTATCTTATTACTCCTACCATTCTTGGCTTGGCGTAAGATCTCACTGAAACCTGTTATCTTCCATACAAACGTCGGCGATTCAATTCTGTTCTTTTGCATTTCCTTTTCTTGTGCAGAAACCTTGAGTACAAGGTTATCGTTTTCTTTCTTTATGTCTCCAAGTTGTTTCTTGAGGCTCGTTTTCTCGTGATCGAATTCCAGTTGAAGTTGGACGAGTTTCTTGCAAGCCAGACTAAGATGAGCTGTGGTTTGAGCTTGAATGTGACCCTCTAGGTGTCGTCTTTCCACCTGAAAACACAATTCACAATGTGCAATGTAAATTCAAATTGCCAATCAACGCAAATGAACCTTATTATACAGCCCTCATGTGCACTGTGAGCGAAACAAAAAAATCTCTTCTGCCGCAAAGGTCTCTTAAGGAAATTTGGTAAAAGCTCGAAACATTCGTCGGAAAAGAGCGAGCTTTTCTTTTCTTTCTAGCTCTCTTACTTCTTTCTTAACTCATTAACACTGAATCCTACGCTTTATCTTACACTGAAGTGACTCCACGTCCCCTCTTTGTGGCATTTTTTACGCTGATGAAGAGACAGATTTTTCCAATTCCCCAAGTTGCTTAACAAAGTATTTCAGGCGACTAGTTTCAAAAAGAACTTGTACGGAATGAACAAGGCAACCATACAAGAGCATATACCTTAACACTACAACCCAGCTCATGGTAAGGACACGACAGAGGGGTGAGCAGACAGTCTGTGTCCACGTGTCTTGGCATCTGATGAAACAAAAGTAATGATTATTTATTCAACACACTGAACAGTGAGGAACATCGCACAAAGTCGTCAGTAAAAATTGATTAATGCGCACATGCATTCCAAGGTCCCGGCAGTTACTTCCTATATGGAGGGCAACACGCGAGGAGGCGCCAACCAGCAGGCTGGAAGCATATATTATTAAGGTTTAAAAAAGGCTTTCAAGAGTCGGAGTACAGGAAAGGGGAGGAGAGGTATTTAAAATGGTCTTTCAGAATATTTTGAACAAACCCACCAAACGATCCATTCATGTGAGTATTTTAAGGGTCATTCAAGCGAAAAGTATTACAAAGAGTGGCAGCATATGGTATGTAAATGTACACCAAAGGGGTACCATTTATTACCGAAGGTATGTGAAAGGGTTACCTTTTCTGTCAGATGGGATTTTTATTGGAAGGAAAATTTTGACAACTAGGATTTGGGGAAATGCTTCCAGGGGAAGTCAATGATATAATTGAGTACATACATGTACTGTATGAGTTCATCAATCCCTACACTTGTCTGCTGTCTTCCAAAAGTGCAGTCTGTAGTCTCAGTAGAAGGGTCACATAACCAATGGAGACTGCACAGCACTCACAAAGAACAGGCCAGCAACATAGCTTACACCCCCCCCCCCCCCCTCCCATATCCACCCCAAAGAGTCAGAAAATTGTCTCACCTCCCCTCTTGGAACTACTTGCTCGCAGCCATTGACACAATTCACTGGGAACATGGTGCAACTTTCATTGTGCGTCTGAAAAATTGAATGTACACAGTCTACAGTAAGAGTTGCAGTTAAACTTTGCATTAAGCCATCTAAGGCTGTATTCCACTTGAGGCAGGCAGGCAGGCGGGCGGGCGGGCGGGCGGGCGGGCGGGTGGGTGGGCGGGTGGGCAATAAATCAGTTTTATCAGATCAATGCACCTTCATTAGTAGGGGTGCATACCATTTGTTGCCGGCACCGGTTGGAATGTACATTGATTATTGGTAAGGGATTTTCCAAAATCAGTAAACCAACTGAACGAGATGGCGCTTACCATTTAAATTTCGGTTACCTGTAATTGTTTTCCGTTGATGACAGACTGGAACTGGGAAATCGTGCAATGGTAAGGAAATTTCCATTCCATTCCGAATGGAAAAAGAGGAGCACCTCTGAAGGTAGTCTACAATTTCCAAAGGGATTTTCTGGAAAATTACTGTTCCATTTGACGTTCAACCAAAATTTCCGGATTTTTTGGCTCAATGGTAAGCGCCCTAGGACTGCCACTGGGTCAGTATGCTTACTAAAACAATAATTCACTCTTGGTTTCTGTCTCGATTATAAGCCAGTAGAAACCAAGAATGAGTAGTGAATCTAATATTGCCAAATAGAACACTCAACTAAAGATGTGCAGAATTGGTGTACCCTGTTAGGTATTGAATGGAATAAACAGTACATAACTATAACTCAGGTGCCATTGATAAAGAACTATTTAAAAATGCAGAATTCAAGTTTCTCACATGTTCTTGGGATTTTGGATGGCTGTCATTACAAAACTGACAAGTAACAATTCTCCATGGACAGGCAGTGGCTAAATGTTCATCAATCAGGTTCCTTGCCAGTTCTTCATTGCAGTTTGGACTTGGACATGGGACGATCTTGTAAGGACACCTCTTTTGGTGGTTCTGAAAGATTTAAAAAAGAATCAGTGAACTTTGTCATTCACCAGGAAGTAATATATCACTATCTTGGAAAATTCTCCACCAGTGCAATGGATGATTAAAAGTGAGCATGGCATTCTAGCTTTAAAGGGTCACCGTCAACCACAATGCTTTACGTAATTCTGTAAAACAGTTCTAAATTACAGATCTTTTGTGGAAGGAATAACTTTCATCAGAGTGCATGTTGTGTTTTAGTGCCCAATATCTCCAGAATTTAAAAATAGTTTCTCTAACTGATTTAAATGTCTCATATTTGACGTAATTTGACTGATATACTCGTGCAACATCAAAAACAACAATCAAACAATCAATCATTTCTCCACCCAAAATAATAAAAAAAATAGATAAAAAGCCTTAAATTAAGCGATTTCCTCTTACTGAGGTTCAAGGCATTGAAGAAAACAATTTATAAGCATATAAATGCTGGTACATGATCTTATACCTCAACATCACGGAGTTCTCCAGTCCATGGGCATCCAGAAGGGCATTTGACAGTGTAGGAAAGAATTCTCCTTTCACTTGCTTTGTCTGGGAAAATATCCTGCAAAACAATAAATATAATTCATGTATTTTAATAGTTACTGTTTTTGGCAAAAATCATACACTCAACAAGTTTACTTTTTATTTTACAGTCGAAACCGAAGAAGCGTGAACGCCAAAAATTATTTCTGGAATGTTTATTGTTCTACGACCAATCAGATTCGAGACGTTACCGCAACAAACCGCAACAGTAATTAGCTAAAAGGTTTCGATTCTTTTATCACGAAACAACTTTTTCGTCTACATTAAGTCTTGAGATCACCACCGTTTAACAAACACTCTGGAATTATTAATTTTCTTCTATTTCAGAGTTGAAGCATAATCAAAGAATAACTATAAACGATAAATACTGAAAAGAGAAAAATAATCGAACAGACATGGCTAGACAGCGCGTCTGGAAGCAGAATAGAATTTTTGATTATTTTAAAAAAATACGGCCTATCCAGTTTTTTCTACTTACAATCATTTCTAGGTTTTATCCTTTTCCCCATTTCACCAAAATTTTATTGAATAAACTTTACAAAAATGTTCTCTCTACCTTACTTCGATGCGGAGCCGGAACAGTTCACGAAGCGCGTCCCAGCAAAATTCTCCGGCCCAGTATGTCACGCAACGGCACCCATTTTTCAATTTTTAACGGCACACATATTTGAATTTGCAACGGCACGCGTTGCATTTGCATTTGCTGTGAAAATTCAATTTTATTCTGCTTCCAGACGCGCTGTCTAGCCATGTCTGTTCGATTATTTTTCTCTTTTCAGTATTTATCGTTTATAGTTATTCTTTGATTATGCTTCAACTCTGAAATAGAAGAAAATTAATAATTCCAGAGTGTTTGTTAAACGGTGGTGATCTCAAGACTTAATGTAGACGAAAAAGTCGTTTCGTGATAAAAGAATCGAAACCTTTTAGCTAATTACTGTTGCGGTTTGTTGCGGTAACGTCTCGAATCTGATTGGTCGTAGAACAATAAACATTCCAGAAGTAATTTTTGGCGTTCACGCTTCTTCGGTTTCGACTGTAATTGGCACAGAGGAGTATCTAACAAGTTTGCCAGACACAGCCCAAGGACTTCCACAGATCACTGAAGGCCAAGCTAGTCACAAATCGTAAAGAACATTCTGTTTCCAGCAAGCTTTTAAAATCTTTGATTCATCTTTGGTAGTCTTTGGATTATTCTTGGAAATCTTATTGTAATTAGGTTCAGAAGAAGATAATAACTTCTGGTTTTTCACAAATTTTCAGCTGAGCTGCAGTATTTATACTGGCCTGCACCTGAGTCACTATTTCATATGTGGTTAGAAAATATTTACATTATTTATTTATCAAATTTAGGTAGAGAATACAACAAAACCATTCTGTGTTTGTGCCTTCAGAATAAAGGGGCCAATTCTAGCTACCAAAAGCCATGCCAAAACTACAATCATTAGCACCTTTTCTTTGTCCAGTTTTTCTCTGTCACATGGGCAGTCAGGATTGCGTCTCCTGTTTACAGCAAAACAAAAATAAAAACAAAATAATGTGGTTAATATTTTTCTAAAACATATTTAGCAGTCTCAATTGAGCTACTCTGTAAATTCAAGCAAATTGCAGTCAAACTGCTTGAGAAATCTTTTAATAATAAAAATAATATTAATAAAGCAGACCAATCAGAACGTTCATATTGGTTGGGAACGACAGTGTGATGGGTCAATGTCATCTGCTTCTGAAACAGGGTACATTAACAGATTGGTAGTTGAGTTTCAAATTGGTTAAGGGTCTCAACACACTGCCATCACTCAACCCCACAAAATAACATGTTACTTTGTGTTTGTATGCAATCATAAATCATTCACATTAAAGAACTATAAATAATATTATCAGCTTCCTGTCACAAATATTACCAACACTGAATTGTGACGTATTGCATCCGTGAAAAAGCTTATTTTTACTAGAACGTAAATACGGAGTTTCTCTTTTTATGCAAATTCGATAACCAGAAATTGCTGCGTTTATATTTGGTATAACACTCGACGAGAAACTCCGCAAGTCCATTTGTTAGTTTTACAACTTGTTCGAACTATCTTACCTCCTGAAATATTCGCTGAGGCACTCATCACAAAATCTGTGTCCACATCTCGTTAACACGGCCTTCTTGAGAGGCAACTGACATATCTGACAAATGAAGTCATCGTCAATTAACGAAATAAAATCATAGTCGTATCCAGAAGGAACTCTAGAGCCGCCATTTTGTTCGGCCATGTTGTTCTTCGGACTTGCGTGACTCGATTTTTAGTGCTCAGTTTCTCACGGCCAGAGATAGCGAGCATGGAAGGGCCCGGCGCCCGTAGAAAGAGGAGAGACGCACGCTTCTCTTGATAGAACAGTACGATTCTTAGAGACAGCGATAGATATTAGGGATTAAAAAAATAACGAGCGTTTCAGCATAGAAAGTGACGCCCCTGTTCGTTTTCTCCGTTTGTGATAGGGAGTTTATATCTTCACTGATTTTCTGCAATTGATCCCTGAGTGTAAAGTAACTCCAAAATTGAAGGGAGCGTGAAAGGAAGGGTGCGCGGTCGGCCTATTTTGGTCAGAGTAAGCTATGCATTGATGGCCGTTTGTTCACAAAAGAACTGATACAAAATTATCCCGAGTCTTCGGCGTGGCCGATCAGAATCGATTCTAACAATGCCTACTGCCAAACGACCAGATCACCAGCCAGAGAGTGCGGTCCCCACATTCTGAAGAAACAGCAGTCCCTTTTCCGTTTTGCGCATGAGGAGTATATAGGAAACAGCTGCACGTAAAATGTTAGTACTGATCATAACTCGTTTTGTTGATAGAAAAAAACACACGACAAAAAACGGAAGATTGAAAAATTGGAAAGAGTTTGCTACAGTAAATTAATTAACATAAGGAACTCTAGACTGCGAGCAGTCTCTCTTTTGCTTTGCGATTCGCCGCTCTTTCATCGCGGCTTTGCCGCTTACCGTTCGCAGATTTCTCAGCAAAAGAGAGACTGCTCGCAGTCTATATGAACTCATAATCGTTGTATTGTTTTCTTGACCCGGAGGGGGGGAGTACTCGATTTTTTTTAAATGGGAGGCTCCGCCCCGAGGTCAAAGTATTACCCTTTCATATTCCATTTTTGACAGAAAAGGTTGCCCTTTCGATTTTCATATATACCTTCGATAGAATATGGGACTCCTTTCACGTACCTATAGAAGGGTGGCTACAGCTCTTTTCTTTTTCTCACTTGAATAACTCCTGAAAATACTTGAATAAATCAACTGTCCGGTAGGTTTGTTCGAGATGACAGTTTTCTCGACCCTTTTGTATACTACAACTCGTGAAATCCCTACCCCTTTATATAACTAGAGCCTGAACAGGGTGCCCCATTTCGGGTGGAGCCTCCCCATATAGTCCATCGCAGGGAGTGCCCCCCCGCGCCCGGGATTTTTCTATCACATCTGTTATTCCCCCGTGGTTTTCTCTAATGGTATAAACTGAGAGGATTTTTTCTGAGCTTGATTTAAGACAATCACAATCAACTTTGTTTATCTTATATAAATTCGAGTGACTTAGCGTAATCCAGCTGGCGTTGTACCCCCTACAGCGCTCATACGTGACGACTCGAATTTGCTCGCACGTTCTGATTCATCAATTACAGCGAAGCACAATAGAATTTTTTAACAATCCGGCTCACAATATGCACTGACGGATCCAGTAATACGTGAAAGTAAAATTGTCAACAGCACTATTATCAACGGAAACTTAATCAGTCATCAGCATGCGTGTCATTTGTGACAGCATTCCTTTGAAGACAAATTTCCGGACACGGGCTTCCAACGAAAACTCAACGTGTCCGCTTTTTGAAGGGTCTTTGAAGCCGACCCCATTCACGCCCCTGCCACACGGCCTTTTCCTTTCTCCTCTCAATTCAATTTCTGTACTTTAGTCACAGCAAGAAAAGGATCTACGTCTTTGTCAGTTTCATCTGCCTATCATTTCCATCTGTTGTTTCAGTAATTAATATTCCACTTTTACACTACTTAGGGATTTTATGGGCGTTCATCAGATTTTACCAAACAATGGCTTCTTCGATCCATAGGAGAACATCCGGTCACACAAATGGGTCACAAATGTCAAACACATTTCTTTTTCAGATAAATGAAAACAACGCCCTTAACACCTAATATTCTTGGTCTTTCTTCTTTGTCTCTTTTGTTGATCCAGGCCAGTTTCTGTTCAAACTTCTGCATATCAGTCTGTATAGAGTCGTCTGCACTTTCCTTTCACAACATCAAAAGGTGTCTTACTGATGCATGAGACACTGCTGAAGAGGTCTTACAAATAAGTTCAATCTTTTCCATCCTGTTCCATTTTAACTACTTTAAATTGTCTTAGCATTCATTTGATTTATTACCAATCATTGATTTTTTTTATCAATCCATTGAAGAACTTATGGTCATCGTTTTAGTTATCATCAGAAGCTTGAACAGACAAAGGGCAAACACCACGCTTCCCACCAGTCTGTGCATACAGTAGCCTGCGTTGCAGACGAAACTAAACCCCGGTATAGTCCACGGACTATACAGGGATTTAGTTTCGTCTGCAACGCAGGCTAATCATACAGCCACCCCTCGGCCGCTTTTACACGCAGCAGTGAAAACACGTCCTATTTTTGATGCCTCCTTTTACTCCCTTCTCAGACCCACTTCGTTATTTTTTCTTGGCGTTTTGTGCATTTATTGATCTCAAAATTTAATATGTAGAACGACTGTGTAAACTTTCACATTTACGTCAGTTGTTTGTTTCATTGTTTCCGCGACTCGGGCAATTTCTGCAACTTCTGTTAGGGGTCTTAGGACAGGGGTAGCTTGCAAACTAAATATAGGACCTAGATTACAGGGAAAGTAAAAAAAAAATAGGATCAGCGATAATACAATATAATTCCACACTATGTTCTTCAGAGATAAGGGTAACTACGTGTCAATTACAGAGATTAGGGATGACCCAACCTCCCCTAAGAGGTCCTTTTCATTTGCCTCCGTGGTAGATAGCACCTCAATCATTAACACAATCTGTTCCTTCCGATTCCACTTAGACCTGTAGACTTTAGACGCCAAATGGGCCCAGACAATGGCCCTAAGAACGTCCGGCCATACAGTTTTGGAATAAGGGGATGGAAAAGTAATTATTTGATGAAAGATCGTGTTTGACAAAGCAGAAATTTGCATTCTATTGTGTCACGTTTCCCAGTTGCAATTGTTTTCTGTTTGGCATACTCCCAAATGTGTTTTTATATAAAGAGGCCTCCGATTTCATGGACTTAAGACGAGCTGTTTGTTTCTCGCTAATGAGCTTGTTGCCAACTACCACAGAGAAATGAAGTTCTTCACGGTGTTTTTAGTGATTCTCGTTGGTTCGTTCTTCGTTCAGCTGGGGGACTCGTGTGGAGGGATATCAATGCCAATCCGAGTAAGCAAACTGCACGTACCAAAGCCATTCCGCAACACAACAAAGTAAGTTTTAAAATGTGCAATGAACTTTTTAATGGCCTTTTAGCGGTTTCGGTGCGTGGCTAGATTAGTCACTAGTAGCTGTGTTCCATGATAAGGGTTTTAGCTTCTATGGGACTAAATTGGATATAGGTGTCGCCATTTTAGAGCTTCGTGTTCTTTTTGATCTTGCAGTCGTCTGCAGATTCGTTAAAGCTAATAATTCGTAGTACAGTCTGTTATTTGCAGGGCCGTAGGCAGGGATGAGGAACTAGGGTGCGATGGGTGCGTCCGCACCCCATCACGCGCCGCAAAGGTCCGCTTAATCTGAGAGGCAGGGTTAAAATGACTGATGTAGGAAAAGTGGACTTCAACAACTTGAGTTTTCAAAATTTCCCGGGGAAAGATGCCCCCAGATCCCCCCCTAGACGCTCACACTTCCAGCGCTCGCTCCCACCCAAGCAAAATCCTGCCTGCTGCCATGGATTCGTCAAAGCTCATTCGTAGTATCGTCAGTAGTCAACAGTTTACCACTACTTGATCAATATCGGTTGATAAAAGATCTTGGGATTACAATTTGAAGATTTAATACAAGACTGAGGTATAAAATTTTCAAGTTCTGGTAAAAGACCAGCCTTTAGTGGGTCTCTATTGTTCCATCGTTGCCTCGCTTGTACGTGATAGCTCGACCAGTTTGTTGAGATCACTTTGACAGATTGGCATGCACTCATCAAAATAGTGACGTTGATAGATATGGATTGGCAGTTATCGAAAGAGTAACTGACGTTGATGACTTAACTGATAGATATAAGGACTGGCAGTCACTCAAAAAGTGATGTTGATAACTTTACTAACAGATCTGGATTAGCGGTCGTCAAAAGAGTGATGCTGATGATTTTTCTAATAGCTATGGATTAACAGTCATCAAGAGTGATGTTAATGACTTCAATGATAAATACAGAACCGCGATCATTCAATTAAAATTCCCCAATGTCAATTTACACTTCAGACATGTCAAGGGAAAAAACAATAAGTAAAATAAGTAAGACACCCGTCCCGAATAAGCGCCCTTAGTTGTGCTACCGAAATTTGATTTTTTGATTTGATTCAAGCGACAGCAGGGAACCTAAGCTCATTAATCCCAAGTACGCGCTGGGCATACTACCTCGCCCTTATTTCGCTAGTCCAATAAAAATTTTTGTCATTCATGGGTGGCCAAAAAAAGGAGAAAATTAATGGTTTTACACGCCCCTCCCCTTCCTTCCCCTCTTCAGTAAACAAAGAGTATAAGTAATGGTAATAGGACTGAGTGGAATTCAATTCGGTCTGTAATCATACGAGTGATTAACAAAATCGGACGACCGCGTAGCGGGAGTCCGATTTGTTTAATCACGAGTATGATTACAGACAGAATTGGACGACACTCAAGTCCTATTATCAATTAATCATAAGTATAACAAAATTCGAGAAAACATTTAGTTAAAGCGAAGCCTGCTAAGGACTTATCATCACTGAGGCAAAAACGCCATTCTTGAAGCTGAAGGTTTTAGGAATATCAAGGAGTATTAAGTCACAACAAGGAACCAAATAATTATTGGACACTTTGTTATTGGACACTTTAGCCGCGCGTGCTAAGAACCAATCAGATTTGAGAATTTTGTTATAGTTGTGATTAAGGGCATAACAACACATAAATTATGATTTTCTCTACAGAACCAACAGTAACAAAAGTGAAGTATTGGAGAACATTCAAGTACCAGAGGTACATTTATCCTGTTACTTTTCGCATTCCTGAAATATTTGGTTAATTACCATCAGTTTAATCACTATTTTTATACCTCTTTCATAGACAGATACATAACCGCTTTATGCACATGTATTTCATAACCGCTTATTTTTTCTTTGCTTTATTGCCAACCACCTTCCTGGTATGAATTTAATTTAACTTCGCTCAGCTCGATAAGCTTTTTAGTTTTTCTGAGTGATTGTACCGATATTCTGTTTTAATTATAATTTTTTGAAGCATTGCATTTAAGTAATTTGGTAATAAAGTTGTTGTTGTATTATGTGCACATGCAGGTATCTTACGGTAATTCTTCTTACTGTAATCCACACGATCCTTGTGGAAATCAGCCTCTTTCCTTATAAAGTTTACCTACCCACCTCGCAACTGCGGCTATTTCGCGCGCGTATGGCTATGCAGCTATCACGTGTGCATATAGCTATCGATCAAGTGCACGTTGCTGTATATGCAGCTATTACGTGTGCATGCACCTACAACGTGCACACAGTAGTTCGCACGCGCACAGTTACCTGATGCACCGGCTCGGAAATACATGTGAGAAGTAACTTAAGCTGCATAATTTATCTCAAATTTATTTTTTGCCTAGGGTGATTCTGTGTTATCGGGTATCGTGAAGGCTGGGTTTCGTCGAGGACTAGAGGAATGCCAAAAACTGTTTGAGAACGGGACCTGGAGCTGTCCAGTTGAGATGTATAAGAAGTTACCCATTATTGCTAACAAAGCATTTCCTTTCGGTAAGTCTAGATCTGCTGTATTCTTTCTGTAGTATTGTGGGAGTAGTAAAACTTAAGTCACCTCGTCGCGTCGGTTTGCGATGGAAGGAATACACGGCTTCTTTTACGTTAAGTATGAATACAGCTATCACGTGGGCATATCTCTATTACGTAAAGTAGGCATGCAGCTATCACGTGCCCATACAGCTATCGATCATTTGCACATGCGTACATCATGTGCACGTTGCTGCACATGCAGCTATTACGTGCTATATGCAGCTATAGCGTAATAAAAACGCAAAGAATGTACCTGGGGTTGCGCTTGCATTTGCACTGGATTCAAGTATGAACACTGCTAACGGAAATGCAAGCGCAATCGCGAGCATGCGAAGCAGGACTTGACGGCCATTTTGGATAATACGTCAACTGCGTCTGTGTATCATACGTTCCTTGCACTTGCTTCGCACGTGCGAACCAGGCGTAAGCATCGAATTCGCTGCAGCCCAATATTCCACGTTTCTTTTTGAAACTTAGTAGTCATTTTTGCCATTTTCTTGCAGCCACTCGTGAGACTGCTTTTATCCACGCTATCAGCGCTGCCGCCATCACACACGAAATCACGTTCATGTGCACAGTGAGCAAAATACCTGGATGTGGCTGTGAAAAACCAAAGAAGAAAAACGAATACCTTAAACAAGGTATTTTCTGGGACAAGTGCGGCGATAATATCGAGTTTGGAGAGAAGAATTCCAGGCGCTTCACAGACAGGCTGGAAAAAGGGAATGCAGCCCTAAGGGCTGTGAACCTGCACAACAATGAAGTAGGAAGAGAGGTAACGAAAGTGTCTTATGGTTATATCCGCGGTCTGCCACTTGGTGAGGGGGGAGGGGGGAGGGGGGAGGGGGGAGGAGGGAGAGTCGAAAGGGTTTTTTTTACAGAAACACTGACTAAGCATTTCGGTTTGGGTAAAAAAGGGGTCAAAGCAACACCCGTGGGGTGCTCCCCAAAGTATGGTTTGGTTTGGACTGAAATAGGCCGGCTAACACTGGTGCACTCATAATCAGTAATTTTGCATAATTATTGAGAAAAACTATTTTTATGTCAAAATGTTGTTATTCACCTCTTGAGATAGAAGCGCGATTTGATAAATACATCAAAATGCCCTTCTCAACTGTTTATGCAAACCGCAGCGGTTCCTGTGGGCAGTGTCTGACCTAAAATAAGGGGAATCGATTGTTAGATCGAATAGTTACGCAGCTCTCGTAAGCTTGTAATTCTACTGGTCCTCTAGTGTAGCAGCTGCTATTGTTTTGGGGGCTAGGGGCATTGTTCTTGTTGTTTGTTCTATTGTTCTCTCAGCCACTCATGTGAGACCTTGCGAGAGCTGCATGGCGACCCGTTAGATCAGCTCTGAAATAGGGTTTCAAGCAGTGCACCGCACCTCTTCCCCTCCCCTCCCCACACATACACACACACATTTTCAGAGAGTACCCCTCTCCCAGATATAACACTGCTCGTAACGACGGGGTGGTGGTTAGGTGGAGTTCCACTTACTGTAACAGATCATCTTTATGGCTAACAGGTTGTTCGAACAAGTGCTGAGATATCTTGCAAGTGCCGCGGTATAAACACCGGATGTCAGTTAAAAACTTGCTGGAAGGAACTGGCTCCTTTTGAAGTTGTCGCATCCAAGCTGAAGCAGAAATACCACAATGCCGTGCGGGTGTGGTTCGTTGACAACAAGCTTCAAGAACTAGTCGGCAATCAGTTCAGACCTGTCTCTAACAAAGACCAAAGATTGGTTTATCTCGACTCCTCCCCAGACTTCTGCGTACGAAATGACACCCTAGGTACACCTGGAATGCTGGGACGGTCGTGCAGGAGCGATAAAGCCGCAGACAAATGCAAATCTTTCATTGATTACTGTGAGTCTTGTAAGTTGAGGGTTGAAAGCGTAGAGCGTTACAAGCAGGTTAAATGTAACTGTAGGTTTGTTTGGTGCTGCACAGTCGATTGCGAGATGTGCACAAAGAAGTATTCTGTGATGACATGTTCCATGCATGTCGGCAGACGAGTTGAATCTCACTAATTGAAAAGAGGCTACACCTTATATCTTTGATTTTAACTTGAGTTCTGAGTTCATTTAGTTAGCAAAAGTTTCCATTTTACAAAAGAGAATTGGCCAGAATATGTTTATGGTACACGATTTATCAAATTCATTTATAATTCATCAAGTTTTTTTTTAAGAAAAAATAAATCATAACTGTGACGGTGGTTTGGATATCGCATCTCGATTAGCATAGACCTTTGCGATTTTGTAAGTGTTAGTTTCCATTGACTAAGAAAATATATCACTAGTTACACTCGGCATAAATAAATCTGTCCCTGTCCTAATTAAAATGCCAGTAATTGTAATGACCAGGAGAAGTCAAGAGCATGTGATTCCTTCGAAACAGAATTCATGTATCAGTAATCACTGGTTTATAGTTCACCCGGGACATCACAAATTTCAAACTGCGTTCTCTGCTAATTTAGACTTTTGATGACGTCAGATTGAAACTAATACTCAGGCCCTCTCGCAGCATTTTCTCGTGGAGTAGCGTAGCTAGCGATTTTTGATTCATATAAATCACGATATTTACTCGCATTTATCCGTTTTTTTTTCTTATAAAAACATAATCATTCGCCTTAAAAAATAAAAAGCCAACAGTAGTTTTCTTGACGGTCAATCCCCCCTCCCCGCCCGATGAAGGAGCTTCGATCAGTCACGTTCAGTATACCTTTTTACAGCATCTCTTTTGGCAGAAGTTCCACTGAAGTTCTACTCAAGTGAGGGTCTTCTTAGTCGTGCCCACATGTAACAAGCAAACTCGAACATGAGCAGCTAGAAATTTTAACTAGTTATTTTTCACTCTTATCGTGTACTGCACCAGGGGTTTAGTACAGTAAGTTGGCCATCAATCATTTATAATATAAAATTAAGCGATCTTGTGAAGTTTTTTTTTTAATAACAATCTTGAAGAATAAACTGCTGTTGGAACCAAGTTCTGTCTCCTATTCACTGTCCTTAGCAGTTTCCACTGAAGTAGATCCCCCCGACCAAAGAGATCGTGATGAGTTTCCGTTTCCGCTTGCCAAGGGCTATAGTGGTGCTTTCCATTGCGTGATGTCCCTGCTGTGTTTAGATCGTTGCGCGTCAAAGCTCGAAGTGTCCGTTCACCCGAAAATTTAGTTCCCAGCAGGAAAAGTCAACCGTCACAATTTTAAAACAACTTTAAAAGCAGTTTAGTTTCCCATAAATCGAATGTGTCCACCGTTTTAGCGCGCACACAAGCAGGCACATTGCGATGCAATGAAAAAGATTGTCCCCGCTATTTTTGTCAACTTTCTCTCTTCCGATACCCCGCGCGCCAAACGTACGACATCCGCCCTTTCGAGAAAAATATAACCTTAAAAGCTTCTGCAGCTGAAGTTTTCCCACAACTTTTACGATTTTCAGCGTGAATTAAGCTCAAGAAATTCACCGGAATCACTTGAGAGTTAGAATATTCAGACAAAGAGAAAAATGCGCTGGGACCTGCAGTCCAAAAGATTACGTCAATTCTGCTTTGGAATTCGCGTTTAATTTTCCTATTTCCCCCTTGGCGGTTTTCTGCTACTTCGAGCCTCGATTTCTTCCAGCTTACTCCATTCGATTCAAAGCTAAAATGTTCATTGACGTGGAAGAAAACAGGCGTTTCCCAATAAACGCACAACCAACACTTTCTTATGTTTAATTTGAAACTCTGTGGCGGCGGACTGTTTTTTTTTACAGCACATGAACCCTGCGACTTCACGGTTTGAAAAACTTGCAGACACTCTCCAGGGAGAGTCCCCTCCAAAATGACGGGGCTGCTGGTCGTGCCAGTAGGGGTTAAAATTGGTCGATTGGTAGCGCTTGTTTAAGGGTGCTAAAATAAATAACGACCGTCGTAAGAGCTCACAGTACCTTTCAGAGTATTGAGCCAAAAATGACTGGAACTATGTGTGACTCCACTTAATTGTCTTAATTGACAGATTAAAAAAATAGTCAGTTAATTTGGTGTTTTGGGATTAGTTTCTCCAGAGAAGAACTTCTGGTACCAGTATCTTTTGGGGGTGAAAATTAATTTGGGCTACGCCCACAAGTCGAGATTTTGGAACCTCTTTGCGATTCTTTTTAATGACGAGCATCCCCTTTATTTTTAAAGAGGGACTATCTCACTCTAAGCGAAGGGAAGGAGAATGAGAGACCGAGGTTGGTCCGCAATCTAATGTTACCGGTTACCACCAATTCCCACCCCAAACTGTCCCCCCCCCCCCCCCCCCCCCCCCCAACCGCCTCTTTGGCCATAGCTAACCCATTTAGGGGCCCTACGGAGGGAGTGAAGCACAAAGCCTTAAGCGATCTGTCGTGCCGGTGCTCTCAAGCCCCAGCTCCATCCCAAGTTTTATGTTCCTTTTGGACCTGGCAGGGGGAAGGACGTACATACTCGCATCAATAAGTTGAGCACTCCCGAAGTACCTAACATTTGTTTTAATGATCTTACAGATACACATTTCTCGTGAACACTGTCCATTTTTCGTCAGACCTTTTCTTGTTTCGATCAACGCAAAACAAACTTTACTGTAAAATGGTGATATCCAGCTGAACAGTTCATATAATTCTAACTTGCTTGTTCCTATCGACTGACAAGTTGTGCTTCACACTCGGTGCCAGCAATCTTTGGCAATCTAAGACATGCAGGCCTTCTGACAAAGTTGGCTGTGCAACTAAATTCATCTTGTATTTACCTGTAAAGGAAACACGCACATTATCAGGTGGTTCTTTTGAAAAAGGTAAACTTGATTTGTTCGAATTTATGTAGTAATAACCATGGCAAAACTTGCTCGTTTGATGCAAGCAAACAGTCACAACGCCCGGGCCAACCGAGGATGAGAGTTGATGAGAGCTGACTCCTGTGAGAGTTTTCGTCAACTCTCTTCGACCATCATCAACTCGGGCCAAACGAGAACAAGAGTCGTCGAGAGTCTGTCAAGTGTGACTACAAACGAGAGACTTGTATCAACATGTCATTAAAATCATATGTGGTATCATGCAACATCCTCACTGTTCAACATGTCAAGTTACTAACGGGACTTACAATATCATCGATCTTCAGGATACTGCGAACAGTCTCGGACGCCAACTGAATGGCGCTGGTCGACACAAGCAGCGGCTGCAGAACGTTCTCTTCCAGAATATTAGTGATGGTGCCCTGAAGTTAACAACATTGCAGACAATAAACAGGGGGAATGAACAAATAAAACCTAATAATTTTGAGAAGTTGGAAAGAAAAACTAGCAATGTCAATGAAGAGTAGACATCTCTCTGTCATGGTCAAGTCTGCATACAGAATAGGCCATTTCCAAGTTACCCTTTGCCTCCGTTTCAAGTCGAGTCAACACGCGAAACCATTCATATGAAAATGTGTTTCACCAGCACGTCCATTTTCATGCAAATCAAAGTAATTTGAATGGGTTCCCACGAAGACTCGTTTTGAAACTGAGGCAATTAAAACGGCAACTCGAAAATGGCCTATTGTTCAATTTCCTTCTAGCAGTGGTTCTGGTCTGTCACGCCATGCAGGCCTGACGTAACATGGCATTGCATGTCAAGGAGGGCTGGAATTGGACTCACCATCATGTACCGAGCCCACTTTTCTTTTGGTCAGCACCATTTTCATTGTCAATCAATCAGATTTGAGCATAAACGACCGGAAGTCTGTAAATCGCGGACTTTCTTTCAAGGTATGAGTTTGTAATAAAGCACAGGGTAATCATGGAACAAACAAGTTTGGAAGCACAGGGTAATCATGGAACAAACAAGTTTGGAAAGTGATAGTCTAACGTGGCTGACACTTCAGACTAGGAAATGAGTGCCATTTGAATTTTCAGAAAATTATTTTGAAGCACACTAAGATTTTGCAATTCATACTAGACAATCACAATAGATCGTTTTCACGTGACGTCATCAGGTACCAAAATCCAAAACTAAAGAGACACAATAGTTCTTATCCACATCAGGCATAAGAGGTACTAAAATTATATCTATTTGCGACTTTTCAGCTCAGTAGCGTCCTTCGGTTGAAAACCAGCGCAATTTGAATTTCAGAGTAATGGCGGTGCGTGACACGAAGTTACGATCGTGTTTGTCAAAAACTATACATTTATCTTGTGATTTTTAGCCCTTTAAGAAGTTAAAGTAGCAGGAAATATGGTTATGCAAATGTTTGTTTGTCAAATACCGATAATCAGTGGCCTAGATGATCAAAGTAAGTTCCAGATGTTTCAGTATTTTCCGGCCGCCATATTGGTGTACCACGGATGTACACCAATATGGCGAATCCATACTGGGCTCTGTAAATTTGTGCAAAACATTTCGACGAATATCTAAAGTTTGGGACAGCACACAGACCTAAAATTTGGAGAAATTACTTCTTTACTTCTCTCCTATAATATCCTATTTTCTTGAAATCATTCACTCAATAGTTTTTCGATTTATATTTTTGTTGCGTGACAGTGAAAACGATCTATATAGCATGAGCATGGGCATGATGCAATAATGATATGCCACGTCGATTGGCAACAATGGTGATGCAACTCGCTGGCATCTTGGAGATTGTTAAACCAGCCTACCTTTCTGACGTTGATTCCAGTAGTAGTTTCATTCTTCGCATGTCTGTTTCGCAGCTCAGTGACAGTAGCAATAGGATTTAGCCCAGCATTCTCAGCGAGTGTGTAAGGAATAATTTCCAAGGCTTCGGCGAATGCACGGACGCAGTATGCTTCCATTCCTGTTAAGGTGCGAGCATACTCAGCAAGTCGTATGGACACTTCAATCTCTGGAGCTCCCCCTCCAGCTATGAGAGCCCTGGTGATAAACAAAACAGATGTACTCAGTACATTGCCTTAACAGTGAATGTAAATAAGTGAATATATTTAGGTCAGTAATAATTGCCGAGTTCTATGTGCAGTGTGCTGCGACCAATCCGAGATAATAGGCTTTTCCACTGACCTGCTGCAAAATCAAAACCTACTTGTACTGTGATTACTGCCTCTTTCAACAACATACAGACTGTGAAATTAAACACCTTGCTTTATTTGCTACTGTCAATCATTAACAATCAACAAATAAATGGAATAAAAATCCACCAATCACAACCCAGGAACATGAGCTCTTGAACTTGTTAAAGTGAACTTCTGTTACCAGAGAGGTCCACTTGGATGATTGATGGCAGCAGAAAACGCAGCCATTTATTGAGGCACAGTAAGGAAAGTGTAGTCAACTCTCAATCCTAATAAATTAACACCAGGAGCAATAAGGGGTTGAAACACTTGAGTTACCTCTTCTTCACCAAGCATCGCACAACACAGAGAGCATCATGAAGCGAGCGCTCAGCTTCTTCTAGGACAAGCTTGTTGGATCCTCGGACAAGGATGCTGACAGTTCTTCCAGGATTGGTTATACCAGTCACTTTGACTACTTTGCTTGTGCCCAGAGGAACTTCCTCTACAAGCTCTGCCGATGCCATCATTTCTGGAGTGAAATGATCTAAGCTGGCAATTGGTTTACATCCCAAGCTCTGAGGCAGGACAGAACATACAATTAAGTAAATAAATGTTGTTAAAACTAATTAAAAAATTAACTGATTTCATTAGAGCACCCACAATTATACTGAGCCTCTATTACAAACTAACCAACAAAGCCACCATTTACAACTGTTTTTAAAGGAGAACGGAAGACTAGAATTCATATTTTATAACTACTGGAAATCATAGAAATAACTTAGATTTGTAGAAAACAACAAGAAAAAGCGAATTTTTCCTACCAGAATTGACGAAAATGGTCAAAACCTGAAGTCTTTTTTCGAAATTGAACGTCCGCCATTTTAAACGTATTTTCTTCCGGTTACTTCCAAAAAAGGAATGTCAGCTCACGTGTTTTTACGTCACTGCGCACTTGCAAATTTCCTCAGTTCAATGTTTTGTGCACTTCTGTGCATTTTGCGTTGGATAACCAAAACTTTAGTTTTGACAACTGTAGCAAACTTACATTATGGCTAAGTCTAAGTCTTATCCATTTGAACCGATGGGAAAAAGCTTAGGATTCGAAGAAGACGCTGTTGAACGTGGAGATCAACGAGACGAGGGGGCGAAAATATGTCGTGGGCGAATGTGATATTTGTGTTAACTTGGAAGGCGAACAAGAAAGACAATGTTTACGCTGCCAGGAGATCAAGGAATCCACGAATTAAATTTCAGGTGAATAGTAATTTTGTATTCAGAAGAGGTTATTTGTATTTGAAAGCTAATAAACAGCCCTACTTTCGGTGAGAAGAAACTGTTGTTTGATGTGTTTTGTTTCGATGTTTTGTTGTCACGAGTTTTTGCCACAAGCATTTGAGAAAGCGTTCGTTGCTCAGTTGGCTGCAAAATAACCTGCTTACCAGTATATTAATTTCGCTAAGATGTACTGGGAGCTCTAAGCACCCTAGCAATAAAATGATCGGTTTAGAAAGGTTTATGACGGGAACTATCTTTAATTTCACGGCTGTCCGACTAATAATATTTTTTTAAGATTCCTGAACTCGGTAAATCCTCCAACATAATACTTATTCACTTGGGATAGCTGATCGATTCGTACCATGTTCTATTCAAGCTAATTATTTCATGCAAACGTTTTATGCTACAACTGGAAATGGAGCAACTGGAGACAGTGTCATCATATATGTCGATTTTACTTTTTAATTTACCTTCGCTTTCGCTTCTCTGACATTCCCTTGCAAGCTAAGCCTTCTGCCAACACTACTTTAACGTGGAAATATGGTCGTTACAGTAGCTTCCTTTAACTCTTGTGTACGTTTTTTTCAGATCCAAAGTTCGAGGCAGCGATCACTTTAAAGCAATTCTCTTCAAGGTTATCTGAACAATCATGACATTGACTTGTTTTGGCGAATTCGCACTTTTAATTCGCGCCAGTGATTCTTGGAGAAACGCTCCATTTGCCAGAGATAATCGATGATAGCTCCTGCTCTATCTGGGCGTTTTTTAGAACATCATAGAAGTGCACATTGAACTGTAATTTTTGTCGTCCGAACTTGAAAATTCTATTGTGCAGTGACGTCATGCTTTGCAGCCAAGCCTTCAATATGGCGGACAAAATGGCGGACGTTCAAATTGCCCTGACAAGCACCTTTTTGCTGTCATAATCAGTTTAAAACGTAAGTACAATTCCAAATACCTTTATATTTGCTTAAGACGCATCACATACTTTCATTTCAACTGGTTTAAAAAATTCGCGTTTTTGTCTTCCGTTCTCCTTTAAACTACCTTGCATATGAATTCTATTTCATCTCTTTCTATGTCCCTAACAACAAGGATCTTCATTTTGTTCAAGAAATGGAGAGCCAAGTCACTAACAGCATCTCTGCAACATAGAATAGACAGCAAAGCATTAGTAGAGTTGCCAGAAGAAATAACGGTCGCACAAGGGTTCATACGAACGATCTTTGAAACGCTCAGTTTCAACCGGCTTAAAGTGTATATGACATGAAAAATATTTTCTGCTTATTTCAAAGGCCTTTCGAAATGCAGAAGAATGGCGTTTTTCTTTTCGAAATATCTCTTTTCGTTTCAGAGATATTGTCATTTTTGTATTATGCAAATTGGATAAGTGATGACGTCATAAGATTTGCAACTAAAAAATGGTAAAATACTGAATAAAAAATATCTCTGGAAATATTGAAGCAGTGTTCTTGAAACTTGGCACCACAAATGTGCATCACAAAAGGAACAAAATGACAGCCTAAGTATTGTTGCCATAGCAACTCTTTCAGCTCCAGTCTCTCTGTCAAAAAACCAAATATCCCCATTTGTAACCTCTAAAGTGAGACAAAGGGTCCTCCTTGGAACAGACATAGTTCCCATATTGTCTTAATTCCCATCATTGGATTGGCTGCGCTAGATGGTTCTTGGTTTAAGACAAAAACTAGGAATTTCAGTTTTTATTGAGACAGCACCAGCGTAAAACTATTGTCATGGCAACAGCCCTAAGGGTGTCATTTTGTTCCTTTTGTGATGCACATTTGTGGTGCCAAGTTTCAAGAACACTGCTTCAACATTTCAAGAGATATTTTTTATTCAGTATTTTACCATTTTTAGTTGCAAATCTTATGACGTCATCACTTATCTAATTTGCATAATACAAAAATGTCAATATCTCTGGAACGAAAAAAGATATTTCGAAAAGAAAGACACCATTCTTCTGTATTTCGAAAGGCCTTTCAAATAAGCAGAAAATATTTTTCATGTCATATACACTTTAACAAACCCAGAAGACCTGAAATTGAAAGTAAGGTCTCACAAAAATCTTTAAAATTCATTTCCTGTATGAAAAGTTAAGTTTGACCAAATTTTTGTTGGCAGAAATTTATTTATTGCCACTTGAACTTGGCATAATCGCTCGTGTGAAACATTGTTTGAAACCCTTTCAAACTTTGATGTTGGAGGACAAATCATGCAACGGTTGATACCCCGCCTCCCATTTTTCAAGGTAGCTGATTGGCAGTTTAAAGCAACCGGAAGCCATAAAACTCATCAAAGTAATCAAAAACTTGTCAAAAAGATGTCAAAAACTTTGTCAGGTGGCTATGGTTCGACGCACTTGACTGTAACCATGTTTTTGTTTGCCTTCTATTAAGCCAACTACTGAAACTCTTGCACGCAAAATTCAGGTTTGAGTTTACCATGTTTTTAACTCTTGACACTTGAGCCACCTTTGAATTGACTCGTGATATACACTTACTATAAATAATTTTCACTCCAAGATCGACTGCCTCAATAAACTAGTTGCAAACAGGCTGACAAAAACATTGACAGATATTTACAAGATTTGTTCAATTTACCTCAAAATAGACTTTTGAATAAGCAACACATTGCATCCAGCCTTTTTTATTTTCTTGCAGATTTCAAGAATGTATTGCCGCTCCTCTCTAAGAACTCTGTCCATCTGTGTGTAATCGCTCACTACTACTTGGTTTTCCATCTGATTGTAAATAAACAGAATTCAAATACTGTAATGCAAAACATCTTGCAAGCCCTACAGCAAAAAAATGTAAATTATGTAGTTTTATTAACCCACAGAACTTTAGAACTCTTAGGAGCTAGTTATCAAGTGAACCTGCTCTCAGATGGCATTACAATTTGGAGTTTGTGTGAAGGGTAAACCCGTGGAACCTAGAAGAAAGAACCTTGCAGGAAGGACAAAATGCAACAACAAACTCAACCCAAATATGATGGATTTGAGTCCTGGCCACATTGGTGGAAGGCCAGTGTTATAACTATTCCTCCCCCTCCCCACCTTAACTCTGACTCCAGTTTGTGAATTTGACAAAGCATAGTCACTTTTTCTGAACAATTTATATCACTTACATCTGTTTTAGGAGGTGAAATGCAGAATTGTATCAGTCCAATTTTCGCTTTTTCCACTTGAGATATTCCTCCAGCCAAATGGCTGATTTTCTGTTCAAGAACAAGACCTTCAACCAGCTCTGTGTCATCAACAGTGCCTCTGAAACCAACAACACAGAAACATCAAATGGGCATGTTGTCAATTTGGTGTACTGTACAGCTAACAGGAAATGAATGAAAAAATCATTTGGAAACAAGTATTGTTAGCAGCAGTAAGGATGGAATGGATTAATGTGAGCAAAGTGAGGAAAAGAAAAAAAAATGATAATTTTCAGTAGCTGTATTTGCAGTTTACAGGAAAAATCCTGGCTTTACAGCAGGGTTCTCCAAATCAGGCGGTAACCGGTAAAATTTACCGCTTGCAGCACCACTCTTTACCGCCTAAAATCGCTTATTAATGTTGAAAATTCAACAGGTTAATAACAAAGTAATGCCAGTCGTTGCAACTGACAGAATAGGTAGAAAATAAACAGCGAAAAATGCAATTTTCATTTACAACTTTGTGCCAGTATTCTAATTCAATATTCTTTATTTCTCTTCACCTTCCAAATCTTTGATTGCTGTTATCTTTCGGAAAAAAAGCACGTTTTGGCGGGCTTTCTTCACAATGAATCGGCAGCAATAGCTGCTCTCCTTTCATTTTGTCCGTTCTGTCCATTGACAATGAAAGAATTCACAAGGCAAATAGGTAAAAAAGAATTTATTTTAAGTGAGAAAGATTACGGAGAAAATAAGCTTACGTGTAGTTGATTGCTAAGTTTACCGTAGCTCACGTGTGGTGAAGGGAAAGTCAGCTTTTGTTGTGAACTTCTTCTCATTAAGTTCGTAAGTGTTTAAAACGAAACCCAGACAGCAGGTTAAAAGAAGCCTTGAGAATACGACCCTTCAGCGATGCCATTGTAAATGCTGAGTATTTGAAGCAAAGAGAAAAGTAGCTGTAGGGATTCATAGCAAAGATGAGACGAGAGCGCCGTTTTTTCAAGGAGTACTTCATGTAAGCGACAGCAAGTATATCTCTTTTAAACACTGGAAGAAAATTTTATACAATTTTTTCTTAGGATGTATCAAAAGACGGCAGTACGGCCAGAAAAAGTTCTTGTAAAATAAAATTTGACCAGCATAGGGCAACACTAGAAAACAGCTGAGATTCACCAGTAGTTCTTTACCGGTTTGAAAAGTTCTTTTACCTGCTGTGCTGAAAACTAGGGAGAATCCTGCTTTACAGGGTTTTCAAAACAAGCTGGTGACTGCTGGAGTTTTGCTGGCTACTCGATAATATGTCACTGGTTATTCTGAGCATAGCAGTCACATTGCGACAAACGAGCTAACTTGTCACAGCTGCCTACTCTTCCAGTCACTGACACCTACTTCAAAACATTTTGAAACCCCTGGCTCTAGCAGAAATGGAACCCACAATCACCATGTTACCAGTGGGATGCTCCATCAACCGTGCTCTCATAGTTTGGATCAAGTTGTAATGTATGGCACGTTAACACTGTACAAAGGACATTTTCATTAAAAACATAAAAGTATATATTGCCCACTTACCCTAATTTTTGCACAACTCTGATATCTTTTAAATTAACATTGTCTGCTGTTGCAGGATCAATGACTCTGAGGACAGCGTCAACAGTTATCGGAGCCAGGAGATTAGAGTACTGTGAAACAACCTACAGAAGAAACCACATCACATGTATTAATCACATGGTAACAATGTTTACACTCATGTTTCTGACCTATCAAAATGTGACTATAAAACTTGCCAAATTTTGGGGTGGATCAGGGAGAAGGGTGATAAAACCAAGACAGGCCTTTAAAAGGCTGGGTGTCTGTAATCAGAATATTTGCACACGGGCTACATGTCAACAGTGGGTAGTGTGGTGGCATTCAACTCTAGATATCGATCTTTTTCAAGGCAGGCTTGAGTCTGCATTACACTTAAATCTCATGGTCCCCTTTCCGCTCAGTCGGTAGCAGCATTTTGTTAAGGCAAAGAGTTGACATGCTAGGGAGTAGCAATGCAGTACTCTTAACTGTTTCATGCTACTGACTTCATGCTCAACTGAACCCCCCCCCCCCCCCCCCCAAAAAAAAAAAAACAAAAAACAAAACAAAACAAAAAAAAAGCCATTAACCAAGTATGCATCACAACCCTTACCTTAGAACTAAGTGATGTCATTGCACTTTTCAGTAGAGATTCTCGGTCACTGAGAGCAACTGGCGTTGCCATAGCTGTTAGTATTTCCACTGCTTTTGCAGCTGCCTTTTCGAATGATTCTGATATGGTTGTGGGATGAATTCCTGCAACAGTCAAGAGTACATGTTTATTAGACAACAATAGATCACAACATACAAAAGAAAGTTCCAGAATCTCTGTTTCCAAATTTGAATCCAAAAACAGAGTTGGTGTAGGTTGCTTTTATTGACTTTAATGTACATATTTAACAAGAAAGTTGTTGGAAGCAACCATTTCATCTCTCCCTCCCATCTGAATAACAAGCCATATTCATGGGCAAGCTATTTAATGAAGAGGGTACATTGCTGCTGTTTAAAAAGATACTGAAGTTAACTATTCCACCAAAAAAATGCATTCAGAGAATCTAAACACACTTGGATGCAAGTTTTCAAAAGGAACAGGCTCACTACTGAAGCACCCATAACAGTGTTCTGATCCAGCACTTAATCAACAAAATCATGACTGTGGTACAAAATATAGGCAGGAAATAACAAGTATTTGTCGCCATAGTAGTTAATAAATACATTTCGAGGATCCATTTCTACTGATTTTAACTAATAGCATTAACTAAGGCTGCTTGCTGTCAAGAGCAACTTCAACCGATAAAAATGTCATTCATACATCACAAATTAAAATGCATTTATGCAGTATGTAAGATATATTCACATTATGGAGTGCATGTCACCTTTTTCCAAGAGTTTAGCACTAGCACTGAGCAAGCTTCCAGCAATTACTACAACAGTAGTAGTGCCGTCTCCAGCTTCTATGTCTTGGGCTTTAGACAGTTCTACAAGCTAAAAGTAAACACACAAACTCTCCATACTAAGGGCTTAAATGGCAGTTCTACAAGCTAAATACATTGTATGTAAGTTCTAGCTGAACCACTCATTATACAAGCTCAAAAATATTTTGCAAATAAAGTGGTGACTCCACAAAATGGTCACAAACAAGTTACGTCATGCTATCTCAAGGAAAAAAAACAGTACATTATCATACTGGCTCGACCTGCAGGCAAGCCAGAGCGACCAAACTTGCCACGCAGCTGGCCAAAGGGTGGGGCTTGGTGCAGCCATAAAGTTGCACAAATGGTTAGATCAGAATCGGTTGTTACCTGTATCCCTGATAATTTTTAAATTAAATTTTTAAATTATGAAAAGATGTTGTAAACGAAACACTGTTGATTGCTTTCATTGACTTTAATGCACAACAAACCAAAAAGCTGTTGAAAGTAACCATTTTGTATTTCCCTCCCATCTGAATAACAAGCCATTGATAAAGGCAAGTTATTTAATGAAGAGGGACTGGATATGTTCAATCCATTACTAACAAGCCAAACTGTGTTTGATATCTTTATAGCCCTTAGCTGGGATGTTCAAAAGCCGATTAACACCAACCCATGATAACAGGCTAATTGAAGGTTCAATATTTCTTGTAAAAAGTGTTTTAAAATTGCTCATAATTTGAGGAGTTTGAGATAAGTCAATGGCAAAACTGGCGGGCAGAAAATATAAAGAAAAAACTTCACTGAAGAGTTATAAAACTGAAATCAAAATTCATGCTAATCCTGGATTACCTTATCAGTCTGTGGACAACCCATCCCTGAAGTCCAAGTTAAGCTTTCAGTTTTATCATGATATGATCTGGATCATTTAGTGTCCATGCACTTGAATATGCAACTTCCAGTTTTAACTTAAGAGTATCTATTTCATCCAACAATACTTAATTAAACTAGTTCCTCCCTCCCCCCTTCCCATACATTACATTCCTATTCAGGATTAATCATGCTGCATTAGCACCATCATCATCCTTCCAGGTCCTTTTTCCTTTTCTCATTGCACTGCAATATTAGAACAGAACCACTAGGACCCAAGAACCAATAAGAAAATATCTAAATGAACTATGGCATGTCAACTATCAAAGTAATTATTTGTTTGGTCAATATTCCAACTTCAATATAAACAGCCAGTTATGTTTGTTGAGTTGAAAGTTAACTTGATTAAATATCGTTAATTACATGCATGAGTTAATTACCATTCTTGCAGCTGGGTGCAGCACTTGCATTTGCTTCAATATTGTTGCGCCATCATTAGTGATGGTTACATCGCCATTTCCACTTTGGATCTAAAACAAGATATGCCGTACAACACCATCAAACAAGATCAAACTCATGTTAACCATATCCAGCAAATAATTTTATACTTGGCTCTAATGAATAAAAGGTGAGATATTTGTTGAGAAGTGAGGGTACTCTTTGATAATTTATTTCAGAGCAAAGTTTGCAAATATGTTATTATGTGCAATATTACTTAAGGTTTCTATGCTTGCTATCTGTTTCCAGCAACATACTGGCACATAGCTTAGATTTTCTAGGATTTTCCAAAGGGAGAGTCACACTGTATCACACCCAGGGTACTTACATAGAGGCAGGGACAAAAGTCGGACCGGATCAACTCGGATCGCTGATTTGAATAAGAATAGCACTATTGTGCATTTCCTCGTTCTTGAATAGGTGCTATTCTTATTCAAATCAGCGATCCGAGTTGATCCGGTCCGACTTTTGTCCCTGCCTCTTACATAGTCCACTACAGATGTTTGGTACTGAAAATGGAGTATGTAACTACCTAGCACTAGTAAATATTTATGGCATGTTGATTCTTCTGATTTGCGCTTTTTTGCCAACTTAATTATAATGTTTGTATGTTGTTTACTTGAAAAAATATCTCACAATGGGTGGGGTGACAGGCACCCCAGAACCCCCCTTGGCTATGCCCCTGGCATGCACAACAGACTGCAATATCATCACTGACAGCTTCCTCACAGTGAAATTATAAAATCAGCTAACATGTTTTACACGTTATTTTATTGCTACACTTGCACTGTCCAAAAATATACCAACAGTTGTCAAAGTTGACAGCTGTCCTTCAATCGTGCCACAGTAAAATAGAAATCTTCAAAAATTTCAGAACCACATCTAATCAGAATGTACAGTTAAATTTAAAAGTCTTAACTAAAGGCAGAAAATGGACAGAATTGAAGAGATTACAGTAAAGAGAATGTACAAACGTGTTACACCCACAAATGTACAAAGTATTTTTATGTCACACAGTCACAGACACTCACCATTTTGTCCATCCCTTTGGGTCCCAGACTCGTTCTTATGGCATCAGCAACAGCTGTAAAACCAACACATTACAAGTAAGTCCTCATATCTCGGCCAACAAAGTAAATGGAGCATTGCTCACCTTTTGCTGCAGTGATGTTGCTCATACGAATCTCAGTGGGTTTATCCTTGTCTTTGAAAGCACCCTGCTTGTTGCCACCCCCAGAATTCGCATTATTTGCTTTCCCTTGTGCTTCAGGCATTACGATTGGATTTTCTAATGAGTATCCTTACTCTGCACTGTTTAGGAAGCCTAATAAAGTTCTCCAAACGAACGATGATTTAGGATTCTGTGCAGCAACTACCAAATGTTGTCAAAATCCTCGTTCGCAGCGACAGAGCCACGCCGGTATGAAATGAATCCGCAATGACTGCTGCTCAGCGGTTAAAATTCGTGACAGCATACATGACGTAGTTGCGAATGTGTGGTAAATTTTACTGCAGCAACAACATGAATTCCTCAAGCAAAGATGATGCGAGTATTAAGCTGAAGCCGCTAGAAACACTGCCTGAATTAGACACTACGCCAGACACCAAGGTATTGTGTTCTTCTGTTACATGTAATGTCAAGCTATTCATAGATTTCACTTGCTTTGCTTGTGCCGTGACGAAAGGTATGTTTGAAAGTTCGAACTGTGGGTACTTCCATTTTACACAGTAAGACACCTCTCTGGAACCTCTATTTTCATTCGCTTGCTGTAAACACTACCTCTATTATTGTTATTCAGGGCTAGGGGCATTGTTGTGGTCTGTTATCTATTGTTTCAAGAACCAATGAAGTAACTCGTTCCGAGAGGTAGTGGGCGACCCATTTTATATCCAACCTCCCCACCCCATCGAAGCCGAGGTAAGTTAAAATTTCTCCTCAGATAAAGAGATCAAGAGGGCACATGATGCCCCTTCCCTCAGATATGATGTAGCCCGATTTTTTCTTTCCCCATTAGAAGAAGGCCAATTTTTTTTATAATCCCTTCAGAATTTGACGAAAGCCTCTGTCCTCAAAAATCTCATCTACGGGGGGAGGGGTGTGGGATTTTTCTTCATGTGGCACAGTTGACAGAAACAACAGGCTACAGATAATACTGGCCAAAATCCAAATTTAATTTTCTTACACATGACAATGGTTAAACAAAGTGTTCTGCTGGTAAAAAAAGGTAAGTCTGGGTAAAGCCAAGTGGATCATACCATTGGAGCTTATCCCAGTATCCATAGCGGTAAGACTACGAATATTTCTAGAAGCCCCCTGGATGGGATGCTAGTCCACTGCAGGGCTACCTCCAGCATAATTTCACCAGTAACCATTGATAGAGACATTGTGAGAGTAAAGTTTCTGCCCAAGAGCAACACAATGATCGTGGCCAAGGCTTGAACCCACTGTTCAATCTAGAGTGCAGCACGCTAACCATTAGGCCAGACTGTGCCTCCCCCAATGTGTTCTCAGGATGTGGGTATGAAAAGGAATGGTCCTGTCATTTTGCACTGAGTAATTATCCTATTGTTTAAGTAATTTCTGGGTGTGATATTAATAATATTCTTACTGTTGTTATACATGTCAAATGAAAATTACCACTGTTACTAGGAGGAAGGAAACAACTGGTCTTCATTTATAAGAAAGTTTGATATCAAATTTCAAGAGGATTGTGTAGCTTGCAAGTTCGTCACTGCTTCCGTTTGCTATCTTTGTGGTGTGATTGTGTTGGGAACTGTTAAAAAAATCCCTGCTTCAAACCTGCCTGCAAAGATGATGACTGGGCTGTTTGGTGTAGGTATGTTGGATAATTATCTTTTTTGTGCATCAAAGTTCAAAGTTCATTTGCTTCTGAATCCAGTGATGGTAGAGCATACTCAATGTTGTTTAAATATTATTTTAAGTTGGGGTGGGGATGGGGAGGTCATAAAGGGAGCTGTAGATAGTGGTAGAGTAGTTAGTGTGTTTAATTACTGTAAAATAGACCGCTCATGAAGTTTGCACAAAACTACATAATTTTCCTCACTAGTAAGGAATCACAAACTGAGTAAAAGTGAAATGAAACAACCATGTAAAAGTGGGAAATGACATCATTGATTACTGTGAGGATGTTGGTGACATCATTCGATTCCTTCCTTTGCCCAGTTGTTTTTTTTAACTTTTACTCAGTGGTAAAAACAATATTTTTCTGATTTGCTGTACTCATTTGTAAGATATTGCTTGTACTACATGTACTCGAAAAACAAAATTTGTATCTCTTTCTATAATATTCTCTATATATGTGCAGGTACTCAATTAGCCATGTTCTAAACGAGCAGGGGACTGGGTACGAACATATTTTCTCTTCGGTACAAACATTCAATATCGATTGAATTGAAAAATGGGGCATGTCATCTGAAAGAGCATCCAAAAATTAGTAGATTCACCAAATTTGACGGTTATTGGTTTAAACCCAAAGGCATGGTACACTTGATATTGTTTGGAGGGACAGGCGTCCCCCAATCCATACTAAGCTCTCTTATTTTAAAAGTGTACCATGCCTTTGCGTTTAAACCAATAACCATCAAATTTGGTGAATTTACTAATTTTTGGATGCTCTTTCAGATGACGTGCCCCATTTTCAATTCAATCGATACTGAATATCCGCACCAAGAAAAAATCTGTTCGTACCCAGTCCCCTGCTCGTTTAGAACATGGCCAATAGTAAATGATATAAGTGCCATCTCACCTAAAATTGGATACTGTCTAATTTTTTCCTTGCATTAGGTCTTTTTGGGTTGGGAACAATGAGAATTATTCAAGAACCCACAAATCAGTCAACAAAACAACCATCGAACCAGAGCGCAAATCAAGACAACAGCTGACGACATGGTGGCAATACACAGTAACAACAAGCGATCGCGGCAGCTGCTGCATGCACTGTATCTGACACTGTACTGACCTTCTCTTTTGCTGGTGGTCATTTGGTAAAATATCAACACAGGCTGGAAGCCAGGCATTAGTTTAAAACTTCAGGACAATGTTGATACAAGAAATGCATTGAATAAAATTTGTAGCCTTGTTGCATGTCATCTTTACAAAATTTATTGATCCAGAAATAACCCAGATACCCAAATCACACTACAATTTCAAATTTTTGGGAAAGGATATATGGAGAGAGCAAACCGATCCCGCTAAAACTAATAGAATGGCCATAAATCGGTTCGAGGACCACACACGAGAGAAAAAAACATTCAACTGAAGTATTATAAAGGTAAGCCAGTTTTTATTTAAATTGCTCCATTTTCATACGTTACAGAAACGATCGTCATTTCGCCATACATATCCTTATATTTCAAGTTCTAAGCTAGGTTCAATCACCTCCTAGTTTGCGGTTTTTAGTAAAACAACCAAAAATTTACTCGACCGTAAAAATTCCAGGCAATGAAACTGAGAGTCCCAAGGTCCTTTGTCAAAACTTTTTGTGTTTTCCTCGATGCGACTTGGCACCGAGAAAGGACGAAGGCAAACCAGAAGTGTTTGCCGAATGTTTCGTAACACGAGTTGACCGTCAATTTGACAGCCATGGCTGTTTCTCTTACTATTTTAACTCCTTCATTAGTCTCTACATGGATGTGTTGACTGCCTGAGTTGCAATGGCTATACTTCCATCTCTCGACTTCGTCACTTGCAGTCGGTCGGTTGAGGGCGACTTAGTGCAAGTCTTATAAGTATACGTCGTGCTGGAAACATAACGAAGCCAAACAAATGATACCAGGCCAGGATATAATCGAGGAAGAACAAAGCTCATTCGGTCTTCACTCAAAAGAAATGTAATCGAGTTTCCTGGGCTTGATGACCAAGCCAGGAAGTCCAAGTAGTTCAGTCGAGAGTCCTTTGACCTGAAACTTAACCTCATTGTGAAAATAAGCAGCAAAACGAAAATTTACCTGATTGCTCCATAGGTCAGATGGTAAACTGGCCAACCCAGTAAATAATTGATAGTTGTCTGGCTTTTTTGTTTCATCCCAGTATGGTCCTAAGACCTTAAAGCAGTTCACAACAGTGAAAATCAGAGATCAATTTTTAGGTTACAATTAAAGAAAAAAAACTGTCAAAATATTGGAGAATAGTGAGTTGACTATAAATGTGAGACTGAATGCAGGTGGGGTTTAAACGGGACTTACAAGATAGCATTACAATTGGGGATGTTGTGGAGAGGGGGGGGGGGTGCAGAGAGAAAAGAGGGCTACATCAGTTAGGGATGAGGTGGGGGGATGGGATGGTAAACAGCAACAGATAAGAGGGGTTTATAAAAAAAATGGGGTTTGGACGGGGTGATGGGGTTATAAGAAATTTGATTAGATAATTAAGGTAACTTGGCCATTGGATTTTAATCGAGAAAGATAGGGGGGCAGTGTTTCAATTTAACTTTCAAACATACTTATGGTCTTAGGAACATTTTGGGACAAAAGAGTACGCTAGACTGCTTTATTTTAAGTTACTGGCCGTTTTCCTGTTTGACCAATAGATAAGTCAGGTGATCTTCCGTTTCCGTTTTGCCGCTTGTTTACACAACGACGTAGAGTTTCAGGTCAAGCGATCCTAGGCCAAACTACTTAGACTTATTGGCTTGATCATAAAACCCAAAAAATCTCGATTACATTTCTTTTGAAATAAAGGAAACGAGTTGTGTGTTCTTTCTAGACTTGTATGCTGGCCCGATATCATTCTATGGCTTTTTCTCTCCAACACGATAATACTTATTAGAGCTTTCAATATAGCCATCGCGACTCAGGCGATCAAATCACACAGCAGAGATTAAAGACAGTCTACAAATAGTTAGAGCAACAGCCTCAGCTGACGAAAAGTCGATCAACTCGTGCTACGACACGCTCGGCACACTTCAAATAAGAGCATCGTCCTTTCTCGACAATTTCTTTTCTCAGGACACATCAGGAGAGAACAAGCGTAAGATTTGACAAAAGATATTGAGACTTAATATTCTGTATTAGAGTATTTTACGGTTGACAGTTTTTACAGCTTAAGTTAAAACTTTGCAAGTTTTGTTTTTTCTTTTCGCTTAAAGGATGGATGGGAAACCTAAAACACTTTGATAAAAGCGAATAGTTGAAATTTTGGTAATGGATACTGATGTGACACTGTTGCTATAGGTTACCCCAGCCCAAAAACACTACATAAGGTTTTTCGGCGCCATTGATATAAAAAAGGCTTCGATCTCTTGTTATAAAATTCGATTAAATAAGATAAAAAGGCAATGTAAGAAGAAAAGAAAAAAAAGTATATAAATACAGTGAAAATGAATAGATGAGTTGAGCTTGGCATGAAAAATGTGATAATTACGATACAGTGACATAAACAATTTACAATGATACGGAAATGATGAACCGTTTATAAGGAGTGGAATAGTGGGATCGGAATACCTGCAAAATGAAAAAAATCAGTTAAAATCCCCGTCACAATTCTTATGACACCTTCCCGCTTCCTTTCTTTATTGTGGGGGGGGGGGGGGGGGGGGATAGGGGGTGGTGGTGGGTGTCCTATAGCAAGATATGAACAATCTACATAAGGTAGTTGCGCCATTGATATAAAACAATAAGGCTCTTTTGATAAATTCGATTAAATAAGATAAAATGGTATAATAAGTTTTTATCTTAATTTAATCAAGTATATAAATACAGTGAAAATTAATAGACGAGCTGAGTTTGGCATAAAAAATATGATAACGATAGAATGACATAAACAATCTTGTAAAAAATATCTAAATTGCGAAAAGACAGAAAAATGTTGAATTATTTGGCGAACTAAGAATATTAAATTACTTATCCAGATTCTAGTATTAAATACGTTTTGCGTATCCATAGAGAATACTAGAATCTTAAAATGAGTATCAAGCAATTTTTTGAGTTAAAGTTAAGCTAGTTACTTTCCTCTTGAGGCGAAGGGATTCAATACACAAACACCAGACCAAAAAAAATACGTAAAGCAAATAAAGGCCGAGTTGTTAAACTTATTACGTAAGTAACAAATATTTATATTTATACAATTTTCACATATTTGCAATGATATATGGTATTCTGATCCCTGTTATCGAGTGTTTATAAACGAAACTATAAACACTGGATAACAGGGATCGGAATACCAGCAAAATAAAATCAGTTAGAATCCGTGTCACAATTTCGACACCTTCCCGTTTCCTTTCGTATGAAATGAACAAACTTGTGACAAGGGAAACTGCTAAACTTGACACATGCAATGCAAATATGCAAGAGGCGCAAACATGAACGTCAGAATTGTCCAGAAACTAGCTGCAATTGTGATACTTTTTCTTTGAATTTTTCTGTTGTAGTTAAAGAAAGCAGTTAGCCTCTCCGAGTTCTAATCCAGAATCCAAGCTCCTCACTTTGCCATGAGCATGCAGGGTTTGTCAACTTCTTAGCCGTGTTATGTTTTGGGAGCCTCGATCGGAGCCATTAACTGGGACTCTGATCTTAATATTAATATATATTTATTGCTTACTGTATTTAGGATTTTTACTTTTCTTATCCTGTTCGTATCTCATTTTATCGCATTTTTCCGTGGTAAGATTAGCAATATATCACACTTTGCGATTGCGATCGCAAATTTTTACCCATTGACAAGTAAGGTTTTTAGGGTGGGAAACTTAAAAATGGCAATGCACGTCAAAAGCCTTACCGAGTTTGTGCTCGATATTTTCCTGTGTCTTGCTCAGGGAAATTTTAGTCCTCATTGCTCTTCTGAAAAAATTAAAAAAAAATTACTTAATACAAACATTTAAAGATCAAGGTACAGAATGTTAACGCAAATTCCTTTTTTCACTTTTAAGTCAACGAAGGCGTTCAATTTGAAAAAAAAAAACGACTTTTATTCAGGTTCGAGATATGATTATAATAATAATAAGAGTGTGTTGCTTCTGTTACAAAAAGAACCGGTAATGCAACTGCTGAGACAATTCTAAAAAGTCGGCTTCATTTTTTTTTTAAGTAGTAGTTAAAAAACGTTACTTTGCCACTTACCTGACAAAAGGCCGAACCAGGCTTACAAAAGCTCTTACTTTCAATTCTGGCTTGTATATTATGCATTTTGCAAGGCGCTCGGAAAAGCTGAAAAACCGACAAGAAAACTTGTCTAAACATTTCATTAAATTATATAGTTGACTTCAAGGGTCTGGAAAATGCGCTGTTGAATTGTATATAAATTTATATTCAGGCGTTTGGTTTGTTGGAAAGCAGCGCGAAAAACGGCGAGGCAAAAATAACTGAGGAGGGGCCGGTGCGGGGGAGAAGACCGCCATTTTTTTTTACTTGCTGTTCTCGCGCTCATCCGATTTTTCGCGCTGCCCAACTAACCGTGCGCCTGGAACAGGGCATTTCAGCGACTAGTGCTAATTCAGTGTTAAATGTTTACAATCGGTCCCTCGGGGATGGTCGTTTGCTAGCGTTAGAAGTCAAGGAAGAACCCGTTTGTAATAAAAAGTGATCATCAAGCAGTGTTTTATGTTCAAAGCGTTGGTTCATACTCTCTTCACAAGTATCAAAAATTGACCTTAGCTTAGGCCAAAGTCCCTCAGTGCTACCAAGAACTAAAGGACTTTTGTTTAATGCTTCTTGTAAGTTCACGGCATTTCAATGTTTCACAGTTGTGGGTATCTCGAGAGTGGTTGCAGAATAGTTCTATCTGCAAGGTTAGTCTACTGCTTATACTGTCATCAATCTAACTTCCAAGAGATTTACGAACTACTAGAAAAAAAACTAAACTTTCAATTTAGTTGCACTGTATAATTCAACCGATCACGTGCGTCTTTTTAGTCACGTGTCACTGGTCATGTGATATTGGATCATGTTGCCAATGACCTGACGCCGTATAATATTATAGTGGGAAGACCCAGCGCCCAAATACAAGGCGCTATGCCATCGTCGCGTGGTTACTGATCACGTGTCAAAGAAAATATTTTTTTTTTACTCACCAGTGCTTCAGCATCTTATAGATTTTTTTGCCCATCCCTGAGCTTTTCATTCTGCATCTCGTATCATTACCAGGATGTATAAGAACAACAAACTTGTCCGACACCACATAAGAGTAGATGAAAACTTCAATATACCTATGAGGAAACGGTAAACGGAATTAGAAGAATTTATTTATAAAAGTCGGAGATCATATAAAAGGGTAGCGCAACCATCTTCATGCATGATGTAGTTTACTGGTTCAAGAAGAAAAGAAGGGTTCTGATTGGTTCCTTGAGCGGTCTGAATATTGCAATACAGACCGCTGAGATGAACCGCTCACTATCGGTCGAGTGAATTGCGTTTTTGATGCAAGTGTTAAGAAAAAGTCTCTTCTCCTTCATGTCTCGTTAAAAGTTTCGGATAAAGAAAGCGAAAAGGGACTTGAAAAACGTAAATGCGTGATTAACGGTACGCGCCTGCGTTTTGCATTACCGAAAATGAATTCACCGAGCGCGAGAGAAGGCATGCACAAAGTCACGATTAGTTTTCGTTTTTCATTATTTTTTTTTTCTGATTGGTTGCAGTACATGATTACTTGTGACCTATAAAAATTTTGTATTTGTAGGTGAAAACAAAGATTAATGTCCACCGAATATTTCGAAACCAAGTGTTGTATTACACATATTATACCTCGTTCTTTTAACCATGAGCCGAATCAAGCGCGCTACCCATGAATATACCTCGTTCTTTAAATCATGAGCCGAAAAAAACGCGCTCAGTCGTGACTTTAGCTCTTTCTCTAATCCATAAGCAAAAAAGCGCGCTACACATGTATACCTGACCCTGGGAACAAGGTTGCACAATACCTACTTTGATAAAGAGTGAATCGCTTCAACAAGTTCCGCCTTGTCGCTGAAATGTTTCCTTTGGGGTAGACGGCTTGCGTCTATAAAGATTATATCATTGCCTTTGGCATCTTGAACGTCTACAAAGAGAAGAAACATGCGGAGGCGCATTTGTAAAAACAAAGAATAAAAGACACTCCAGGCTGTTTAATTACATGTTTTGTCTAGTTCACTGAAACATAAAATGGAAAAGGGGAGCTAGCTACATCATTAAAAACCTGAAAAGTGTGTAACCGAAATAGTTATACTGATGTTGGGAATTCTGAGTTAATCAAGTGTATTAAATATTAGTGTATTTATATGACGGTATAAATAAATTGAATTGTGGTAGAATCCCGGGGCTAGAATTCAGTTCTTTATCAACATATGGTTAATTAATTAATTAATTTGCGAATGATTATTTTAAAAAAAAATACCTAAGATTGTAGCTTAACTGTAGCTTGCGGGACATAACATAAAAATTGTGAATTTAAACAATTAACAATTACCAACTAGTTTCGCTGATGAATAATCTTACCAAGTCTAAACACGATATCGTTATACTTGTTAGTTTCCTCGTTGGACGGGTTTGCGCCGTCATCTAATGTTTCATTGGCTGGCTCAGCTGGCTCAGTGTTAGTGTCCGCCTCGGCTGCTAATACAAAAAAGAAAACGTTTACAGTGATGTAAAACAGATTTTTGTCGTTGAAAAAGATCGGCGGCCCGCTGGGGCCTGAGGACTAGTAATTTGCGAATGATTATTTAAAAAAATACCTAAGATTGTAGCTTAAGTGTAGCTTGCGGGACATAACATCAAAATTGTGAATTGAAACATTTAACTATTACCAACTAGTTTCGCTGATGAAAAATCTTACCAAGTCTAAACACGATATCGTGATACTTGTTGCTTTCCTCGTTGGACGGGTTTGCGCCGTCATCCGATGTTTCATTGGCTGGCTCCGCTGGCTCAGTGTTAGTTTCCGCCTCGGCTGCTAATACAAATAAAAAAAAACGTTTATATTGATGTAAAACAAATTTTTGTCGTTGAAAAAGATCGGCGGCCCGCTGGGGCCTGAGGACTAGTAATTTGCGAATGATTATTTACAAAAAATACCTAAGATTGTAGCTTAACTGCAGCTTGCGGGACATAACATCAAAATTGTGAATTGAAACATTTAAGTATTACCAACTAGTTTCGCTGATGAAAAATCTTACCAAGTCTACACACGATATCGTCATACTTGTTGCTTGCCTCGTTGGACGGGTTTGCACTGTCATCTGATATTTCATTGGCTGGCTCAGCTGGCTCAGTGTTAGTGTCCGCCTCGGCTGCTAATACAAATAAAAAAAACTTTTACAGTGATGAAAAATAGATTTTTGTCGTTGAAAAAGATCGGCGGCCCTCTGAGGCCTGAGTACACTAATTCAATCTATGCTTTAGGTCCCGGACGTCTATCCCGGCAGTCTTTCAAAGGGTGAATAGCATTATTAATGGCTAATTGGACGAAAAAATCGATCACTTTCACTATACACGTTATTCCAAATTGGCGGAAAATGCATTATTCTTTTGCCTAAATGTTAATTGGCCCTTGTTTCCTCGTTTTAAACCAAAAAAGATTCTTTTGCATTCTGCAGATGCGATCGAGGCAATGAGGGCAAATTAACATGAAGACAAAAGAATACTTGAAGTATTTTTTCTTCCATTTGAAATATGGTGTATATTCAACACTAATCCACCTTATTCATCTTTTTAACAACAAGAGACAAATGAAAAAAAATATACAATTAAGTAGAAAGGCAGTGTTAACTTTCAAGCAATTAAAATGTAATAACCCCCTTATTAAAAATTAAAAAGTTTAAACCTTTTTAATTTTTAACCTTTTAACCTTGTATATAAGATACATTTTATCAAGCGAACATTATGGACAAAGCCCCCTTATTGTTTTTATCATCAGCGTACGGGGTGGGAGGGCTTGGGACGCAGCAGCCCCTCCGCCCCCCAACCCAAAACACACCTCTGCCTTCAACATGTTTAAGTCTGGAAAAAACTAGCATTATTCGGGCACAATTAAACTTGTCTTGCGACGTCGTTCACCACATCATCTATTTGAGACAAAAACGGCCAAAAAACCATACCTTTTAATTGGGGGCGCACATACCAATATATAGTATTTAGCATTGACACCGAGATAACCGACGTTCAATGCCCGATACTGTCCATACAAACACTGTATGGACAGTATCGGGCATTGACCGTTTAGTTTCTCTTGACTCTCCTTTCCTCGCTAGAAATCGTTCACAGCGATGTTAAGAGACAAAGCACTCAGTTAAAAGATTAGAATGCTTACAATTTTTGCGAACAAAATAGTCTAGCTTAGCTTGAAATGTGCATTCTGCTAAGGATTTCAAACAAAAATTTTAACTTAATTTTAAATTATAATTTAATTGTAATGATACAACGTTATTAATCTTATAAATATCAAGTGTGGCCCGTGTTAAATTAAGATTGAATGATTGATTGATAATTAGTGATTGAATGATTGACTTAATAAAGTAGGCAAATCCGCAAATCTGCGCCTGCTGGTTAACTAAATTATGTAGCTTATGTTTTTCTAAGACAAAGTCCATATTTTCGCAGCCATAATGTAGCAATGGTCTTTTGCCTTTAAATAGGGAAACGACCATTGCTACATTATGGCTGCGACAAAAAAAGACTAGGAATGAGAAGTAGTAATGTAATGTTAATTAACACAAAGGCGTTCAAATAAAAAACATTTAGTAGTTGTTCGTTCAATAATCTTTTTTTTTTTCTTTCTTTACTTGTTTATTAACTTACATTCTTATTTTTTTTCTTTCCCCTTTTAAGCGGCCAACCTCTATTAAGCGGCCAACCTCTATTAAGCGGCCAACCTCTATTAAGCGGCCAACCTCTATTAAGCGGCCAGTTCCCATTTCCCCGAGGGTAGCCGCTTAATAGAGGTTCTACTGCCGGTGTGTAGCTTATGTTTCTCAAGACTTACGTCGATCCCATCTCCTGCTTTCGCAGCCATAATGTCGTAGAGGTCTTTTTCCTTTAAAGACTAGAAATGAGAAGTAGTAATGTAATGTTAGTGTTATTCTTTCCTACTAAATAGTTAACAATGAAATTATGTGCTAAAAATGTCTGTGAGGTGCTGACAAGGCCGCAAACCGATTCAACTATGACACCATTTGGAAGCGAATGGACATTGTGTGATTTTCTTTGTAGTTTTAAATGAGTGGCGAATGCAGGGTTTTCAATAAATTGTTAAGTAGGGGACATAGATGTGAAAGCACTGGACGTAAAATTTTTATTGGCGTCGCTAGGCGCCTCGCGAGCGCCGAAGGCGCAAGCCCCTGGGGGGGGGGGGGGGGGTCTCTGGGCATGCCTCTCGTTTCCAGTGTTTCTCAGTTTCCCAGGCAGGGCTAGAGTTCAGCCAAGTTCGCTTAAAAAAGTAAAATATTGAATGAAAATGGACAGTTGCTAGGGGGAGGGGGAGGGAGAATGGCAACAACATAATTTTCAGTTGTTTATCATTCCCAATTTATTTGATATTTAAAAAAGACATTAGGTAACTAAAGTTGTAGTCCATGTTAACGATTATTTTCTGTTTCTTTTTTCTTAACTTTCTAAAAGAAATTTTGTGAAGACCGAACCGGAAGTCATGTTACACGTAAGAGCGAACCGGAAGTTATATTACGCGCGCGAAGTGATTGACAGTTCAAAAATAAAAGTCCCCGGATTTTGGGGAGAAGCGCTTACGCCATCAGGAAAAAATTTGTGTGGATGTTTTGTGTTTTTCACAGGACTTTCAAAGGGAACTCTGGACTTTGTTTGGAACTAATTTGGAAAGAAACATTTAGGAGCCTAGTCTATTCATCAAGATCAGAACCAAAGGCACTGTCTGTGTCACTAGCATTGTCCACCTAACCTCAAGACTTGGCTGTGCAGGAATAATAACGAAATAGTCTCTTCAATTTCGTTTAAATGAAAATGGAAACCAATGAAATATCCCGTTTGATAAGCAAAGAAAAAAGAATAGTGTGGCTGTTTTGAAGAATTTAATTGCTTATTCTGTTATCCTCTAGTCAGTAAGTTCATGAGATGCTTAACGAAAAAAAATAATATAATAGTAAAAAAATACTTCCAAATATTGGTATCAAAGTATCGGACTGGAATGGGAAACGACTGGGCGATACGTCCGGCCTCTAGTGTTAATTCATGACTTACTCTGCCCATTCTCATCAGGAACGATATAATCAAAAATTCCTTGTGCTGCTAAGCTAGGCTCCTGGCTGCAAGTCTCCAACTGACTTTTGATTGGTTGATTGTCACCACAACTACTACTGAAGAACGCTCGAGCGAAGAGGGCCTGAAAGAAGTAACAAATCATAAACTGATCCAATTGACACGACATGGTGAACCGTCGTTATGCCCTGAAAATCAGTTTAAGAAAATGAAATCAGGACATGAACGAAGTGTTTAAAAATGCGAGTGTGCTGAGAATTTGTTGAAATCTTTATTTTTTCAGCTGAAAAAAATTAACGCATTGTCAGTGATAGCTGAGATCTGAAATACTCTAATAGTTAAGGAATGAGGCAAAACTAATTTACTGAAGAGCTGAGAATTTCAGCTAAGGTCTTCCAATCAGTAGTTTTAGCGAAACAACACAATGTCCTTGATTTATATCCGGCGATTTTAGCCAATCATATTAGTGATAGGTAGTTCTCAGTCTTTGTGAGACACGGCCATACAATATAAAGAATGTCATTAGAACACTCGCTGTGATTGGCTAAAAGTGTGCAATCAGCACAACAAGAGGTCATTCTCGTCCCCAGAGGCCGCGATCCTTCTGGTCTGCGCCAGGAATCGAGACCTCTAACCGCTCCCAATTTCTGAGCATGCGCAGAGTACTCGTTCTTTGTTTTTCAGCCAATCAGATTTGTCATATTTGACAATGAGTCCATGAATCAGAGGTCTCGATTCCTGGCGCAGACCAGAAGGATCGCGGCCTCTGGGAACGAGAATGAACAACAGGTCTACTACAGACGGCGGCCGGAAGTGTATAGCCAACAGTGTATGTTGCAAGACAATTATTTAGTCTTACCTCTTGTTTGATATCCTCATGTTCCAATGTGTTTGCATTCCAGACTAAATAGTCTGAACATGACGTACAGGCGCACTGCGGCGAAGAGTCGACTGGTGTTGGCTCGGCTGCACATTCTTCCAGCTATTAATCAAATTAATGTTGGACAATCAATCTTATTTTGGAATAGTAGTAAAACTGCACGGATTGGCAGGTTTTGTGATGATCAAAATTGCATAACGTGAAACATTATCATTGGTACAAGAGGATTATTGCTCAAAATCGGCGGAATACTCAAGGCCCGTAGTATTTTTCCGATCGTAGCTATGTTATTGCTACGATCTGCAAATTCAGGTTAGCGATGTCCAAGAGTCATTTTTCATTTCGATCGATCAAAATTATCAGCTCCTGTAAGAAAGTCTGACCTTGGCGACACTCACATCGGTCATCTCCTTCTCCTCGTCCTTATCAGTTGAGTGTAACACTCAAAAGATAAAGATGACGAGGAGAAGGAGAAGGAACACTCCTCACTGCGTCTGTTTTCGCAGTTTCCAGTTCATCTTTAGACTCATAATTCACTGGTGCTGGGCTGGCACTGCATATTTTCTACCGCGATCGAAGCAGGCGACGATAGGGTGTTATTAATGTGCTCCTTTATGATTTCCTCAACCAAAGGCAAAGGCTAAAAAATTATATATATTATATTATTTCTAACGGGGAGAAGACAATACGGGACAATTCTGGCCAAGTACGGAATTCAGCAAGACTTTGAAATTGCCTTTCTTATTAATTTGGTTCAATTTTGTGTTTTCAATGTATTATTTAAAATTCTAAAATGACCGTGGAACTAGCAGCATTAAATGTGATACTTATACCTTAAAGTACCTTTTTGTACGTTTCGGTGACATGATCGACTAAATAAACTGCGCTACGATTGTTTAGGACATTTTTATCACAAAAAGATGAAATATTAATCATCTACCGTGTACATGTGTCTAGAGCGTTATGCATTATTGTATTGCCGAGTCGGGGCAGCCATTTGGGTGTAATTTTAAGAGGTTTAAGGAAGAAATAGAAGGAAAAAATTTTAGAACACCACCAAAATATTTTCTTCTTTTCTGCTTATATTGCTAGTCATACATGAACTTCATCAGGCAAAATAGTCATAGTATCAAACAGTCCTTTGATTTAGGCCTTTTAGACCTTTGATTTATTTTCCGGGAATGGTGATCAGTGCATTTTCCACATCCCCATCCCTGTGTAAGAACTAAATGGTAATTCAGCCAATCACATAAAATAACGGCGAATATTTTTAATATTCGTGTCACTGGATAAAGTGCAACAACAAGAAAACGCGAGAGACATACAAGGCTGTGAAATGTTGACATCTAAGTTAGAAGAAGAAGTCAATTCACCACGGACGGGTACTTCATGATCGATCAAAATTATTAGCTGCTGTAAAAATGCCCGACCTTGGCGGCACTCACCTCGGTCATCTCCTTCTCGTCATCTTTTTCTCCGGAGTTTTCATTAACACTCCTCTCTGCGTCTGTTTTCGCCGTTTCTGGTTCGTCTTTAGACTTTGCCAACTCACTGTTGCTGGACTGGCACTGCGTATTTTCTACCGCGATCGAAGCAGGCGACGACAGGGTTTTATTAATGTGCTCCTTTATGATTTCCTCAACCAACGGCGAAGGCTAAAAAAAATATATATATATTATATTATTTCTAACAGGGAAAAGAGAATACGGGGCAATTCTGGCCAAGTACGGAATTCAATAAGACTTTGAAATTGTCTTTCTTATTAATTTGGTTAAATTTTGTGTAAGAACTAAAAGGTAATTCAGCCAATCACATAAAATAACGGCGAATATTTTTAATATTCGTGTCACTGGATAAAGTGTAACAACAAGAAAACGCGAGAGACATACAAGGCTGTGAAATGTTGACATCTAAGTTAGAAGAAGAGGTTCAATTCACCACGGCCGGGTACTTCATGATCGATCAAAATTATTAGCTGCTGTAAAAATGCCTGAACTTGGCGGCACTCACCTCGGTCATTTCCTTCTCGTCATGTTTATCTCTGGAGTTTTCATTAACACTCCTCTCTGCGTCTTCTTTTTTGTTCTTTTCCGCAGTTTTCGGTTCGTCTTTAGACTTTGCCAACTCACTGGTGCTGGGCTGGCACTGCATATTTTCTACCGCGATCGAAGTAGCCGACGATAGGGTTTTATTGACGTGCTCCTTAATGATTTCCTCAACCAACGGCGAAGGCTAATAATTATATATATTATATTATTTCCAACAGGGAAAAAAGAGTACGGGACAATTCTGGCCAAGTACGGAATCAAATCACATAAAATCAATCAATCACATAAAAAACGGCGAATATTTTTAATTTCCGTGTCACTGGATAAAGTGTAACAACAAGAAAACGCGAGAGATATTATACAAGGCTGTGAAATGTTGACATCTAAGTTAGAAGAAGAAGTTCAATTCACCACGGCCGGGTACTTCATGATCGATCAAAATTATTAGCTGCCGTAAAAATGCCTGACCTTGGCGGCACTCACCTCGGTTATCTCCTTCTCGTAGTATTTATCTGTGGAGTTCTCATTAACACTCCTCTCTGCGTCTTCTTTTTCGTTCTTTTCCGCAGTTTTCGGTTCGTCTTTAGACTTCGCAAACTCACTGGTGCCGGGCTGGCACTGCATATTTTCTTCCGTGATCGAAGCAGGCGACGATAGGGTTTTATTAATGTGCTCCTTTATGATTTCCTCAACCAACGGCGAAGGCTAAAAAATTATATATATTATATTATTTCTAACCGGGAAAAGAGAACACGGGACAATTCTGGCAAAGTACAGAATTCAATAAGACTTTGAAATTGTCTTTCTTATTAATTTGGCTAAATTTCGTGTTTTCAATGTATTATTTAAAATTATAAAATGACCGTGGAACTAGTAGCATTAAGTGTGATACTTATACCTTAAAGTACCTTTTTTGTACGCTTCGGTGACATGATCGACTAAATAAACTGCGCTACGATTGTTTAGGACATTTTTATCACAAAAAGATGAAATATTAATCATCTACCGTGTACATGTGTCTAGAGCGTTATGCATTATTGTATTGCGGAGTCGGGGCAGCCATTTGGGTGTAATTTTAAGAGGTTTAAGGAAGAAATAGAAGGAAATAAATTTAGAACACCACCAAAATATTTTCTTCTTTTCTGCTTATATTGCCAGTCATACATGTACTTCATCATGCAAAATAGTCATAGTCTCAAACAGTTCTTTGATTTAGGCCTCTGAGACCTTTGATTTGTTTTCCGGAAATGGTGATCAGTGCATTTTCCACATCCCCATCCCTGTGTAAGAGCTAAAAGGTAATTCAGCCAATCACATAAAAAACGGCGAATATTTTTAATTTCCGTGTCACTGGATAACGTGTAACAACAAGAAAACGCGAGAGACATGCAAGGATGTGAAATGTTGACATCTAAGTTAGAAGTAGAAGTTCAATTCACCACGGCCGGGTACTTCATGATCGATCAAAATTATTAGCTGCTGTAAAAATGCCTGACCTTGGCGGCACTCACCTCGGTCATCTCCTTCTCGTAATATTTATCTGTGGAGGTCTCATTAACACTCCTCTCTGCGTCTTCTTTTTTGTTCTTTTCCGCAGTTTTCGGTTCGTCTTTAGACTTCGCAAACTCACTGGTGCCGGGCTGGCACTGCATATTTTCTTCCGTGATCGAAGCAGGCGACGATAGGGTTTTATTGATGGGCTCCTTTATGATTTCCTCAACCAACGGCGAAGACTAAAAAATTATATATATTATATTATTTCTAACCGGGAAAAGAGAATACGTGACAATTCTCAGTGGCCAAGTACGGAATTCAACAAGACTTTGAAATTGTCTCTCTTATTAATTTGGTTAAATTTTGTGTTTTCAATGTATTATTTAAAATTATAAAATGACTGTGGAACTAGTAGCATTAAGTGTGATGCTTATACCTTAAAGTACCTTTTTTGCACGCTTCGATGACATGATCCTCTAAATAAACTGCGCTACGATTGTTTAGGACATTTTTATCACAAAAAGATGAAATATAAATCATCTACCGTGTACATGTGTCTAGAGCGTTATGCATTATTGTATTGCAGAGTCGGGGCAGCCATTTGGGTGTAATTTTAAGAGGTTTAAGGAAGAAATAGAAGGAAAAAAATTTTGGAGCACCACCAAAATATTTTCTTCTTTTCAGCTTATATTGCTAGTCATACATGTACTTCATCATGCAAAATAGTCATAGTCTCAAATAGTCCTTTGATTTAGGACTTAAAGACCTTTGATTTATTTTCCGGGAATGGTGATCAGTGCATTTTCCACATCCCCATCCTTGCGTAAGAACTAAAAGGTAATTAGGCCAATCACATAAAGTAACGGCGAATATTTTTAATATTCGTGTCACTGGATAAAGTGTAACAACAAGAAAACGCGAAAGACATACAAGGCTGTGAAATGTTGACATCTAAGTTAAAAGAAGAAGTTCAATTCACCACGTCCGGGTACTTCATGATCGATCAAACTTATTAGCTGCTGTAAAAATGCCTGACCTTGGCGGCACTCACCTCGGTCATCTCCTTCTCGTCATCTTTATTTCTCTGCGTCTGTTTTCGCCGTCTGCGTCTGCGTCTGCGTCTGCGTCTGTTTTCGTCTGTTTTCGCCGTTTCCGGTTCGTCTTTAGACTTTGCCAACTCACTGGTGCTGGACTGGCACTGCGTATTTTCTACCGCGATCGAAGCAGGCGACGATAGGGTTTTATTAATGTGCTCCTTTATGATTTCCTCAACCAACGGCGAAGGCTACAAAATTATATATATATTATATTATTTCTAACAGGGAAAAGAGAACACGGGACAATTCTGGCCAAGTACGGAATTCAACAAGACTTTGAAATTGTCTCTCTTATTAATTTGGTTCAATTTTGTGTTTTCAATGTATTATTTAAAATTATAAAATGACTGTGGAACTAGTAGCATTAAATGTGATACTTATACCTTAAAGTACCTTTTTTGTACGCTTCGGTGACATGATCTGCTAAATAAACAGCGCTACGATTGTTTAGGACATATTTGTCGCAAAAATATGAAATAATAATAATAATAATAATAATAATAATAATAATAATAATAACGAATTTTTAAACAGGATGGCCCTTCAGTACATGCGTACTGTTATCAAAGGGGTCCTGTAAAAGAAAAATATATATAACAATATAAAAATAAAAATACATCATATAAAAGGATAAAAGGTAAAAAGTTAAAAATCTATTAAATTATGCTTACTTAACCTATAAAAATAATTCGTTTAAAGACTGCCTAAATAAAACCCTACTGCTAGTTTGTCTAGTTTTTAAAGGTAAAGAATTAAAAATATTTGCACCAGAGAAATAAAAACTTTTTCGTGCAAATTCAAGTTTCACTTTAGGTAGAACAACAGTGGCTCTACAGTTCCTCGTATCACGATTATGCGTTAAAAAATTAAAATAGTTTTTAAAAGGGGTGCAAACGTTGCCTTGTAGGCAGTCAAAAGCAAAATTACAGGCTTTTCTCATTAGAGTGTTCTCGACTGTGGGTAGGCGGAGTACACAAGTAAGACATGTAGGATTTGGCAGAATGGTCCTGTGACTTCGTTGTTCCAGGTCTCTGATTTTGCGCTTGCGTGTTTCTGACCAACCAAGCGTACTTTGTCCACAGTAAGTGAAAATGGGCATGATCATTGTCCTGTAGATGCGTTCAGCGCTAAAGACATCAATGTTAGAGCGGATTCGTCGTAATAAATTTACTCTCCCAGCTGCTTTTTTGTACGTTTTTAAAAAGTGCGTGTCAAGATTTAGTGTGGGATCTAAATGAACGCCGAGGTATTTGTAGGTTGTTGTCGTGTTTATGCGGCATCCGTTGTCGTGTTTATGCGCCATCACCTACCGTGTACATGTGCCTACAGCGTCATGCATTATTGTATTGCGGAGTCAGGGCAGCCATTTGGGTGTAATTTTAAGAGGTTTAAGGAAGAAATAGAAGGAAAAAATTGTTAGAACACCACCAAAATATTTTCTTCTTTTCTGCTTATATTGCTAGTCATACACGTACTTCATCATGCAAAATAGTCATAGTCTCAAACAGTCCTTTGATTTAGGCCTTTTAGACCTTTGATTTATTTTCCGGGAATGGTGATCAGTGCAATTTCCACATCCCCATCCCTGTGTAAGAACTAAATGGTAATTCAGCCAATCACATAAAATAACGGCGAATATTTTTAATATTCGTGTCACTGGATAAAGTGCAACAACAAGAAAACGCGAGAGACATACAAGGCTGTGAAATGTTGACATCTAAGTTAGAAGAAGAAGTTCAATTCACCATGGCCGGGTACTTCATGATCGATCAAAATTATTAGCTGCTGTTAAAATGCCTGACCTTGGCGGCACTCACCTCGGTCATCTCCTTCTCGTCAGCTTTATCTCTCTGCGTCTGTTTTCGCCGTCTGCGTCTGCGTCTTCGTCTGTTTTCGTCTGTTTTCGCCGTTTCCGGTTCATCTTTAGACTTTGCCAACTCACTGGTGCTGGACTGGCACTGCGTACTTTTAACCGCGATCGAAGTAGGCGATGACAGGGTTTTATTAATGTGCTCCTTTATTATTTCCTCAACCAACGGCGAAGGCTACAAAATTATATATGTATATTATATTATTTCTAACAGGGAAAAGAGAACACGGGACAATTCTGGCCAAGTACGTAATTCAACAAGGCTTTGAAATTGTCTTTCTTATTAATTTGGTTCAATTTTGTGTTTTCAATGTATTATTTAAAATTATAAAATGACTGTGGAACTAGTAGCATTAAATGTGATACTTATACCTTAAAGTACCTTTTTTGTACGCTTCGGTCACATGATCGGCTAAATAAACTCCGCTACGATTGTTTAGGACATTTTTATCACAAAAAGATGAAATATAAATCACCTACCGTGTACATGTGTCTAGAGCGTTATGCATTATTGTGTTGCGGAGTCGGGGGCAGCAGTTTGGGTGTAATTTTAAGAGGTTTAAGGAAGGACTATAAGGGAAAAAAATTATTTTGGAACACCACCAAAATATTTTAATCTTTTTCGCTTATATTACTACTCATACATGTACTTGATCGTGCAAAATAGTCATTGTTTCAAAGAGACCTTTGATTTAGTTAAGGATTCTTGCCATTGACCCGGGAAGGGTGATCAGTGTATTTTCTGCATCCCCACCCCAGTGTAAGAACTAAAAGGTAATTCAGCCAATCACATAAAATAACGGCGAATATTTTTAATATCCGTGTCAGTGGATTAAGTGTAACAACAAGAAAATGCGAGAGACATACAGGGCTGTTAAATGTTAACATCCATAAAATTAGAAGAAGAAATTCAATTCACCACGGCCGGGTACTTCATGATCGATCAAAATTATTAGCTGCTGTAAAAATGTCCGACCTTTGCGGCGCTCACCTCGGTCATCTCCTTCTTCTCGTCATGTTTGCCAGTTGAGTTTTCATTAACACTTTTCTCTACGTCGTTTTCAACAGTTTCCAGTTCGTCTTTAAACTTCGTCAACTCACTGGTGCTGGGCTGGCACTGCATATTTGCTACTGCGATTGAAGCAGGCCACGATAGGGTTTTGTTAATGTGCTCGTTGATGATTTTCTCAGCCAACGGCGAAAGCTAAAAAAAGTATTTATAATATTAATTCTTACCGGGAAAAACAGATTACGGGAGTCTCAAGTAGGGCCAAGAACGGTATTTAACAAGACTAGGAAAGTTTCGTTCTTTAGTTGGGTAAATTGATGTGTTTTGAATGTATTATTCAAAATTCCGCCGCTTAGCAAACTTCCCGGACTCGGATCGATGTGAAATTTACACCAGATACTGGAATTGGATTGAAGTTTGATATGATTTATTTTTTAGGAAAATCGATATTTCCATGGCAACGACAAACAGAAAAATAAGATCAGTTAAACTGGAATTCTACGCGAATACGATTTGATGTAAGAAAACTATCACCAGAATCTGCAACTATGGTGTACTGCAAATCAAACATACAAGAATAAAAAAAATCTGTATGTTTGATTTCGAATAAATCGAAATTTTATTTCAAACCATGCTTTTTGCATTATAACGATAAACGGACCGAGACGCAGACACTGCTTTGATGAAATTACTTCGAAATAACACCAAAATGTGTATTTAACTTATCTTTCGTCGCGGTGAAAGTTAACTTCATTTTCGTTATTGCGATCCCGAGATTTGGATTTTTTCATACGGTCACTACCAATGTAATTTTTGGTAAATTTTCTACTTTTCGCGCTTTTTCCAAAATCTCCAAAACGGCTCCAACGATTTTTTTAAAACTTTCACAACACGTGCTTGATAATGCAAAGAATTTAATTCCAAAGTTTTATTAACGTTGATTTACTGGAACACGTCCAAAGTTATCCTTAAAGAAGGCGTTCGAACCGACGAAAAAGTTGCGTTACAAATTCAGCGTTCGCAATTTATGCTAAAATATTCAAATCAATGTGTTTTTAATAAAACTTTGGAATTAAATTCTTTGCATTATCAAGCATGTGTTGTGAAAGTTTTAAAAAAATCGTTTGGAGCGGTTTTGGAAATTTTCGAAAAAGCGCTAAAAGTAGAAAATTTACCAAAAATTACATTCATAGTGACCGTATGAAAAAATCCAATTCTCGGGATCGCGATAACGAAAATCAGCTAAACTTTCACGGCGACAAAAGATTAGTTAAATACACATTTTGGTGTTATTTCGAAATAATTTAATCAAAGCAGTGTCTTCAAATCGGTCCGTTTATCATTATAATACAAAAAGCATGGTTTGAAATATAATTTCGATTTATTCGAAATCAAACATACAGATTTTTTTTATTCTTGTGTATTTGATATGTAGTACGCCAAAGTTTCAGATACTGGTGTTAGTTTTTCTACGTCAAATCTTATTCGCGTATAATTCAAGTTTAACTGATATCTAGTTTTTCTGTTTATCGTTGCCATGGAAATATCGATTTTCCTAAAAAATATATCATATCAAACTTCAATCCAATTCCAATATTTGGTGTAAATTTCATATCGATTCAAGTCCGGGAAGTTTGCTAAGCGGCGGAATGAAAATGTTTTGTATGGTCCAGAAAAAACTGTAGAGAGACACCTTAAATGTACTTTTTTGTACGCTTCGGTGACATGATCGAGCCATGGTTCGTATTTTTAAGAGACGTAGTTGAGCCAAAATACCTTTGCACCGCACGTCGCCAGTGGGTCGGGCTTCTGATTGGCTACTTGCGAATTTGAGTACGGTAAATTGAATTATCAAGGTCACCAAGATAACAAAACAGCGTCGATTGTGGTTAACGTCTTTAACGTCACCATTTCCCGACAGTCGAGAATCCTTCATCAAAGGACACTCGCTTTTCAAATGAAGCTGCGTTACGCTTGTTTGGGACATTTTTGTCCCAAAAAGATGAAATATAAACCGCCTACCTCAACCTCTTGAACTGAAATTCCAACTGCTTTCAGCATAAATTTAGAAGCTCGAAGCATTTTAAGGCTCTTTACTGTCAGAACAGCTGTACGACTCTAATACAACGAAATGATCTGAGTAACAATTATCTACGTCACACTGTCGTAACAATTAGCGATGACCATTAATAAGGATTTATTAAGCTAGTTATTAAATTTTGATAAATTAAACGTTAATACAATAATTGCGTTGTCTAATTTAGGTAACAATAAAATAAAGCAAGAAAAATACATTGTTAAAAGAAAGTTAAACTTATCGCAGAGGGAAATTACACGTGTAGCTAAACACCGAGCGCGCGCAAAATTTAAATTACAGTGGAACCCGCTCTACGGACACCCGCTTATTACGGACACCGGCCAATACGGACAACGGACACTTTTTTGTGTCCCTAGTGACAAAATCTTATATACCGTCAACCCCTCTGCGAAAACTGTCAAGAGAAAATGGGAGACACCCTTTATTTGTCATTGTTACGATTATGTGCGAATTAAAGACATTGAACCCTGGTCAAAAAATGACAAATTTCGGTGGGTTAGGGACGGACCATTAGAAATAACCGGAGGGGGGGGGGGGGGGGGGTGACTTTTCCCAAAAAAAAAAATTCCTGCAAGGGAACCTTGTCTAAAAAAAATTCCTGCAAGCGGTAGCGCCTTAAAAAAATATTCGTGCAAACGTGAAAAAAAAATTCCTGCAGATGAGAAGGACTTAAAAAAAATTCCTGCACCGAAAATTTTTACCCCCCCCCCCCCCCTCTCCTGTTATTTCTAACGGTCTGTCCCTTAATACAATTTAAGTCGCAAACTAAAATCGTCAGTGCAAAGTAAAGTCACGGACTTTTTCAAATGTCTCTGTTTTCGAGTTTCAAGAACTTTAAGTGATTCTGGTCCGAAAGTAATGAGTAGATGAGCGTAAGGTTTCCATAGTTTGTTCCACGTACAGTTGCAAAAGAAACTAAACAACGTTTTAATGATGTTCAGATGTCTGCTTTACTCCTTGTTTAAAGCAAAGTTACAGACTTTTTCAAGTTACTATAAAATAAATTTTAGTACGAGAGTTACAGTTACAGTAACAGTTACAGTACAGTTAAAATAGCGTCAGTTTTGTTTTCGTAAAAATGCATATGCCTGTCATAGTCTTTGTATCGATGAAACATAGGGGTGGCGAATGGTAAAATCCGAGCCTTGCCGAGACGCCGAGACCCTAGTTTAAAAATCCGAGCCCGAGACTTGAATTTGTTTGTAAAATCCGAGCCCGAGACTTAGCGCTACAAAAATCCGAGCCCGAGATGCACTTGATCAGAAAATACGAGAAACAGTTCAATTCCCAAACGATTGTCGTTGGGTACCCATGTACTATTATCATGACACGATTTACTCTATAAAGTGGACATTACGGTTTCCTATATATATTTTACATAACAATTGTAAATGCAGATTCCGGCAGGGGTAAATTTCTTAATTTCTCGTTTCGGATAAGCTTGCGGAAAAAAAAAATTGAATTCCCATTGGCGAGATTTTGAGATCCAAATTTTCAAAATCCGAGACTTTGAGATCCAAATTTTCAAAATCCGAGACTCCGAGACCGTCATCTTTCCAGAAATCCGAGATTCCGAGACGCTATTTTTAAGCGCCGAGATTCCGAGACTCGGCGTAAATTTGCCGAGACTCAACATTTTTGAAAGGCCATTCGCCACTCCTAAACATGTGTCCGTGACTTTTTATCTGAGAGCCCAATAATACGGACACTTAGGCATGTCCCCTTGGTTTGCGTATTAATGGGGTTCCACTGTATAAAATGGGTCTGCGAAGCCGTACAACAGCCTTTATAGCAGGAAATTGCTTTCGGTTACAATTCCCAGGGCATATTGTTCCGGAGCCGTACGGTCTGAATCAACAAATGTGCTTGGCATGTGGCAAAAAATGAAGCAATCCAAATGACAATGACATGTAACTTCTTTGCCACGAGTGTGCATTCTGAGGTGCTTTTTACGGATTAGAAAACTGGACAATTAGATATTGTCCCAGTGAAGTCCATAGCCTGTGTAGAAACAGATATCACCATCAGCTATTGTATTGTCACATCAGAAACTCATAAGAGTTTTTCAGCCCTTATGGGTTTCTGGTCACATAAAATACCTTTCATGGGAGACTGGAGACTATAGACTGCGAGCAGCAGTCTCTTTCTTTTCCTAGCGTGCGACGGTAAAATATCGCTCGCGATCAGGAGCTCGCGAACGAGCAGCTTTTCTTTTCGCTCGTAGGATTTTCGCGAACAAAATCTGACTGCTCGCAGTCTAGGGAGACTATAAACTTGGGGATAATGCTACTGCAGTGGGATCCAAAAACTCCAAAAACTCCGGCCCAGTTGTTCGAAGCGTGGATAACGCTATCCACCGGATAAATCGCTTTCCAGCGGACAAGTGTTGGCAAAACAAACTACGCTATCCACTGGATAGTGATTTATCCGGTGGATAGGGTTATCCAACCTTTGAACAACTGGGGCCAGGATTTAGGAGTGGTTGTCCTGTGGTCGTTCCTGTGGTCAAAACTTCTGCTGCTGATATTTTTTGAGCCCGCGTTTATTTGCGTTTCATTTCCGATCTCCGATCACTTCAAAAATGTCGTCTGGAAAGCAGCTTGTTAAAGGAAAAAGTGGCCTTCGAATGGTCGCTGTTTCTGAAGATGAACGCTGTCCTTTTCTGATGGAGGAGCCACGCTGGACTGATGATTCACTGGTGTAGTATTTTTCTCATTATTCCATTTTCTTTGAGATTATAAAGGTCGTTTATGTTTGTGTTTTGATGGGCATGCACGCAAGCATGCAAATGAAGTAATTATTTCTTTTCAGCTTTAATATCATGTTGCAAACATTTGCTTTGTATTTCGTTTTGCAGTATCCGAACTGTGTGAAATGCAATAAAAAATTCGACTTCACTCATCGCAGGGTAATATATAACTTAGTTTATTTAATGTGTAAATCATGTCTGTTTTGTAACTGAAAATGGTTGGAAAAGGCTCGGTGTTGAATGCAGAGGTTGTATTGCACGCATTTGCCAATAGCTTATATGCGATTCCTGACGCTGTATTGATATTTTACGAATGCATATTGTTGTGCGATCGTACAAATCCCATATCAGCTGCTGGTGAAAGCCAAAAATACAAAACAAGTATTCAAAATAGCATCTTTATTAACACCTTCAAGAATTAAACCTGACCTTTCCAGCTACTATTTAGTGTGTAAGCTTGGCAAAGATAATAAGTTAGAGTTTTCTCAGTGCAAAGCATCCCGAGACGAGAGCTGCATTATGTCACTGATCATTTGCGTGTGTTAAATGTCTGATTCAATTATGTTGTTCGAGAAAGGTCATTCCATTTTACAACCCCCACCCCATTGGCAAGGTGAGTCAAGCTTTTACCCCCAGGAAAAAGAAGATCAGAGTGCCAACATGATAAAAGCCAACTTTTGCTTAAAACTGTTTGAAATATTCAAAATATCAAAGAATGCCAACATAGTTACCCCCTGAGAACTGACTTCTGAAGCCCCATTCAGGAAATCTTGTCAGGGAGGAGGGGGCATGGATTTAAAATGGAATGGGCCAAAATATCCATACCTCCCTCATAGACTGCTTTTTAGTTTTACCCCTCCTCCCCTCCCCTCTGATATTAGCAATCCAACTATTTTGGGAGTATATAAACCAACCCCTCTCTCCTCCTGAGGCAAACTCCTGGCCCAGTTAGCCATTTTTGAAGTGTTTTTTTTTCTGCAATATCATGGTACATGCCATGGTTTCTCCATGACATGAAAAACAACTTACAATCACTGTTCATTTTTATTGCATCACATGCTTTTTCAGTTATTCACTGCATAATAACAACAACAATAAAATTATGGACTCAATATTACAGTATAGTATGATAATGGCCTCTATTAATAATGAAACCTAAAAGTGATTCATCTTCTTTTGAATCTTTTTTGTTACAACTAATTTGCCATCTTATGAAGGATTTGAATATTGACAAGGAGGATGATGATTCTTTTGGCCAGAATTATAATCTCAGTGTATAAAATAATGGTTTATTAGATTATTAATAAAATGTATGTCATATGAAACACGTATTGTTACTGAACTTTTGCACACTTTCTAGTCCATGTGTACTAGTTAATACGTGTATATTTGTGACATCAAATTTGTATTTTATTTATGAATGCAAAAAATTGATGTTGAAAGCATGTCATGTACGTTATAACCAGGGCTGTCATTAAGGGCTGTAACCTGTACACCTGTTACAGATGAGTTAACTTGATATTACAGGTGAAACACTGATTGGTGTTTTGTTACATTGTGTTAAAATTATTGTAAGTCACGTCTTTTTTGTTCTGTATGTAAGGCAATGTAATGGATTGTATTGTCAATTAAAAAAAATGTTACATTGCAGGGCTGTGCTCTAAGGGTGCCCGGGTGCCTCAGGCGACTAACTTTTGCCTTTGGGCGACCAGATAATCTTAATTCTTTCATATAAGCTTTATGCTGGGCACCCTGGATCTCATAGTTTGGAACCTTTGGGCTCCTTGAAATTTTTCTTAGAGCGCAGCCTTGCATTGTGTACGGAGGGAAATGCTACGGGTGAGGAACTGCAATGAAACGGCTGCTTAAAAACTTTATGACGGCCCTGATAACTTAAGGATACATTTCTTATGTATACCTGATGTCACATTACATTGCAGCATCACTGCAGAAGATGTGGAAAGATATTTTGTGGCTCGTGTTGTGATCATAAAGTGATGTTACCGCGGCTGAGTTTCATTGACCCTGTCAGAGTATGCGAGGAATGTTCCCACACAGCCAAACGTGAAGAGGAGTTTTTTGAAAAACATTTGAAGACTTTATGCACTGGTTAGTAATTTGCCATAAAATAATGATAATTTCCTGAACCTAAATGACGCTTTTTTGGTGGAACAATGGTTTAGAGAGGCTTATCATTGGAAGGAATTTTGCATCCCAAGGGGACTTTGTGTCTCAAGAATTTCAGAAAATATTCTGTAAGAACATATGTTAAATGCACCTTACTTATTTAACTCAATAGAAACACAGAACTTTTAAAAGCTAATCGTACAGTTAGGGCCAGGTTTTATCTGAATGAATGTTATTAAGAACTCAGTCTAAATATTAGTCCATGGGCTTATGCTTCAGTCTGTGTGAAATTTAGATGACCAGTATATGGTAACAACTGGAGTTTGCATCAAGTGCTCAAGATGGATTATTTCAAAAAAGTGATAGTGGACCATCTATTTCTTAACATGGGACAGTTTTTTTACTAGTACAGTAGGTTTTAATACAAAACATAGTCAGAAGCACAGCATTTGAATTTGATTTGTTTGTGGATGTTGTTTTAAACAGGTGCACATTTTATAGTGGATGACTCAGAACCTTTGAGATTCCTTTGCAAACTTGAACATCATTGTCAGAGGTAAGAAAGTGAACTTATGACATTTCAAGCAATATATAAATAAAATAATGCTACTTATTAAAAAGTCACCTCAACTTAAACTGTGAAGGTGCATGTAAGATGGAACCTGCATTGGTCCCTGACGAGTCCCATTGGCAGATACACCAGAGCTTATTCTGGTTTCTGTAGCATTAAGTGATGTCAAGAGGAGTATATTGCATAGCTTACTCTCACTGCCTCTCACCATCCAAGAGTATCTAGGTAACAGCAAACTCAGATCAGCCTCTGATAAAATGCTCAGAGGGATAGCTTGCAATTAGTGGACTTAGATCCCATTGTTCAGTTAGAAGAGCAATACCCTTAGGCACTTCATGTTACAGGAACTTCAGTTGAGTGCTGACTTATACAGGGTTAAGAAAAAGTGCAGTTGGGTCATCATGCACAAGTAGAATGATTTTCCTGTTGGGCAAGTAGCTTTTCATGCTTGCTTGCCTGGGCAGGCCGTCTTGTACGTTAGGTATAAAAATGGTATTAAACAACCTTACTGTTAGTAGGTAATCACTTATTAATAATGAATACCCCCAAGTAAGAGTTACCTGTGCAAAGGGCAAGCTTGAATTCAATGTTTTCCAACCACCCCCCCCCCCCCCCCTCTCATGCTGAAAGCTTTTTTGGTTTTGACCCCACCACACCCACAAGAAATTTGTTTTTAGCTTCAACTTTCCTTTAACAATTTTGGCTATTAAGACCCCCTCCCCTCCCCCTCCCCCTCCCCCTCCCTCTCCCCCTCCCCCTCCCCCACCCCATCAATATTTTCGATGACCTTTCAATGGAAACAAAATCCAAGGGAAACAAAAATTGGTTCGAGAAGTCGGGAGTTTCAAGCAACCAACCAGGGCTCAAGAAATCAGGATTTTACTGTTACTAGTTTTAAGTATTAAATTAGTGAATTAATTTTGTTTTTCATTTTGACCAGAGAACTTCTATTCGAGTGTTCTGATCATGATAGATCAGCAGTCCATGATCCAGTGATGCTAATGAAAATTGTATCAGCACAGCTTGTGGCAAACGAAGGTACATGAACACCGTACATTAATGAAAATTATTTCAGACTGTGTTCAATATACGTCACTGTTGAAGTCTGTTTTGTACTCATGAAGCTTGAAAACTATAACCTCCCTGATCATCAGAGCAGAATTTGGGAACTTTTTTTGTCATCTTTGGGAACTTTTTTTGTCATCTTTGTATATTAATCTGTCTCATTTGGAAACTTAGCACTTCTTTCCCATTGCGGTTTATTAACCATAGAAAAGATTGGCTTTTTTCTGCGGCGTTAATTTTAAAAAGCTTGCATCCAAGAAGATTCTGCAGAGATACTTAAATAATTAATGGTAAGTACATGCCAGATAGTAACTGGCCTGAATCTATATTTATTCTGCAAAATGACACCCATCTCCTTGAATGAAGCTATTGCCTGTGGATGCAACTTGCACAATGCTATTGTGAATTAGCTCGAGCAGTAGTGTCTTTAATGCTTTCATTTTTTTTGTGCAGATAATTCTTCTGTCAGTGGCCTCATTCTAAAGTACAAAGAGCAAGAGGAGATGCTCGAGGTCAAACTCACCGTGGTGCCATCACCTGAAGAGCACAGAAAACAATCACTCACCTGGCTAGCTGCCATGCAGAAAGTAAGTGATCAATGTTTGTATTCTCCATGTATTGTTACCAGTGCCGGATCCCCCCCCCCCCCCCCCCCCCCATTGCCAATTTTTTTCTGAAATAGTGCATTTTCTGTGCACTGCCGCAATTATCCTCGCAGAATTCAACATTGACTGTCAAGTCAAGTCAAGGCTAGTGTTTAGGGAGGGAGGGCGAGGTGTTACAAGAACACCTTGAAATGAAGAGTATTTATTTGAGTGGGAAGTGCTCTTTAGAGCTTGAAGCTAATTAACATCAAGGTTTTCTTGTGCAATGCTTGTTTTATATTCATTTGGTTAACATAATATTTCCATACACCAGAGCAAAGGGAAAAAAATTCTACCAAGGGTCAAATTGAACCACAACTTACATGAATGGCATAATTATGTGAAATAACTCAGGCTGTGTTTTTTCTTCTGTTCCAGGCTATAAAGATGTTGTTTGAGGTGGGAAACTAGACAAGTAGAGCCACAAAGTCATGGAAAATAAACTCAATATGATCCACAATTGACGTATAAGCTGGGGTCGGGCAAATACTGATTTACTTTCTTAATAAGGTGGTACTGAACATCAAAATAATATCATACACAGGATTATTCTTGAGTGTTTGTTCGCATGTTACAAGTCTTTCTAGTGTAGAATACGCACACTAAATATACACTGTATATGAAATCAAGTTGAGTTAAGTTTTTTGGTCCAGTTTTCCAATTACCTGTTTAAATAAGTGTTCACCTGGTACAGTGTGTAAGTAGTGCATTTGTTGAGCTACAATTGTAAGAAGTTGACTTCAGCGCAACAATTCAATTCATCCAGTCAGAGTAACAGAGAAATATGTGAAACCATTAAGAATTTGTATGATGATAACAGGGATTTCCCCCCTTTAATAGAAATGAAGCATAACGTTTGTTTCTCCCGCGAACGGCAAAAATTCCACTTCTGCTGTCTGCCTTTTGGCGTTTGTACGCAGAAATGAGTAGGTTTGTGTTTGTCGTGAATGTGTGATTTTTTCCCTATTTTTCTGAGGGATGTATTTTAGAATTCTAGAAAAGCTAGCAAAATGAAAGGCAAGCTCGCGTTTGCCGTATAACGTCATGCTTAATCCCTCTAATTAAAGTGCCAGGAGTTACTGGTGGGACCTCCCCGTTCTTTTTAGCTGCACTGTCATTTGCATAAGAATTTGAAGTGAACTTGAAGAAAATTTATATTGTACATGTATTAGCATGGCAGTAGAAATGTAGTTGGCAGTACATATTTTGGTACAAAGGAAGAAGCAGTAATATAAAAATACATTACAACTTTATATTTACCAAAAAAATGATAATGCCAGAGAAGGAACTAGCTTCATCCTCGATTGTTCTATAAAATAAGTATTCAGCAATCAGTGTTCCATGTAGTAGACAGTTTGCCAACTAATGGCCATGCATTAATTGATCCATTATGACTACCGTGTTTATAATTAACAATTGCTGGGCAATGTTGAGCAAGATATCGTGATTTGATTTGTCTGTGGTGAAGAGATAAATCATTTGCCGAAGTTGAACTGATGCTGAGGTAACCTGAAGACCCCCCCCCCCCCCCCCCCCTCAATTTGTCTTCACTTCTTCACTTTACTGACCGAGAGCCTGGAACAGGCTAATTCTCAAGCGAATAATTGATCTGCGATAAACTAACAAATCACGATAGTTTGCGACAACCGAGTTTAATATAGACAGCAAGAGTCTTCTCTTTTGATTTCAAAGTCCGTGGGGATGAACACGAAAGGAACCGACCGCTACATAACAGCGGCCGGGGGGAGGGGGGCGTGGAAATAGGTCCATTGCAGTCTCTTTTCGCTTTCCCTTCGACGCCCGCGCTACAACGCTCGCGTACAGCTCGCTCGCTCGCTTGCTTTCGCGTTAATCCCCACAGATTTTAAACGAAAATAGAAACTGCTCGCAGTCAAAGTTTAATATTTCTCTTGTCATTCGATCAGATTGTTTTTGGCCAAGAATAAATTACAAATCGTTCTTCGAAAATGGGCTGCTGTTTGTCCCGGAAGTGGACTCAACTACGCATGAGCAGAATGTTACTTGCAGCCAAAGGAACAAAATCACTTTCAGACGTTAACGTGCATGAGCAGACCATCATTTGAAGGCGCCAGTGGAATGGAAGAGAATAAAAATGCATCCACTGATAAGTTTATAGACTGGCTGACAGCTGTTTGCTCTTTGCACACGTTTACAAAGTAAACCATAAACAGCAACGGTCGGCAACAAATGATATTGGCATTTAAAAATCTCCTTTTGTCACTTATTGTTCATTAGTAAAAAAATTTGGGACTATGCCCCGACCGACAATATGAATTCCGGTAGCTTGAAGGCATACCGGTGTTATCTCCAATCGGCATCCCCGTGACTTCCCTATGGGGGACTTGTCTAGGGAATGATTTGCAAAATTAAAGCACTGATGATTACTGGCATAGAACGAAAATCAACGTTCAAGTACATGTGGTCTTTGCATTTGTGGGGACTGTTAGAAAATATTAACAGTAACTAGAGGTAACAAGTATTGTACAAAAATGAAAACAGATTAACTAGAAATCGTTTTGTATTTGGTAAATAAAAAACTTTTTAATCTGCATGCAAAACAGTACAAACTGGCTGTTGTCGTTCTTTATGTTTTTTTTTTTTGGGGGGGGGGGGGGGGTGGGGGGTTGGATTGGGGTGAGTTTACGGAGAGAAGGATTTTAGCGGTGATTAGACAAACGCACACTGTTTGAATATACAGAACGAGAAGAAAACGTCAAGTATGTAATAAATTAGCTTTACTGCGTAGTACGGAATTCCCTCTCGCAGGCAGGTTATTGCTGTCCTGAAAAGTTTGAGGCGTCATTTTGCGAGATCATTCATCGACCGATTGAAAGGAATACGCAGTTCAAATATGAATTCTTTCATATGCTTCTTGTCATTCCATTCTGTCACGGGCCGGGAAATAAGGCTCACAATTGATCTTGCTCCCAATGTGTGGCTTCATAGACTATGCAAAAATGGCTGCCAATTCTTTTGTATGCATATAAATTAGCCTCACTAGCCTCGTTCTACTAAAAAACGAGGTTAGTAAGGCTAATTTAGATACATACAAAATAATTTTCAATTGGCAGTCACTTTTTTCTTATGAAAAAGGTAATTAAACCTTCTTTAATATAGAAAATTGGGCACCCTCTTTTTGTGGCTGAGAACTGGGCCGGCAAACGGAGCTTCCACTTTCCACCAGTCGATAGCTTTACACATATAAACTGAATGCTGAAGCTAGTTGTGGGGGAAATTTCAAATTCCTTCGGTTCTTCTGAGATAAGAAATACATGCAAGTATACGTGCTTGTGGCCGAGAACTAGGCCCCATATACTGTACTGCAAGGTCCACTGCGCCTTACCCCATGGGCGGATTTAGGGGGAGGCGCTCCCCCCACCCACCGCTTTTCCTCGTATTTATTCTAAAAACATTGTAACCAACCGCCTTTCGAATGGCATTTTGCAGCCAGGGTTGTGTTGTGTGTATGGGGTGAAGAAAGACATTTTTTCGCCTCCTCTCTCCCCCCCCCCCCCCCCCCCCCCCCCTTTCTGATTTTTCTGGTTCAACCCCTGTTGCCCTGCAACGAGCCATGGAAATCATCGTGATGTGTTGAACATAGAAGAAATTAAACGATCTGTGAGGGAATATAGCCAATTTATATTTGGTAAATTCAGCACGAAACAAGTCAGCTCACCTGTATTAAAGGTAAAATATTGAGCACATTATCACAATTTGTAATGATATATGAAGCTATATTTTGCCGATGTTCAATATTCTGTGAGAACATCACGCAATAATAAAAAAAGCAAGCTCCAGTAAAAACGTGAATTTTTTAACTTTTTACTCAGTCGATAGGTATGTTTTTGGCCTGAAAGCCTTTCATGATAGTTATATGCTGGAAAATTAGAGTTAGCGATTTTGGTCCTTAAACTGAAATCAAGCGTGAGTGTCTCAAACATTCAAGTCGAAGCCATTTCGTGCCTGAAAAGCAATATTGTTTTTAGAATGTCTACCGCCAACGAAGATTAAGGTTTTTTAGACTTAAAGGTGAGCAATAAAAATCTTACATTGATGGCAAAACGTAAAGGGCTCCATTTTGACCTAACACTTCACCGCCATTCGATGGAATTTAAGTTGTAAAAACCAGCTTCCGGGTACGAAATGGCTTCCGCGGGATATGTCTCGGAACGAACAGAATTTGCATGCAAATGATGACATCACAGCGATTTATTCTGAATTTATTCCATTGTTTCAGCAGATTAGAAAGATTTGAATTCTTAAAAAGTTGATCAGTAACACGCACTCCATGCACCAAATAACACAAGCTGTGAATTTGAAGATGAAGCTGATATATGCACTGGTTATGGCAGCCCTCGATTTGGCAGGAATCTTCTTCAACATACGAATGTTGCGGAGCTGCTTCAAGGACAAAACAAAGTACACGTTTCTTCAAAACTGTAGAACATTGACCGTGTGTCAGTTTGTTTGCCAAGCTATCATTCTCGTTGCGGATGCTGTAGAGTCGTGGAAAGGATTCGAAATTCAACCCAGAGAAACCTGCAATGTCTTCAGAATACTGATGTGTTCTACGCTGTTTTTCCAGGGTTGCAATTTATTGGCGATTTTAGTAATTTATTTTGACCATCCCGTGGGACAGGGAAACCTCGAATTGAGTTCCAAACTCAAAATATCAGCGGCACTGTCTCTGGGATTCATTGGTTCTGTAGTGATTTGGTGGTGCAGTTGTTTTGCTCAAGATTTTTTCTCTCAGTTGGCCATCACAGTTCTGTTTATTGTAGCCGTGGCGTTTGTTGTTCTCCTGTTTGCCGCGGACGCGACGAAAATTATTCAAGACCCACTCGATGACGCCGCGACCCCTGAAACTTCCACGAAAACATATTCTTTGCTGTGTAAAGTTTATAAAGAACATCAGAGACCAGTGTTCTTCATCATTTTGCTACTGCTGAGTTTAGTTGTGATTTTAAGCGGATCACCACATTCAGCCGAAACCGAAGGTTTTAAGGAAATGTTTTTTTATTCTATTGTTACGAGGTTTGTCGTTGGAATTATTCTCCCTGTAACATTCAGCGATTTGATAGAATTAAGCCAAAAAGAGGAAAATGAAATGAAAATTGAAGTTATTTAGTCCCAAGCGAATGTTCAAATGTGGGACATACCGTGAGAAAAGACTTTCTTCGAATCGTATGCTTTCCTATATATTTGCATAATGCTATTTAAACATCTTAGAAGAAAACTTGCTCCAATATCAGTTGTAGAATATCGAAATCACACACAGCCATAATGCAAAAATTTTTTTAATACCGGACGTCAAGTTAAAAAATTAGTTAGTTACACAGAAAAAAGTACTTCCACATTTCATATCTCAGTCTATAGGTTAAATGTATTTTTTTTCGTTTGGTAATGGAAATTCCTGTCAAGAACAGCTAATTAAAGAAATTGGTTGAACGTCATATTAGCTTAATATCAAAACCTCACAAAACGTTTTAGGAAAAGAACAATTGAAATCGGTGAGGTTTTAAGAATTTTACTGAGACCTTTTAAGGTCTTAGATTTGTAGGTCTTAGATTTTATGGCACATGCTGCCATCTTGACTCTGAATATGCTTAAGTGCCAAAGCATTTTTCCCGATAGCGATGTTTATTGTCTATTATATAGGTAGTCATCCTCGGAGACCCAGGGGCAGTTAGTGGGGGCGAGTGAAAGTCGTAACGGGCGAAAAAAATTTCGGCGAAGAAAAGTAAAGTACGAAACGAGGAGCCCCTGGGGACACAGTCTTACCGGACCAGTTCCAAACGGTCGGAGTCGTTCTGGCCTCTGATTGGTGCCACAAAACCTTTGTTTTTTGTGCCCAATCAGAGAGCAGCAAGACCAGGAGTCGTTTCGTGTGTTCTTACACGGATTGATACAAGAAGGCCATTTGCTCGCCATGTTTGTTTTTGCTCGAGGAGAAAAATTCTAATCACAGGACAAGATGCAAGGCAAATCGTGCGGCATATCCACAAAAAGCCTCACCGGAAATACGCTGGATCTTCGCAGGTATTGTAGGAGTCGCGTAGATTGCGAGTTTTAAAACACTCACCGATTCACTGATGTCGAGAGACTATAAATTTGCCAGTCCTGAGTAAGTTTTCGTCGTACAGGGCAGGCAGGTGTGTCAAGCAACTGGAAGCTTCGCGTACACATGCAGCACGATCTTCTCTGCACACCAAAAAGACACTCCAGCTAACGCTATCGAGCGTGAGTCTTCGGTCAACATGGCTAAGAAATTTTAGTATTTCGTCGAGTGAATTTCATTATGCAATTCACCCAAGTTTTACATTTTTTCCCTTGGCATACTGAGTACATATGGAAGTGTACATAAGTTCGTTTTTAATTTTATACTTTTGTATGATATCACCAGTACTGTGATTGTAAGTTTATTTTGTAACGTGCAAGTAATTCTTATATGAAATTTGCACTGCAAGAAAAGAATAATATTATAATAATTATTCCATCACACAGCTCAGTGTACATAAATATTCCAATGTCTGAGGTTTCAAGGGCCTCCTCATCGATGTAACTGACTGTTTTTTTTATAATGTAGTTGTATAACTGTATAACTAAAAACAAGTAGCCACTGTAAAAGTATACAATGAAGTAAATTGATTGATTGACAATAAGTATTCAGAATTGATCTTAAAATTGATATCTTTATTTTGATAATACCAATCAGAGGTGCAGGCTGTGATACTATATATTAAAATGAAGTGGTCATTCGTGTTTACATGTGTGCTTATAAGTCTGCACATGAGTCTAGTGGCCCATCAGGCTGGAGCTTATCACGGTTTCCGTATCATGAAGCGACTAGGAGTATTTCTACTCCCCCCTAGGTGAGATGCTAGTCCATCACAGGGTTATCCCCAGCAGTAAATTTGCTGTTACCCATTTGTACACCTGGGTGGAGAGAGGCACTATGAGAACACAACATAATGATCCCAGCCAGGGCACAAACCCAGACCATCCAATCTGGAGTCCAGCAAACTAACCATTAGGCCACCACGCCTCCCAGTTTTTTTATACCAAATACATCAATAATAGCCTGCAATGGAGGCATACTTCAGTGAGTGATCGCTTTTTCTTTTTGATTGGGTGAGTGCCATGTCAAATAAAAATTTAGGAGATCAGGCTTGAGGAGAGAGAAAAAAGCATCCCAGGGAGTAGGAGTGAGTCTAAATGAAGAGTACAGTAGTAAGGAGGTGGAGGATGGTCTCAACAGTTGATATATCTATAAGAGACTTGAGGAAGCTCAACCATTAACCTTCACTGTAGGTCCCTGTGGCAAATATCTTGTATACTGCTAGAATTGATGCTATGATTTTTTTTTTCAACTGCATTCATGAAGCAAGTAAACTACAAACCTTTTCTTGTGCTCCACCAAGAAAAAGAGGTCCAATGAAGTGTTGTGTATTTCTTGCCTTTAACAGTGTGGCACCAGCTGAAGTAGTGAAAGGCCCGAAAGACTACATTTTCCTCTTAAACTGTGATAGCATTACAATTACCCTTAGAACCTTTTATAGGGTAGGTGGCTCCCTTTCCAACTCTTTCATCAGCTTAGAGTATTTAATTTCTTGACACCTAGGGAAGTGCATTTTACAGTGTAATAAAAACTTCTTTGTCTTACAATTTTTCTGTATCCTTTGTCCAACTCCAAGCAAGAGTGATTGATCAGCGCCCGATTTAAACCTTTGAATGTTTATGCTGTCAAAGTAACAGCTGAAGTAGTCTTAAACCCTACCCCCAGGTTGTGCAAATTTACAGGCAATATATTCCTCAGGATGGTTTTACTGGGGTAATTAATTGACAGTAATCAGGTATATGTGTTACAGGAGCATGCAGCAAAGCATATAAACTAACTGTTTTATGAGGACTTTCATTACACATTGACAGCAGCATTTGAGGTAAGAATATGCCCATGTATACATGTATTTGTTATTTGCCTTTTTCTTCAGGAACACAAAGCTGATTTATTGTATCAAAAAATCTGCAGTAAGATATCTTTTATTTCACATAAAATGAGCTTGGTTGTGGGCAGCACATACCATCCAAGTTGGAGTAACCAGTAAGCTGCAGAGTGACCAAAAAAACACAATCCAATGATTTGGTGTACACTAATACAGTATTTGATGCATAAGGCGAAAGAAGCAAAAGAGTGGTACAGGACATTAAATTTTAAATACAAATGTATTCAACATTACTGATTAGTTTTGGTGTAAAGGGTACTACATTTCAGACAGGTTCATGAAATACTACAGAATTTAAACAAAAAGAAAAAGCAGTAAATATCACCTTTGAGTATATGTTCCACGAGTCAAATTCCAAGCCTTAAAATATTAAATTATACGCTACCCAACATGAAGTTTCTCTTTCTCTTTATGTTAACAAAAGCACACGATCCGACTCGACGGTCAGGAACATTTTCTTTTAGATTAATATTACTCATCGTAAACAACTCGAAAGAAAAGTTTCAGTCAGAAATTTCGAAAAACAATATTTATTTCGTCCAAAGAAAAGCCACTCGAAATCAGTGAGTGCATTAAAACGAATGATGCGGGTAACTCGCAATCTACACGACTCCAACAACAAATTTATTGGTATTCCCATGTACAGATGGTATTACCTAAAATAACAATATACGAAATTATTCTAATAACAAGTATGTAAAATTACAATAATAGTAATCACATTAGACTAGATAAGATTACAAGTTTCCAGGACCTGAACAATAGATGAAATCGATAATCGATGGCAATCGATAACAATCGATGACAATCGATATCAATTAATCGATTGATATTGATAATCGATGAACAATCGATCACGAAAATTTGTGTGATTATTGATTGTCATCGATTATCAATATTAATCGATAATCGATGGGAATCGATCAATTAACTACATCGATTATCATCGATTATCAATATCAATCGATAATCGATGGGAATCGATCAATTAACATAATAGATTGTTTTCAATATGCAATATCAATCGATTACCTATTCAGTCAAACATTCAATTGTCAATTTCATCAAGTACTAATAAAGTTACACATTTTGATATGATTGCTTTTTATTTGAGTAAAAACTAGCGAGTAGCAATGGGTAAACTTGTTTATTCACCCACACGTTTCGTGGGAGTTTAAAATTCATAGAAACGTACTATGGATTTGTGTGTAAGAAAAACAAGCCCCAGCTGGCAAATTAGGCCTGTTAGGCCTGGGGCGAATAAAATCGTCGCCCGAGTAACGTGACGCCCACAGACATTGCATTCTGCGGATGTCGCATGAGGGTACGATCTACGGCGCTGGGTCACGTTTCACCGCGGTAAAACGTAAAAAATAAGAAAACTACTTCAAAGATAAGGTTTTCATTTTCACAGTTCAAAGTTTGATACTTAACAAGTATTCTCCTGGTTTACTAAATTTTTTGGAACTTTACTAAAAAAGTTCTAAGCGTTTGAAAATGGCGAAATGCCGACTGTCGGCACCATTGTCAAAGCAATTTTGATCGGGTGCAGAGCATTTTAAAAGTAAAGAATCTCGTTTGAGAGAACTGAAAATATATTTACCCTCGGCAGCTATTTCACATATCCTTACTGATGCTTCCACGTTAACGTGAATGATTTTTCTCGAAATAAGAAAACAAAAACATCCTCAGACGTTTGACCGCGGTGAAGGGTCACGTACGCTTAAGTGCGGACAAACTTGACTCCTCTGTGCCCTGCGCCCAGCTGCAGGTCAGTTGAATCTCGATGCTAAATCGATCATATTTGTCCTACTGACAATGAGATATGTTAATTGTCTTTATTTGTGCTGTTTTTCACAGAGCCACATCGATGAACAATTCTCAAACTTTGCTACTGAGGTTTAAAAATAACATACGATCTGCGTACACTCCCGCGATACCTGAAGAAACGGAGACATCAAAATAGTGCCAATCGATGGCAATCGATGAAGTTCGTGACCACCTAAGTGTGATTATCGATTGATTATCGATTGGCCGATGTCAATCGATGCTAATCAACAGTAATTAATCGATTGTCATCGATTGATCGATTGATTTTCCGATCATCGATTTTCATCGATTGTTCAGGTCCTGAAGTTTCTCTTATTTGGAATGCTTCGTATACAAAATAACCTAGTTTCTTACAAATGAAGGAATCAACTCCTACAATACCTGCGAAGATCCAGCGTATTTCCGGTGAGGCTTTTTGTGGATATGCCGCACGATTTGCCTTGCATCTTGTCCTGTGATTAGAATTTTTCTCCTCGAGCAAAAACAAACATGGCGAGCAAATGGCCTTCTTGTATCAATCCGTGTAAGAACACACGAAACGACTCCTGGTCTTGCTGCTCTCTGATTGGGCACAAAAAAACAAAGGTTTTGTGGCACCAATCAGAGGCCAGAACGACTCCGACCGTTTGGAACTGGTCCGGTAAGACTGTGTCCCCAGGGGCTCCTCGTTTCGTACTTTACTTTTCTTCGCCGAAATTTTTTTCGCCCGTTACGACTTTCACTCGCCCCCACTAACTGCCCCTGGGTCTCCGAGGATGATAGGTAGTGCTCTTGTATAGTCACAGTACTGTCATGGTTTCAGGGTATTTTTTTGTTAGGGAGTAAACTGAAAAAGGTGCTCCTTTCCTTTGAAAATGCTGTGAACATCGATTATTTTGTCCGCAAAGGTTAAATTGATTCCCGACATAACAATGATTGCGTGTACAAATGATAATAATAAAGAATAATCTGAAATGTGAGCCGTTCACAGGTTTGGCGAGCAATGTTTAATTTAAGTACACTTTTTTCATAGGAACCGTTTTATAAAAACGTTGAGCCCGAGAAAGGCCAAAACTTAAGAAAATCGTAAGAATGGGTATGAGTGAACTTCAGTTTTTTCGCATTTGTTTTGAATGACAAATATATGAGGCCCTGCCAGGGGGTTGTCCCAGGTCGCTTGTCGGAATTTTAAAATGCCTCGTGTCGGCGTTTTGTCAAGGCTACACAACGCTGTCGGAAATTTAGCGACATACATTTGACTTCGTCAGTCGTTTGTCGCTATTTCGTTTGAGCGCTGCCGCTACTTTTTGGCCCATGTCGCTTGTCGTAATTTACCCTGGCAGGGCCTCATATATGTATTGAATCAATCGTTATTTAAATCCAACCTGAAACCAACATTGTCATTATCTATCAGTGAAATGAATTAAAACGCACATATCGGCTAGGAGTGAATTTACTGCAGTTTCACTTTGTTTTCAAAATTTAAAAAATATGAGAACGCTCAATTCATGGAAAAATTAACAACGTTCCGCCTCGATCGTAAATTGAGACGTCCCTATAAAAAAATAGAGTGTAACCAGACGCTAAATTTTACGGCACACTTCGCTTGTTCACCTGCTCGGTAACAGTCATGAATACACCCTACGCGCTTAAAATGTGACACTATGCACATAGCTGTTTGATGTAGGGGTAACTAGGTAGCGAGAAATAATTACTCACCAGCGTACATTAGCGGCACTGGCGACTTCTTTAATTTAAAGCTTCGTTGTCCGAGGGCTTTTCTTCCATTGTTTCCAGGAACGAATTGGAATTTAGAAATGTTGGTTTTTGCGGAGGAAGGAAAAGCGGAGAACCCAGGAGAAAAACCCTCGGAGCAAGTCATTAGTCCTATTCACTTCTCCATGCTGGTTCAATTCGTATTTTTGGGTCGATATTATGATTATTTTTCCTATTAAATAAAAGATAAATAAATAAATAATAAATAAATGGATTCAGAGGGACGGCCCATTAGGAAAAACCGAAATTTTTTACTTCCCCACCTTTCCGGTTATTTCTTCAGTTTTGTTTCAACCTCCAACAATGTGGTCCAATCATTTAGGTGGTACATTAATAGCTCTAAACTGGTATTCTGAAATTGCCTTCGATTTGAAAGTAATTCGATATTTCGTGATCAGGGCCATAACTAGCCATTTTTGGTTTGTCTGGTAAGCAGTTACAAAGTCAAAAATAAGCGTATGGATTAATAACGTTTTTTTGCATGCTCTTTTGCAATCCTGATGGCTTACATCTCCCATTTTCTCTTGCTTGCGTATAAGTAAAGCACTTTAATTTTGCGAAATATCCTCACGCCTTGAAGTTTTGTGAAACTAAACGTTGATTTGATCTTAATTTGAAACGGACTGCTTGTCCAGCAGCCTGTTCTTCTTGGCGCAAAAATCACGGGTCAACAGGGCCGCAGGCAAGATTTTGCTTGTGAGGGTGCGAGTACCGAAAGCACGAGCGTCTAGGGAACATTCAGAGGTACATTTCCACTGAAATGTCGAAAAATCAAGTTGTTGAAGTCCACTTTTTCTGCATTCTGAGGACCATTTTAACGCTCCCTCTCAGATTAAGCGGATCTTTGCAGCACATTAAGGAGTGCGGACACACCCATTGCACCCCCCTCCCCGTCTACGGTTCTGGGACTCAAGTCCTCCCTGTCAATGGTCATATCCCTGTATGCATGCAGCAAAGCAAGAGCCGAGAGTCGTTCTGTTTTTTATTGTCACGGTTGCACGCAGATAGGTCTCGACTCTGCGCATCGCGCTGGAAGAGTGTTCGAGGATTGCGGTTGAAACTGGTATTATGAGGAGGATCGTGAGCATTGTATTCAAGTTTGGATAAAGACTTGCATTAGTGCATGCACTCGAAGGTTTTAGCCAGAGTCGCGGGGCTTTCTCGTATTGTAGATTTCTATGATATTGTTCCAGGCTGGTAACTTATCCGATAGTTTCGCACTTTTTGTTGAAGATGCCATGTCATATGGAAATTCAAAAATTCGAACAGCCCAAAAACATGTTTACACCATTGGAAATCTATAAACATTGATCAAGTTTTCAAAAAATTACCATATCAGAGTACTGAAGCTAAATATATAGAGGATATTACACGGTGGCGAGAAGATATGAATTTTATGTTCGAGTGGCAGAAACGATATCTCACGAGTGAGCGCAGCGAACGAGTGAGATGTCGTTTTTGCCACGAGAACATAAAATTCATATCTTTGAGCCAACGTGTAATGTTCTTTTTATCATATGGAGACCAGATGTAATTGAAAGTGCCGATTTTTATTTCATTGTTTTTGAAAAATCGAGCAAGTTTTACAAATCACCGTTCGTCTTCATAGAAAACACAAAGCACCCGTGTCCAGGATATAGAAACACCAACTGAATTCCGATCAAACAAAATACATGTACATGAAATACTTCTCAACTAAATATCGTAACACGTGAAAACTGAAAACATCACTGACTTTGACTTGAATCCGATGCGGCAATATCTTAATGGCCGATAGTTTTCAACTGCTTTTGTTTTCTTCTTTACAACATCTTGCACTTTGTGAAATTCCTTGCGAAGAATTCTCTCTAAAAGCCTTGAAATCGTCAAGGTTTCCATTCAGTCATGTTCTCGTCCTTGAGTTTTTCGGAAAACTCATTCTTTCTCGTCGCTTAATTAAACAAATTAAATCTGCTTGTCGATGTTTGCTCACAACAAACCTGAACGGCACAAGAAACCAAGTTCATCAGTTCAACAAAGTAGAAATGGCGCGAATCGTGACGTCAATGAGCGATATGACACTCGCAAGAGTGTCATACGGAAAATACGCCACTCAGGTCCCGGATGGAGTGGCGTACGGATTCTACGAGTGGTTTAGTTCCCAGTAAAACACTCTCGTCCATATAATAAAGAGTAATATGACTGTGATACCACCGGGAGCTTTTGATCTCAGCTTGAAAAAGTCAGCCTGACTTTTTCAAATTCTGCCCTTGTGGTTAGGAAACATTGATGAAAACTATTTACGGTCACCCTCTTCTTTAAACAATCTGCTACATATCCTGAGTCGACCAGCACCTCATTGAACATCTCACATGATTGGCCATAAGAACAATAGGAACAATGCCCCTATCCCTGAAGACAATGAGCAATATTGTTTTAGAATGCCTCTGAAATTAGAGGTTCACAAGAGGTACTGCTCTACTCCATATCCTTCCCTTTACGTTCTAGAAGCATTTCCTGCATGGTTGAAAGTACTTAGTCGTAATTTTGGTGCACAAAGTTTGTAAAGAACGAGGGAGACCAATACTCTTCATAACGTCTCTATACTAATGTGTCTGGTAGTGGTTTTAAGCAGGTCACCTCGATACTTCTCAGTCAAGATTTTGAACAAACCGAAGTGTTCAACAAGGAGGTTCCTTATTTAATCATCAAAAGGTTTGTCGTTGAATTCGCCTTACCCGTAATACTGACTCAGTGACTTGATTGATTTAAGTTATGAAGAAGAGAACCAATAAAATGGAACACAGAATCTCTGGATCCGTTTCCGCAGAAGTTAGATTTTGGAGCGTTTTGTAATGCTGAATAGTGAATTTTATTTGATGGGACACCTTGTTTGGAAAACATATCATTGCGCATGCGTAACTAGTGCCAGTCCATAACTACACGTAAGAAGGCAATCTCGTTCCCAAAGTCCACGGGCTCCACGGTCAGCGGATGGTCGTACGAGGCTGATACATTAGGCATGTGGACGTTCTTTAACTTATATTTTCAAATCTAAACGCGGTTTGATTTTTAGGGTTTTTCCTGCTCTGGTCACGTGACAAACCTGTGAACCTCGATCGCTTCTGTCCGTTTGTTTTGTTATCATTTTTCAGTTTTTCATTTGTTGTACGTTTCTGTTGCTCCATCCAAAGTGTCTTTTAAGTGATTTTGAAAAAAAAAAAGTAAAAATTGTCAATAGAAAAAAAGTTATAAAGGGTTTTTTTACTGTGCATGTGCACGGTGCCAATATTTTGGTTGTCGCTTGGAACGAAACTCAGTAACTATCCATGTTATTCACATAAAACTTTTTAAATCTGAAAACTAAACATCAGACAAAAAATAACTCAAAATACCCTGACACAGTCCCTTTAGGTGGCTTCCGCAAAACAAAATTTTTTGTCTTACGCCCGCTTGTCACGTGACTCGGGTTAAACTCGGTTCAACTCGGAAAGTACATCGCACTTACAAACCTCTTCTAATAACCACCGAAAATAGACTTCAGTCAATCCAGGTGTCGGCATTTCACCCAAGTTTAGCCTTTCCCTCTGCCATGCCACCCTAGGGGTGCTGCGCATCATGGCGGCTTGACCATTGCCACACCCAGCCTCGTTACCAGGGTTGGGGGGGGGGGGGGGTTAGGGTTAGGGGGGGAGTAGGCGAGAACCACCATATTAGTGTTGTGTCCATTCTCGTCCCATAGCCCTTTTCGCTTCTCTTAGCCGACAGGGCCTTGGCACGAGAAACGAAGGGCTCTGGAGACAAAGTAGATTTCAGGACTTCCGGTCTTCATATATGCAGTCGTGATGTTTCTATATACCAAATGGGAGAGGCATGGCGTCTTTTACTATACTTCCGCTCAAGATTTCTTTTTTTCAAACGGCCAATCAAAAAAATTCGAATTAATTCAAAAATTCCATGTCACGCCCAGGGCCCTTCGTTTCTCGTACCAAGGCCCTGCCGGCTAAGAGAAGCGAAAAGGGCTATGGGGACGAGAATGTGTTGTGTCGTGAAGTGCTGCCTCGTCTCTAGGCGCCGATCAGTTTTAATTCGAACAGGGGTCGCAACAAGGCCACAACGCCAAGCGATCCGCGAATTATCAATCCCATAACGCAAAGTGCACCGCGCGCGACCATTGAGCGACGCCTGGGGACGAGGCTGCGTGTCGGCTGTGTGAAGTGATTGTTTATTTTGATAAAAGGAGATTGCTTCGTTGTGGAACTTCCAACATGAGTTTGATACATTTGGTTTTAATAGCAGCCCTTGATTTAGCAGGAGTATTCTTCAACTTACGACACTGCGCAAAAGCATAAATATTCTAGCGTATTCTAGCGTTGAATACGCAATCGCGACGCGATTGAATCCTGGAGTATTCAAGACGCACACAATACATGACATATTAGTCATGAAACGATGTCGGGTTTCTTTTGTTCGCCTCTTTTATATTACTTCAGTTTTGACCCTCATCTTAGGCTCCTTTGAAAATCGCTGAACCCAACAAGCCGCGGACCAATTTAACTACTGCTAGACACTTCTAGAGTGTTGTTTACAATGCAGCTGTTTTTAAACATTCATATCTTTCACAACTAAGATGGTTTCTCTTTTCCCCTGTTGGAAGTGTTTGTGGGTTTATCTTTTTGCTTCAGAATTGTCAAATCGTAATCATGGTAAACGGTTGTTTCTTCTCATATAAATATAGCATCTGCGGCAGGGGATGATTATTAACCACCACATAGACGGCTGTTGTTTACCAGATCGAAGAAAACTCTCTCAAAATTCTTACGAAATCGACTTTTCTTTTGCCTTTTATAAATCATCCCACTATGTTCTTTAGATTTTGAGGATGAAACACCCAATGTGCCAAAACTCCAAACCAATCGGCTTTTTAAGATGATTCAAGAATCTAATGCGAAATTAATTTGATAATCAAATGCGAAATTAATTTGAGTAAAGAGCTTTGTCCAAGAGAAACAGAGCGTGATTGAAGGCGTTTCTTAATTTTAGCAAGATTGTTTCCTATAAGCTGTTAAACAAGGCAGCCAAGCAAAGAAAATTAGTTTGTTTTCTTAAGCTTGCAGTGTTAACATCTCGAATTACATCTGCAGAGGTAAGTTTCTTGCTTTAATTTTACAGCAAATTGAACTAATATGATGATGGGGTGACGTCTCCCCTTTTTTTTGCATTCAAGGTTTTTGTTCAAACGATAAAAGCGCTTTACGGATGGCTTCGTGATCTCGCACTATTTGGGTGCTGCCCTCGACGACATGCTCGATCGTAGCGTTTATCGCTCTCGTTTGCTTTCGCGTTCGTCCCCACCGACTTTCACAGTCTAACGACGCCCTTGAATGGTATTTCCATCTAGTCGAATTTTATCTTTAACATGTTTAAGCTTTTGGAAGCAAGTCACGAGCCAATGTTACTAACGGTTAGACATCCGGCGACAAGTGTCGAAAAATACCTTTGCACTAGGTAGGCCTTTATATCAAAGCTAAAGAAATCATTCCAGCATTCTTAGTTTGGCTAAATCAGTATCAATTTGTTTAGATAATAACGGAACACCACCAAAATGCCACTTGCGGAGCTCAAAATTTAAGGTCCAATTTATTCGCTTTGCATGCGGTGAGGCGGAATTAGTTTGCAGAATGGCATGTGGCATGACTTGCGGAATGGCATTATTAGGCGGAATGTGAAAACGTTTGGATGCAGAGGACAATGCAACTTTATTTTGAGACTCCGAGATTTCGAGACTTTGCTAAATTTTGCGGAGACTTATGAATTCTCCATGGAGCATTCTACAACCCTAACGGTAGGGACGAACCGATCAAAATGACGTGAAATTATACAATGCAGACTTGGTTGATTCTGGTGATCTATTCATATTGATACCACCGGTTGACCATCGTTATACAATAGCGAAGTGCGTCGCATAAATCCCAGCGGGGAGGGGGGTATACTAAAAAAGTTCTTATATGGGGAGGCTACGCCTAAGGTGTCCAAACCCTTACCCTTCCATATACCATTTTTGATTCATTACTATTATATCTTAGCGTCTATCCTTTGCCAGACATACTAGTCATGAAACGATGTCGGGTTTCTTTTGTTCGCCTCTTTTATATTACTTCAGTTTTGACCCTCATCTTAGGCTCCTTTGAAAATCGCTGAACCCAACAAGCCGCGGACCAATTTAACTACTGCTAGACACTTCTAGAGTGTTGTTTACAATGCAGCTGTTTTTAAACATTCATATCTTTCACAACTAAGATGGTTTCTCTTTTCCCCTGTTGGAAGTATTTGTGGGTTTATCTTTTTGCTTCAGAATTGTTAAATCATAATCATGGTAAACAGTTGTTTCTTCTCATATAAATATAGCATCTGCCGCAGGGGATGATTATTAACCACTACATAGTATTTTATGATCCATCCACTAATAACAACTCGACGACTGGCAAGCTAAGAAAAATCGACATTGACAGAAACTCAGCGAGAAAACGGAAACTGGCGCGAATTTTCCCTTTTGGCTCCAATCCTCCGTAAGAAAAAAGATGGCGGCGGTACATTTGACAACAGTACCCAGAAAGCTATGTTTTTGCGAAATTCTTCCCCGTACTAACAACATTGTTCATGCTACATTTCAAGTTTTTAAAGCTTTTCTGTGCGTTTTTATGAGCGTTTTTACGGTTTTTGCGCGCTAAGTATTATAGGTAAATGTACCACTCGCCATGTTTTTGCGTCTTTTTTTAATAAACGGCACGCGATGCATGCAGAAGCGATGACTTTTCACAAGGGGCCTTTGATAATTTTCAGGACATTTGTCAAAAAATTAGGGTACATAAAAGTAACTGACAACTTCTGTGCTGAATGACTGTTCAACAAAAATTGCGTTATCTTGGCGTGACATACGATATACGATATACGATGCAAGGTCAAACGCTGTCTAAAATTGTTTACACCTTTTGTTTTAAAGAATGGAGAGATTTCTGTTTACTAAATCTTATAGAACGCATCAAATATAATTTGTTTCTTTCGTTTATGCTTTAAATTAGTCCTTTCTAACGGCCCAGGAGTATTTTGCTTTGAGTTCTATGCGACGATTTCTTGTTGAGTTGACTTGATTTCTTTTCCCAGTATTCGGTTCCGAAGGGAATGCACAATGTGCGAGCCAGCGAGCCATGCGAGGCAGACCTGCGAGGCACTTGAAAACACATTGGTTAGCCTAAATAGCACTCCGGTTAGCCTAAATAGCACTTCGGTTAGCCTACAGTTAGCTCTTAGGTAGCTTGCGGTTAGCTTTTATATTGGGATAAGGGATTTCTTGCTTGCCCGGTTCACATGGCTTTCGAGTCATGCGAGGCAAGCGAGCCATTTCGGTTAGCCTAAATAACACATTGGTTAGCCTAGCAACACTCCGGTTAGCCAAAAAAGCACTTCGGTTAGCCTACAGATCGTATAGGTAGCCTTTTTATTGGTATTTTTAAGTGCCTCGCAGGTCTGCCTCGCATGGCTCGCATGACTCGCTGGCTCGCATATTGTACACTTCGGTGAGTATACAGATCGGTTGATCACAACAGGCAACAGACAACAGACAACAACAGATCCTGTCCACTCGCACGGCGAGATTAATCGATCACGTCATCGTCATCGCTTAAAAAAAGGTTTAAGATGGCTCACCTTTTCAACAGATGTTTCAAAACTGCTAATAATCGGTTGCTTCGTCTGCAGTCACGACAGACATCACTTCTTAACTTTATGCCAACTTTATTCGATAACTGATAAAGTGCAACACTCACTGCAGACTCGAAATCTCAATTTAACAGCTACAAATGAAATAAGGTTTGCCAATCGGTGATGATACAAGCTGCAAAAAAATATCTTCCTTTGCCAAAAAACAAGATGGCGGATCTCAAAAAGAATACAAACAATGCACCGACAATGCACCTAGTTCCCATTGCTCTTCGGTTCAATTCAGGGAGTAATCGTAACACCAAAAATTCCATAAATTCCATCGGTTTTCCGCTTTACAGCATTAACCGATGACGTCATAAAATGACGTCATCGCTTAAAAAGACGCAAAATTAAAATTTTGCCGTACGTGGATTGGCTCACTACTACAACTGTCAGCGGTATTGGCTCTAAAAAAGACTAAGTATGAACTCATACATGAAGTGTGTAACGAACCTGATCCTTTGATTTTCGCCGACTTATCGCCACTTTTATTTGAAAGGTGTGAAGTCAGAGAGTTCGTTGAAAATGTTGAAACGTTGAAATCTGAATTTTCGAAGTACAGGTATCTTTTCGTTGCGTTAGTTTTCGACACAGCGTCTTCTGTAATTCGGATAACAGTTAGAAGTAGAATTTGATGTCCCATCAACGAAGGAAACTCGACTGAGCGAATTCACGGGTGTAAACAGCCATCGCGAACTACATGTGTAAACTCCTTCATGCTGTTGTTCAGGTAAGCTGAAAAAAGCTCTTATTTACACGTCAAGTGTGTAAACTTCATAAAATTGATGTCTTTGTCTGCACTCCACTGTATATTTACTATAACCAGGCGCATAACCAGGCGCATTTATGTTATTAATTTTATGTGTCCCCTATTAGTAGAGGGTTTCGACCCTCAGCTAGACTGCATCGACACTTTAATAAAGTTATTGATTGATTGATTGATAGAAAGGAAATCAGATATCAGTTTAGGATCCATAACAGTACTATAAACCATACCTATGGTTCCCATGTTTTGTGAGTCATGCAAAGATGCAAGCAATACAGTGTGTGCTGGCTAGCCTAAATATATGTAACACAATCACTGCTTAGTCAAAAAAGCACTCCAGCTAGCCTACAGGGCTAACTGTGTGGAGAGAGGCACTCTGAGAGCCTGGGCTGTCTGTGGTTTAAGTAGTTTATAAAGCTTCATGTTGCTTGCCTACCTTTTGCTGGCTAAAAACCAAACGAGAACCATTTATGTCGTTGGGCATTGACAGCTGCATCTATAATCCAAGGTTGCCTATTTACCGAGTTAGGATAATTTTTGAGTTAGGATTTCGAGTTGGATTTTCAAGTTGGATTTCGAGTTAGGATTGTGAGTTGGATTTTCGAGTTGGATTTTTGAGTTAGGATTTTCGAGGATTTTCTGTACTATACGCTCCGTTTAGCCTACTATGCACTTCGGTTAGCCTACTATACACTCCGGTTAGCCTACTATGCACTCCTGTTAGCCTGTTTGAAAAATAATCCTAACTCGAAAACCTAACTCGAAAATCCAACTCGAAAATCCAACTCGAAATCCTAACTTGAAATCCAACTTGAAATCCTAACTCGGGAGTTAGTTTGTCTCGTATAATCCATTCAAGATTTTAGATCAGCTAATTACATAGAAATGAAGAAGCTCTTAAGGTGGAACATGGGAGTTTGGCTCAAAAATGAAACATATCAAAACATTTAAGGATTTCAAAGATAACATAGATTTATTCACAATACCAAGAGATAAGCGCTCCATTCTGGCTATGTGCGGAATAATTAAAGCCTAAAGTTGGTTGCTAAGCTGGCGCTTTGCGCCGCCATATTGAATTTTATTGTGTGACATGCACCAATGGTTGATTTGAGGCTGCTTTTGCCTCTGAAAAGCTTTGCTACGTCTTGGAAGACACAAGTTCAGGTCCGTTGTAGCTTTCCTGTGAAAGTGTCTGCAAAATAGTCCAGAAATGAAGCTAAATGACGATCATTATACCGGACGAACGTGATTTAGAAAGCGGCATTGTGTTACACTATCGATCATTGTGAAATATCGACTATAAGCCAAAATCAGTCCTTCAGAGCAATTTTCGCGTCTTGAATTCAAAGTTGATGGCAGAAATAAACTCAACTCATGTCCTTTGTGTAGTTCCTTGGTATTTTGGCTCCATTTAATGGCTATATCGTGGTTTATTTCGTTTTTTGGACTTGTGACATTATATTTACACAACACCGCAAGAATGTGCCGCCCAGCATGAGATTCAGTAACTCAGTACGCCTATTATCCGCTGTGCCCATTAGCCGAGGTCTCAAAATCACACCGTTGCTATGCATTACGTAATTGTTTACGCCGCCATGTTGAACTTCGTCAAAGGACGGACAAGATCGTAGATTTTCGGCATTCTTCGCGCTGTAATCGGTCATGTGTTGCCACAAACACTTCGAGCGGTTTTATAAGAAGATTTCAAAATGGCGCCCGATAAAACACGATTTTATGATGCGATATCGGCGAGAAACTACCACAATTTAAGGACCTACACAGACCGCACTGAAAGGTATTTTAAGAATAAAGTTGTAGATTTATCGTATCTGAATGAAATTTGCGTGGTTTGTTGTTATGGTGTAAGAGAAACTTTTCACGGGAGCCCGGAGCAAAAGGAGTTTTCTTCGCGATGTAAGCGCCGCGTAAATTATCAGCACGTGTTTTTTACTTTAAAACTCGATATCTGAGGAAAGATGCGGCATTCCGCTCCGGGCTCCCGCAGGATTTTTCCTTTTCTGTACAGGAATAGACTCTTACATTTCATTTTGACCAGCTTTTGAAAAGAAAGCCGTAAAACGAAAATTTCTAAATTTTGAGCCCGCAATTCAAATGGGGTGTGTCACCTGAGGTGTGAAAATTGTCACCTCAAACATCAATTTTTCTGAAGCTTAACTTAAGTTGTCTTGACCTGATATGTTTTTACTTCAACCACTTCTCTTAATTTTGAGAAATTTCCATCCAAAACGGACCTGTCAAACTCCAGGGTACCACCTTAAGTAGCCTGCGAACGCAGACGTATTTCCGGCTGTCGCTTGTCTCCGCCGAAAACAAGCGACAGCCGGAAATACGTCTGCGTTCGCAGGCTACACCTTAAGGTGATGCAAGTAAACAACTGCATGTAACACATACATGCCAACCTGTATATAATGTCACGCATACAGTTTCCAAAAAGTCCTGTGGCTTTATAACTAAAAGGAATTATATATTTGTAGATGTAGCATCTGTAATGAGCATTTGCAGTCTTTTTTTTATGCTGACTGCCCAATAAGACACACACATTCATGGACATTTGCAGGAGGCTGTGGTTCCAACTTAAGCCCCGGTCAAACGGCACATGAAAGTCAATTAGCAATATTATTGGATGAGACTGAGTATGATATGAAGAATTATGCAGATTGAGGAGGGATAACACCCTCTAAGATCTGGGCTTTGACAAAACACTGACCACTAGTCAGCTGACTCCTTAGTACTGACCCCCCTTACCGACCCCCTTAAAAATCAGCGGGAAGAAAAATATAAAAAGTGTAATACAAATCAAGTTTGTAATGTTACTTCAAGTTCCAAGATGGTAAACAAGTGTTGCAAAGGTGTCTGACACTTTAAGCTACTTTTCTTCTTTCATTACAAGTATATAACTTATTTTGTGCTCGTTTAACCATAAACAGAACCTGTACTTAAAACAAAAGAAGAAAAGTAGCTACGTGTATGTAGCACTCGCCCGCCATCAGTTAACAAGACATTTATCAACTTCATTTGTGCTACACTTAGTCTTTTCCCAATGATTTTTAAGGGGGTCAGTGTTTTGTGGAAGCCCCTGAGTGCTGCATAATTCTTCATATCATACAAAAGCCAAATTCAATAAATATATTGTTGTAGTAGCATTCAAAATATTTCCAGAGCTCTAAAAACACAATGCATTGAAATTGGTTCTCACATGTCTTCAATGTAGAATTTTTGCAAAACATTGGCCAATTCCTCTGCCGTTCTTGAATTTGGATGTTTCCACCTTGAAGATGAGAATTAAAAATCATTTAAGTGACTTCCCTTTAAAGTTTTTTTGTGTTTCTTGCTATCTTTGTCGTCCAATAATTTGGAAATATGTATGTATTTTTATCAAGTTGCGCTACTGCCAGCCATGCCAAACTTAATTCAGCATGTGAAACTGAATGGTTACAAGGCAACTAGAGTTACCATAGCACTTAGGTTTACCCTAGCTGAGTGCTAGGGTTACCCTAGTGCCAGGCTAACTGTAGCTGTCTTAAAATGCTCTGCTAGGGACAACTTTTTACTGGTTTCCAGACCTTTTGAATGCTTTTTGCAGACTTTTTGCTTGCACATAAAGTTGTCCTGGGTGGTATGGTAACCCTACCTGTGAAATTTTGCTTGTAAACCCAGCTATTTTCGTCCCTCAAATATTAGGGTGACCCTAGCCCTAGGGTTACCCTTCCTGCTTGTAAACAGGGCCTAATGTACATGTAAGTTGACAGTTATTCAAGTTTCATACACAAAGCTGTGGTTGAAACTGAATTTAAACTAAGCTTGTATCTGATTGGCTGCATAGAATATGTTTGTGCCTGCATTAAATTCAGTGTAAATGTATTTTTGTTATAATTTACATCTAAATGTATCTATTATTTGCCATTAATATCTGCAGGTTTCACAAAGCTGAGGGAGTTCAACAAGAAAAAGATATGATATGTTTGAGTGAAAGCCATGAAACACAATCTCCACTGCTTGGTACAAAACAGGGCTTGAAACTACCTTTTTTTCTAGCTAGCCTTATGGCTATTGACAGCTTTGATTTCACTAGCCAAAAACAATTTTCTACTTGCCGAGTAAAAAAAACAACTTCACAGAGCCTTTACCTGGTCCAATAACTTCCAAAAAAAATTGTATCAGAAATAAAGCATTTTGATTGGCTGATGTAAGCTGTTGATGCTCCCATCTGTGTTATTTACATGTACTTGTACATGTATATCCACTGTAGTGTTTTTTAATCACTGACTCATGACTTCTGAAAAGAGTTTAAGTAGGTGACTGTCCTTGTGTGGCATCTGTCAGATAGCAATACCAGCTGTGTTATTCATGTAATGATTTTTATAAACTGGCCCAGGGCTTTCAATATAATTTTGGAGTGACTGGCTATCCTTGTGCAGCACCCATTTGAGAGTAATAATTATGAGAAGCTGCAAATACATCACCTTGATAGGTAGTTGCAGGAATTTTAGTCGGTCATGAATTTTTGTGCTCTTTTTATCCACACCATTTGGGATAAAATTCAAGGTACACTGCCTCTGTGCATAAAGTTCTAGCACTTATTTCAGTGCTCTTTGTTAAATGTGTCATAAAATGGTAAATTAAATTGGATCCAGTTTTTGTTTGCTGCCTCAATACTGTCAAATTTTTTGATCTCACTGCATGTACATTATATCCTACATGTGCATGGCAGATAACATAACAGTAGTATCTACATGTACAATTGTTTATTATACATGTAGCTTGCACTGTGGATGCAAACTACTGGCAAGCACATTTTTTTCAATAGTGCTCTTTAGGTATTGTTTTTATAGCTCACAACACTACTGTTACATGACAGAAAGGTATCGGTACATGTATACATGTAGGTTGTTGAAATCATTGAAAAACTCAGGCGTCTGCTTGTTTTTAGAGTTTTTTTTTGCAGTTTTTAAAAATACTTTAGCGTTCAACTTTTTGATAAAATCCTTTTCCAAATCGCTCCTGCTAAGTTGGGTCATTACAAGCATAAACGAAGTATTCAACAAATTTTTGTAAATAGTTTACAATATAAAGATTTTATTTATAAATAAAGTGTTGTTCGTTCAAATAACATGTATGCTGTCTTGCTTATTTTGGATTTTCTTTCGGGTGCATATAAGGAACCCATGGAATTGACATGAGTCTCGAGTTTCAGGTCGAACATCACTGAATAAGTGTTCACGGGTATTCGAGCTATAATAACCGAGTATCACTAGGAATACCCTTACCACCTCACGTATGCGTTAGTATACGATCATGAAAACTTTTCATACTTCACGTGAGTCTCGTGTTCTAGTCGTACATTTCAGAACATGTGGCGTTCTCTGACTACCCGTTTTTGCCTGATCGCATGTTAGTCTGTTCTTGACAAAAGGACAGCTGACTTCCTCGCTGTCAAAATTGTGAGACAACTTGGCATTTAATAGTATACGATTCCCAAAAATTACAGCATACTTAACGTGTTCGTTGGTATTGAAAGACGTTCACGGTAGAAGTGGCGGCGTGTGTCTCGTATTCCAGTCGCATACTCTCGAACAACTGGGAGTATCCAAAGATGTTCGGGTCAAAAGTGATCACGGAATGTTCGAGGAAAACCTTAAGAAACATTTATCTAAGAAAATGTTGGCCGTGTACGTTTTCGAACACTTCGAGTCATTCAGGAGTATTCAATTTGAATTCGGAAAAACAGGCCGGATTCTAATAGGATATTCCGGGTGTACTTCGAGTCAGGCGTCATCGAATGCGTCAGAACATTACAGCATACGCGGCGTTCACCGATCCGTATTCGGGCGAATTCGGGCCCGAATATTTGGCTTTTTGCGCAGTGCGAATACTGTGGAGATGCTTTAGAGAGCAGACGAAGAACTCATTTGCTAAAAACTGCAGAACATTAGCTGTTTGGCAATTTGTTTTCCAAGTTATGATTGCCGTAAAGGGCTGCATTTTGACCTAAAACTTCACCGCCATTCGATGGAAATTTAAGTTGTAATGCACTAGTCATTTGTTTCCTCCCCCCCCCCCCCCCCCACCCCCGCGACATGTGGGGACTTTGTCGGGCAATAGCGGGGGAATTACTGCAGCTTTGCGATGATTTTATGCCCAGACCCCCAGGGACTTTACCTCAAATTTGCCTGACCTAAAATACCCCCAGGAAACTCCGGGAAAATTTTCAAAAACAAATTTCTACATAATGTTATGACATAAGCAGTTTCATGGGACTAGTCCCAAGCACGTGGCCCCTAGTGTATTAAAATAGTCTGAATTTCTCATCATTTGTACGTTCTACCAAATTAATGCACTTTCTTTGTCCCTTTTTGCTTTAGAATCTCAAATGCCTTTAAACCCCCGTAAAGTAGCAATGTCTGTTGCCAACTGATATTTGTACTTCCTTCTGAAAAGGCGAACTAGCTTATAGCTATCTTGAATTTATCTTCTTAATAATTTTGCAATCACAATTTCCTAAATCTTAGCCCCTCCCTAAAAGTGCTTAAAACAAAATGTAGTACATATGCCCCGTATTGTGACAGCCAACCCATGTGGCCAGGTTTCTCTCAACAAGAGTGAGTTCAAGAAGGAGTACCAAAAAACTGTGTTTGTTGCTGGCATGGCTCACGATTTTCAAGTCTTCTCTCAGCGTATTGGTTATTCTCCCACACTATCTGTCTGATCAAAAAGCTATGCTCCAAACAACCTCAGTATTTTAAGCTGGTTGAAACATTCCTATAGTTGTTGTTTCTCAAAATGTATTTAACGCAGAAATAGACAATCCCTTCTTTTACAAGGTCTTTCAGCTAGCCCCGGGGGTGGTGGTTTTGCAAGGAAATTCTGCCCTGGTGGGTGGTGGAATACCCCATAATTAGCATCGCTTGTTTGCAAATTCCCCCGCTATGTCGCGGGGGTGGGGGAGCGGGGGTAACAAATGACTAGTGCATAAAAACCAGCTCCCGGGTACGAAATGGCTTCGGGATATGGCCCGGAACGAACAGAATTTGCATGCAAATGATGACATCACAGCGATTTATTCTGAATTTATTCCATTGTTTCAGCAGATTAAAAAGATTTGAAATCATGAAAAGTTGACCAGTAACACGCATTCCATGCACCAAATAACACAAGCTGTGAATTTGAAGATGAAGCTGATATATGCACTGTTTATGGCAGCCCTCGATTTGGCAGGAACCTTCTTCAACATACGAATGTTGCGGAGCTGCTTCAAGGACAAAACAAAGTACACGTTTCTTCAAAACTGTAGAACATTGACCATTTGCCAGTGTGCTTGCCAAGTTATCATTCTCGCCGCGGATGCTGTAGAGTCGTGGAAAGGATTCGAAATTCAACCCAGAGAAGCCTGCAATGTCTTCAGAATACTGTTGTGTTCTACGCTGTTTTTCCAGGGTTGCAATCTATTGGCGATTTTAGTAATTGATTTTGACCATCCCGTGGGACAGGGAAACCTCGAATTGAGTTCCAAACTCAAAATATCAGCGGCACTGTCTCTGGGATTCATTGGTTCTGTAGTGATTTGGTGGTTTAGTTGTTTTTCTCAAGATTTTTTCTTTCAGTTGGCCATCACAGTTCTGTTTGTTGTAACCGTGGCGTTTGTTGTTCTCCTGTGTGCCACGGACGCGACGAAACTTGAAACTTCCACGAAAACATATTCTTTGCTGAGTAAAGTTTATAAAGAACATCAGAGACCAGTGTTCTTCATCGTTTTACTACTGCTGAGTTTAGTTCTGATTTTAAGCGGATCACCACATTCAGCCGAAACCGAAGGTTTTAAGGAAATGTTTTTTTATTCTATTGTTACGAGGTTTGTCGTTGGAATTATTCTCCCTGTAACATTCAGCGATTTGATAGAATTAAGCCAAAAAGAAGAAAATGGAATGAAAATTGAAGTTATTTAGTCCCAAGCGAATGTTCAAATGTGGGACATACCGTGAGAAAAGACTTTCTTCGAATCGTATGCTTTCCTATATATTTGCATAATGCTATTTAAACATCTTAGAAGAAAACTTGCTCCAATATCAGTTGTAGAATATCGAAATCACACACAGCCATAATGAAAAGATTCTTTTAATACCGGACGTCAAGTTAAAAAATAGTTAGTTACAGAAAAAAAGTACTTCCACATTTCATATCTCAGTCTATAGGTTAAATGTCTTTTTTTTTCGTTTGGTAATGGAAATTCCTCTCAAGAACAACTAATTAAAGAAATTAGTTGAACGTCATATTAGCTTAATATCAAAATCTCACAAAACGTTTTAGGAAAAGAACAATTGAAATCAGTGAGGATTTTAGAATTTTACTGAGACCTTTTAAGGTCTTAGATTTGTAGGTCGCAGGTCTTTGGTCTTAGGGCCGATTCGCACTAGCGGACAAGTTTTAAATGTCATAACATTTTTGACAAAAACAGAATTGTCGCGACAAGTCAGAGACATTTTGAAGAAAACAAAAGGTGTTATTATTAGTACAATAGCTCTGCACGTGGTTCTGGCATCCTTGTACATTTCTCGGCACAGTCGTCTTGTGCAAACATCAAATAATCAGGCAGATCCACGTGGTGAAAAATTTTAAAACGATTTGCATTTGAAGTGCGCGTGTACTGAAGTTCTTTTGTGCTCGTGCGGGGAAAATGTCGCAAGAAAACTATTTCTTTTCCCCTCTATTTATCGGCACAAACTGGTTCCCTCCGCATTCTTTTGTTCCAACCCCGGTATTACCATGCTTCCACGACCTCACCTCGGCACACAAAAGTGTTTTTTGCCGCCTATCGTGGAAAAATTTCGCGTGTTGTTTTTTAGTACAATCCAGACCAAACACAATAGCCAATCAACAACGTATTGTTAATATTGTTATCTGGCATTACGAGGGGCGTTGGAATGCGACTTATCATGAATTGTCCTGCCTCGAGGCAGGACATCGGCCCCTTTGAAGATTTGTTCGTTCCAACAAGTCGTTCGCACTTGTTTTTGCGATTGTTTGACAAAATGTTCGCACGTGCAACGCGGACCAATCATAAGACAACTGCTTCTTTTGTTTTCCTGAATTGATGGTCTACGTTTCAAAAAACGTATTCGCACTTGTTTTCTGTAACAAGTGACACACAAGTGATGAAATCTACCAATTGTTACAAAATTTGTCCGCTAGTGCGAATTGGCCCTTAGTGTTCATGGCACATGCTGCCATCTTGACTCTGAATATGCTTAAGTTCCAAAGCATTTTGCCCGATAGGGATGTTTATTGTTTATTATATAAGTACTGTTCTTGTATAGTCACGGTATACGTACTGTCATGGTTTCAGGGTATTTTTTTGTTAGGGAGTAAATTGAAAAAGGTGCTCCTTTCCTTTGAAAATGCTGTGAACATCGATTAAAAATAAATGAATTGTATTTTGTCAGAAAGGTTAAATTGATTCATAACAATGATTAGGTGTACAAATGATCACAGAGAGTAATCTCAAATGTGAGCCGTTCACAGGTTACGCGAGCAATATTTAAATTGAGTACACTTTTTTCGTAGGAACGTTGAGGCCGAGAAAGGCCAAAATTTTAGAAAATCGTAAGAACGCACCCAAGGCTGATGAATGAACTTCAGTTTTTCTCGCATTTTGTTTTGAATGACAAATATATGTATTGAATTGATCGTAATTTAAATCCAACCTGAAACCAACATTGTCATTATCCATCAGTGAAGTGAATTAAAACGCACATATCGGCTAGGAGTGAATTTACTGCATTTTCACTTTGTTTTCAAAATCTAAAAATATGAGAGCATTTTAGGCTCAATTCATGGAAAAATTAAGAACGTTTCGCCTCGACCATAAATTGAGACGTCCCTATAAAAAAATAGAGTGTAACCAGATGTTAAACTTTAGCATACTTCGCTTGTACACCTGTTCGGTAACGGTGAATACGTCCTACGCGCTGACAATGTGACACTTAAGATTGCTATCTGCATAGCTGTTTGATCTAGGGGTAACTAGGTATCGACACATAATTACTCACAAGCGTACATTAGCGGCACTGGCGACTTCTTTAATTTAAAGCTTCGTTGTCCGAGTGTTTTTCATCCATTGTTTCCAGGATCGAATTGGAATTTAGAAATGTTGGTTTTTGCGGAGGAAGGAAAAGCGGAGAACCCAGGAGAAAAACCCTCGGAGCAAGTCATTAGTCCTATTCACTTCTCCATGCTGGTTCAATTCGTATTTTTGGGTCGATATTATGATTATTTTTCCTAAATAAAAAATAAATAAATAAATAATAAATAAATAAATGGATCCAGAGGGACGGCCCATTTGGAATAACCGAAATTTTTTACTTCCCCACCTTTCCGGTTATTTCTTCAGTTTTGTTTCAACCTCCAACAATGTGGTCCAATCATTCAGGTGGTACATTAATAGCTCTAAACTGGTATTCTGAAATTGCCTTCGATTTGAAAGTAATTCGATATTTCGTGATCAGGGCCATAACTAGCCATTATTGGTTTGTCTGGTAAGCAGTTACAAAGTCAAAAATAAGCGTATGGATTAATAACGTTTTTTTGCATGCTCTTTTGCAATCCTGATGGCTTACATCCCCCTTTTCTCTTGCTAGCTTATAAGTAAAGCACTTTAATTTTGCGAAATATCCTCACGCCTTGAAGTTTTCTGAAACTAAACGTTGATTTGATCTTAATTTGAAACGGACTGCTAGTCCAGCAGGCTGTTCTTCTTGGCGCAAATATCACGGATCAACAGGGTCATAGGCAGGATTTTGTTTGGGAGGGTGCGAGTACCGAAAGGGAACATCTAGAGGTACATTTCCCCTGAAATTTCGAAAAATCAAGTTGTTGAAGTCCACTTTTTCTGCATTCTGAGAGCCATTTTAACGCTCCCTCTCAGATTAAGCGGATCTTTGTGGCACGTGAGGGGGTGCGGACACACCCATTGCACCCCCCTCCCCTGTCTACGGTTCTGGGACTCAAGTCCTCCCTGTCAATGGTCATATCCCTGTTTGCATGCAGCAAAGCAAGAGCCGAGAGTCGTTCTGTTTTTATTGTCATGGTTGCACGCAGATAGGTCTCGACTCTGCGCATCGCGCTGAAAGAGCGTTCGAGGATTGCGGATAAAACTGGTATTGTGAGGAGGATCGTGATCATTGCATTCAAGTTTGGATAAAAACTTGCATTAGTGCATGCACTCGAAGGGTTTAGCCAGAAGCGCGGGGCTTTCTCAGGTGAATGCAACCAGGATGAAGATGGGAAGGTGAGTAGCTTATTATGCTCTATCAAGGAGTTTGATTTTATCATTGCTCTCTGTGTTGCAGAACATGTTGTCAACCCTGTTGCAAGAACTAATGTAGAGGGGATCGTCTCTCTCTTAATTTTCATGACATTTATAATGATACTCGCTCCTCTGGCTGCCTCGATAAGTTCTGCATTCGTCAAACAACTTGTATTGGTAGCTCCTCGCCTTTCCATCGTAAGGCCGGGCTTACTGGCTAAAGGCAGTTACTTTCTTGGTGACAAATATGATGTCAAATATGATATCACGATAAGTTTAAAGAAGGTAAAACAATGAAACATCATTAAAGTGGTTATCTGATGTAGTGGCTATATTTTGGTGCTGCAGAAGCTATTGTTGGTTAGCTGGGATTGTTCTGTGGTTTGGGTATTTACGTGTTAATTTGGGCCAAATGACTATAAAAAGAATTCAATAAAACAGTAAACGCTTTATAAGTGGGATTTTGTGTACACTGCGAGCAGTCTCTTTCTTTTCCTAGCCTGTGTTTCAAAGGAGTTTTTCGCACTGGCGTTGTTTTTCCCATACTCTTTAATCCACCTACGGCTTCAAGGTTCGAAAAAAATAGACTTTGCTTTACGCATATATTTATGCTCGATAATGATACTTTTTCTCAGTGACGTCATTAAGTCTTTAATCTGTCAATCTGCTTTAGCAGAATAATGAATTAACCAAATGCTGAAAGGTATCAAATGCTAGCCTTGTAATAACGGTCAAGAAAGTGTCGGAAACTGCACAAAGCGATAGCGATCGTTGATAACTGTTGATTGAATATTGTAGTAATTTAATATTCGCCAGACAACAATAGCGTTTTTTTAGGTTTTGAGCGGGGTCGGATTTTGAGTTGAGTGAGCTGTGTTCCTGACTTGGTTCTGACTTGGGATAAAATACTGCGAATATTGTGAAAGTGTGGACAGCTTTCTTGTGTTTTCCACAAAAGTACTGAAGCATTCCAGTGAAAAAGTCGCAAATTCTATCTTCTGTCTTGAGCTCGGTGTACATACTTTGGATGGCGACCATTGATTTGGCAGGAGTATTTAACTTGGGCGTACTTCACAGCTGCTTCGAAGGCAAACTAAGGAACTCGTTTCTTCCGCAATGCAGAAATATATCCATTTGTCCGTGTGCTTGTCAAGTTACTATTCTCGTTATGAATGCTGTGGCAACAACAACAACAACACTTGCGCTTTATTTGCATGACCATAAAACATTACAGTATTGCAAAAGCATAACAATAATAATAACAATAATAATTACAATAAAAAAGTTATTAAACAAAACTAATCAAATAATCAGTGATCAAGAATTTGATAACAGTTTGTCTCTCATTTCGAAACAGGACGACATAAACTGCACTAATTGCATATTAAGATAATAGTCAGTGGAGTTCATTAATTGCACAATCAAAGCTGAAATTGATAACTGCTTGGGATTCGAAATTACCTGATCTATTTTACTGAAAAAGTTGTCTCTAAGTGATGAATATCTTGGGCAATGAAATAGTAAATGGGTTTCATCTTCAACATTATGCCCACAAATAGTGCATAGTCTGTTACTTCTGAGGATGTTGTTATATCTTCCTGTTTCAATCAGGAGTTTGTGATTACTTATTCTAAGTTTTACAAGTGTCTTTCGATTAGGATTTTTTCTGTGGCAGGGGCAGATCTAGGGGAGAGTGCAGGGGGTGCGAACCCCCCCCCCCCCCCCCGGATTTGGAAGTACCGTTGCTTATTTTCTCAGATGGCCGTCATAATAATAATAGTTGGTACTGTATTGTTTGTTGTTGCCCTGGTTGCCGACCAACTTGAGCACAGTGACAGCACTCCAGATGCATTGATGGAAACATGCGGAGAGTTTGTAAAGAACGAGGGAGACCAATACTCTTCATAACGTCTCTATACTAATGTGTCTGGTAGTGGTTTTAAGCAGGTCACCTCGTTAGCTTCTCAGTCAAGATTTTGAACAAACCGAAGTGTTCAACAAGGAGGTTCCTTATTTAAGGGGGGTGACTCTTAACTACCAATTTGGTTTCTAAGGCAGGTTTCTAATTGCCATATTTTGGAAATCAGACCTCATACGGATAAGCTTTTTTGCACGAGTTTGTTCTATTGAAGATTCCTCCAAGAGTTTCAAGTGACGGCCTTATTTAACGTGACACGTGACCAGAACAGAAAAAACCCTAAAACTCAAACGGCGGATAGATTTTAAAATTTAAATGAGTGTCAATAGATAAAGGACGACCACATGTGTAATGTGACGTATCGTTTTTGTGAAATTCGCATTATTATAAGAGTTATGGCGTAATAAGTACTCATATTTACGGACTTTCAACAGTAGCGTTTCCTTTTTTCGAGTAAATGGTAAAAGCATACGTCAGATTCTAAAGACGGCGACGTTATCTCTGATTCGTAAAAGAAATCGGAACTTTACCTTATTTCCTTGGAGTTTTAGGGATTTTAAATATTAACGCGCGGTTTGGGACTGGCACTAGTTTCGCGCGCGCAAACGATATATTTTTCAAAGCAGGTGTTCCCCGAAATAAAATTCACCATTTAGCGTTACAAAAAGCTTCAAAATCGCTTGCTTCAAGATACAGTCGTCATTAATCCCTTAGCAACTGCTCTGGATCTGTAGTTAAGAGTCTCAAAAGGTTTGTTGTCCACTCAGTGATTTGATTGATTTAAGTTATGAAGAAGAGAACCAATAAAATGGAACACAGAATCTCTGGATCCGTTTCCGCAGAAGTTAGATTTTGGAGCGTTTTGTAATGCTGAATAGTGAATTTTATTTGATGGGACACCTGGTTTGGAAAACATATCATTGCGCGTGCGTAACTAGTGCCAGTCCATAACTACACGTAAGAAGGCAATCTCGTTCCCAGAGTTCACGGGCTCCATGGTCGCTAACCGTGGAGCCCGCGGACTCTGAGAACTAGATTGGTAAGAAGAAAGAGTTTTTTTATGAATCAGACATAAAATAGCCTTACTTTTAATTTGACGTATGCAGTCTCGTTTACACGAAATAAAGAAGCAAGAAACGCTACTGAAGAGAATCTTTTTAAAAATATGAGGTTCATTACGCCATAACTTTCATAATAATGCAAATTTCATAAAGACGATACATCATTAGCCTCCTCCTCAGGCGCTTAGCAATTTTTGCAGTGCAGGAGCGAGCACGGATCACGAGCGAACTCTGGGTAAGGCAGATATGTCCATGATTGAACACTAATGAGGTGCATGCGCTTTATATATAACAAGCATCACAAAGTGTACTCACTGATAAAAGTTCACCTAAACATACGTAAGTCTGTCAAATATGAAGAAGTATGAAAATGGTTCATGCCCAGTCATATATGAAGTACTTGCTAAACAATGCCTGCGTCCGGGGGAGGGGTAGGGGGAGTAGGCGAGAACCGCCATATTAGTGTTGTGTCCATTCTCGTCCCCATAGCCCTTTTCGCTTCTCTTACGCGACATGGCCTTGGCACGAGAAACGAAAGGAATTGGAGATAAAGGATTTCCAATCCTAGATTTTAGGACTTCCGGTCTTCATGTATGTAGTCGTGATGTTTCTATATACCATATGGGAGAGGCATGGCGTCTTTTACTTCCGCTCAAGATTTCTTTCTATCAAACGGCCAATCAAAAAAATTCGAATTAATTCAACATTTCCATGTCACGCCCAGGGCCCTTTGTTTGTCGTACCAAGGCCCTGCCGGCTAAGAGAAGCGAAAAGGGCTATGGGGACGAGAATGTGTTTGTGCAATTAATGAACTCCACTGACTATTATGTTAATATGCAATTAGTGCAGTTTATATCGTCCTGTTTTGAAATGAGAGACAAATTGTTATCAAATTCTTGATCACTGATTATTTGATTAGTTTTGTTTAATGACTTTTTATTGTAATTATTGTTATTGTTATGATTATTGTTATTGTTATGCTTTTGCAATACTGTAATGTTTTATGGTCATGCAAATAAAGCGCAAGTGTTGTTGTTGTTGTTGTTGTTGTTGTTTGTGTCGTGAAGTGCTGCCTCGTCTCTAGGCTCCGATCAGTTTTCAGTTGACGCGGTAAGGCGGGAAAACAGGGGTCGCAACAAGCCCACAATGCCAAGCGATCCGCGTATTATCAATCCCATAACGCAAGGTGCACCGCACGCGACCAGGGAGCGAGGCCTGGGGACGAGGCTGCGTGAAGGGATTGTTTATTTTGATAAAAGGAGATTGCTTCGTTGTCGAACTTCCAACATGAGTTTGACACGTTTGCTTTTAATAGCAGCCTTTGATTTAGCAGGGGTATTCTTCGGCAAGATTTCCGCACAGCCCCATACATTTATTATGCATACAGTTCTTTGTTTATTGAAAACAATGAACAGAACAATAGAGCGCCTTTGGGACTAAAGCGCTTTGTTTCAGTCATTTCTTTGTTTTAGTAAACTTTCCATTTTTTTTCTAAGTCCAAAATAGTTTTAGACTTAGATAAAATTTACGATTTCTTCTTAATTTGGCGTCGAAAATAGGAAAAATAATTAAAGACTTAGAACAAGTTTGTGATTTCGCGTTCAAAATACGGGAAATCGAAAGCAAATCTGGAATTTTTGGCGCATTCACCGTGTTATAAAATTAACCACAAGCCTACAAATAGCGATTTAGACCTTGGGGTTAGCTTTAAAATGTTGTTTGGGTCAGCGAGTATCGTAATTCTTCAAAACACAAATAAAGTTTACTAAATTATTGGCTTTATTTTACCTTTCGTGTTGTTTTGTCGCGAAATTTTCCCTTGATTTCTTCCTTGAAATGCAGTCAACAAGGATCGCTTCCATTTGTTATCGTGTATTTTGTCCCTCTAGTCCGAGAAATTGCAGAGAAATTACGAATAATGCCCATCACGGGATGAAGTCCTACTTGTCCTGGACATTATTTACTCCATACATCTTCCGGTGTATATGTGTATTTCATGAACGACGTGAGCAGATTGTTTCCTTGCAACACTATATGCAACGGGCGCTCATGAACAGCAATAATCTTGCACAGCCGGCGTGTGTAAGGTTGAGAAAGACATCAAAGTATTACCTCTGGCGCAGGACAAAGAGAAACAGTCGAGGAATTCGTGGAGGACTTGGAAGATTTCGAATACTTGTTGGAGATGAAGGCTTCTAAGCAAACGCGGTTAGAGAAAACACGAAACTTCAACCTTCCCTGTTATACACCAGGGAGCCAATGATTAACATATGTGATGCATGCTTTCGTGGAATCAGAAATATGCTTCAAAAAGGTGAAGAAATAAATTGTAATGTAAATTTTTCTTTGTTTTCATGACTGACGGACAAATAAAGTTAATTTATCAACTGGTAATTTTCAACTGAACCTTGTAGCGTAGTGGTATAGATGTTGGACTTGTAATCCAGGGGTAATCGAAGGGTAAAGGTTCGAGGCCTGTCGTGGAAAAAAAAAAGGTCGAGGGAAGGCTGGGTAGAGAAAAGTGGCGTAGAAGGGAAGGAAGAAGAAGGAAGAACGGAGCAGGGAAAGGGAGAAAAAGAGAAAAAAAATCGCGCGCAACGAAATCCTCTTTTATTTGCACAGTAAGTAATAATTATCAATGTATATATTCAGTACCTCAAGGTATTGGCCATTGTCTCATAAGACAATGAAGCGCATGCATAATTAATTAATCTGCATGCATAATAAATGTATGGGGCTGTGCGGAAATTTTTCCTATTCTTCCACTTACGAATACTGTGGAGATGCTTTAGAGAGCAGACGAAGAACTCATTTGCTAAAAACTGCAGAACATTAGCCGTTTGGCAATTTGTTTGCCAAGTTATGATTGCCGTAAAGGGTTGCAGATTGACCTAAAACTTCACCGCCATTCGATGGAAATTTAAGTTGTAAAAAGCAGCTCCCGGGTACGAAATGGCTTCCGCGGGATATGGCCCGGAACGAACAGAATTTGCATGCAAATGATGACATCACAGCGATTTATTCTGAATTTATTCCATTGTTTCAACAGATTAAAAAGATTTGAAATCATGAAAAGTTGACCAGTAACACGCATTCCATGCACCAAATAACACAAGCTGTGAATTTGAAGATGAAGCTGATATATGCACTGGTTATGGCAGCCCTCGATTTGGCAGGAATCGTCTTCAACATACGAATGTTGCAGAGCTGCTTCAAGGACAAAACAAAGTACACGTTTCTTCAAAAGTGTAGAACATTGACCATTTGCCAGTGTGCTTGCCAAGGTATCATTCTCGTCGCGGATGCTGTAGAGTCGTGGAAAGGATTCGAAATTCAACCCAGAGAAGCCTGCAATGTCTTCATAATACTGATGTGTTCTACGCTGTTTTTCCAGGTTTGCAATTTATTGGCGATTTTAGTAATTTATTTTGACCATCCCGTGGGACAGGGAAACCTCGAATTGAGTTCCAAACTCAAAATATCAGCGGCGCTGTCTCTGGGATTCATTGGTTGCGTAGTGATTTGGTGGTGCAGTTGTTTTTCTCAAGATTTTTTCTCTCAGATGGCCATAACAGTTCTGTTTGTTGTAGCCGTGGCGTTTGTTGTTCTCCTGTTTCCCGCAGACGCGAGGAAAATTATTCAAGACCCACTCGATGACGCCGCGACTCCTGAAACTTCCACGAAAACATACTCTCTGCTGTGTAAAGTTTATAAAGAACAGAGGCAAGTGTTCTTCATCATTTTGCTACTGGTGTGTTTAGTCGTGATTATAAGCGGATCACCACATTCAGCCGAAACCGAAGGTTTTAAGGAAATGTTTTTTTATTCTATTGTTACGAGGTTTGTCGTTGGAATTATTCTCCCTGTAACATTCAGCGATTTGATAGAATTAAGCCAAAAAGAAGAAAATGGAATGAAAATTGAAGTTATTTAGTCCCAAGCGAATTTTCAAATGTGGGACATACCGTGAGAAAAGACTTTCTTCGAATCGTATGCTTTCCTATATATATTTGCATAATGCTATTTAAACATCTTAGAAGAAAACTTGCTCTAATATCAGTTGTAGAATATCGAAATCACACACAGCCATAATGCAAAGATTTTTTTAATACCGGACGTCAAGTTAAAAAATAGTTAGTTACAGAAAAAAAGTACTTCCACATTTCATATCTCAGTCTATAGGTTAAATGTCTTTTTTTTCGTTTGGTAATGGAAATTCCTCTCAAGAACAACTAATTAAAGAAATTGGTTGAACGTCATATTAGCTTAATATCAAAATCTCACAAAACGTTTTAGGAAAAGAACAATTGAAATCAGTGAGGATTTTAGAATTTTACTGAGACCTTTTAAGGTCTTAGATTTGTAGGTCGCAGGTCTTTGGTCTTAGGGCCGATTCGCACTAGCGGACAAGTTTTAAATGTCATAACATTTTTGACAAAAACAGAATTGTCGCGACAAGTCAGAGACATTTTGAAGAAAACAAAAGGTGTTATTATTAGTACAATAGCTCTGCACGTGGTTCTGGCATCCTTGTACATTTCTCGGCACAGTCGTCTTGTGCAAACATCAAATAATCAGGCAGATCCACGTGGTGAAAAATTTTAAAACGATTTGCATTTGAAGTGCGCGTGTACTGAAGTTCTTTTGTGCTCGTGCGGGGAAAATGTCGCAAGAAAACTATTTCTTTTCCCCTCTATTTATCGGCACAAACTGGTTCCCTCCGCATTCTTTTGTTCCAACCCCGGTATTACCATGCTTCCACGACCTCACCTCGGCACACAAAAGTGTTTTGCCGCCTATCGTGGAAAAATTTCGCGTGTTGTTTTTTAGTACAATCCAGACCAAACACAATAGCCAATCAACAACGTATTGTTAATATTGTTATCTGGCATTACGAGGGGCGTTGGAATGCGACTTATCATGAATTGTCCTGCCTCGAGGCAGGACATCGGCCCCTTTGAAGATTTGTTCGTTCCAACAAGTCGTTCGCACTTGTATTGTATCTTGTCAGAAAGGTTAAATTGATTCATAACAATGATTAGGTGTACAAATGATAACAGAGTGTAATCTCAAATGTGAGCCGTTCACAGGTTACGCGAGCAATATTTAAATTGAGTACACTTTTTTCGTAGGAACGTTGAGGCCGAGAAAGGCCAAAATTTTAGAAAATCGTAAGAACGCACCCAAGGCTGATGAATGAACTTCAGTTTTTCTCGCATTTTGTTTTGAATGACAAATATATGTATTGAATTGATCGTAATTTAAATCCAACCTGAAACCAACATTGTCATTATCCATCAGTGAAGTGAATTAAAACGCACATATCGGCTAGGAGTGAATTTACTGCATTTTCACTTTGTTTTCAAAATTTAAAAATATGAGAGCATTTTAGGCTCAATTCATGGAAAAATTAAGAACGTTTCGCCTCGACCATAAATTGAGACGTCCCTATAAAAAAATAGAGTGTAACCAGATGTTAAACTTTAGCATACTTCGCTTGTACACCTGTTCGGTAACGGTGAATACGTCCTACGCGCTGACAATGTGACACTTAAGATTGCTATCTGCATAGCTGTTTGATCTAGGGGTAACTAGGTAGCGACACATAATTACTCACAAGCGTACATTAGCGGCACTGGCGACTTCTTTAATTTAAAGCTTCGTTGTCCGAGTGTTTTTCATCCATTGTTTCCAGGATCGAATTGGAATTTAGAAATGTTGGTTTTTGCGGAGGAAAGAAAAGCGGAGAACCCAGGAGAAAAACCCTCGGAGCAAGTCATTAGTCCTATTCACTTCTCCATGCTGGTTCAATTCGTATTTTTGGGTCGATATTATGATTATTTTTCCTAAATAAAAAATAAATAAATAAATAATAAATAAATAAATGGATCCAGAGGGACGGCCCATTTGGAATAACCGAAATTTTTTACTTCCCCACCTTTCCGGTTATTTCTTCAGTTTAGTTTCAACCTCCAACAATGTGGTCCAATCATTTAGATGGTACATTAATAGCTCTAAACTGGTATTCTGAAATTGCCTTCGATTTGAAAGTAATTCGATATTTCGTGATCAGGGCCATAACTAGCCATTTTTGGTTTGTCTGGTAAGCAGTTACAAAGTCAAAAATAAGCGTATGGATTAATAACGTTTTTTTGCATGCTCTTTTGCAATCCTGATGGCTTACATCCCCCTTTTCTCTTGCTTGCTTATAAGTAAAGCACTTTAATTTTGCGAAATATCCTCACGCCTTGAAGTTTTCTGAAACTAAACGTTGATTTGATCTTAATTTGAAACGGACTGCTAGTCCAGCAGCCTGTTCTTCTTGGCGCAAATATCACGGATCAACAGGGTCATAGGCAGGATTTTGTTTGGGAGGGTGCGAGTACCGAAAGGGAACATCTAGAGGTACATTTCCCCTGAAATGTCGAAAAATCAAGTTGTTGAAGTCCACTTTTCCTGCATTCTGAGAGCCATTTTAACGCTCCCTCTCAGATTAAGCGGATCTTTGTGGCACGTGAGGGGGTGCGGACACACCCATCGCAGCCCCCCTCCTCTGCCTACGGCTCTGCGACTCAAGTCCTCCCTGTCAATGGCCATATCTCTGTACGCATGCAGCAAAGCAAGAGCCGAGAGTCGTTCTGTTTTTATTGTCACGGTTGCACGCAGATAGGTCTCGACTCTGCGCATCGAGCTGAAAGAGCGTTCGAGGATTGCGGATAAAACTGGTATTGTGAGGAGGATCGTGAGCATTGCATTCAAGTTTGGATAAAAACTTGCATTAGTGCATGCACTCGAAGGTTTTGGCCAGAAGCGCGGGGCTTTCTCAGGTGAATGCAACCAGGATGAAGATGGGAAGGTGAGTAGCTTATTATGCTCTATCAAGGAGTTTGATTTTATCATTGCTCTCTGTGTTGCAGAACATGTTGTCAACCCTGTTGCAAGAACTAATGCAGAGGGGATCGTCTCTCCCTTAATTTTCATGACATTTATAATGATACTCGCTCCTCTGGCTGCCTCGATAAGTTCTGCATTCGTCAAACAACTTGTATTGGTAGCTCCTCGCCTTTCCATCACCATGTTGTGTGATTTCTATAATTTCTGTTCGCATAGTAAATGTTTCAAAAAGGTTCGTAAGGCCGGGCTTACTGGCTAAAGGCAGTTACGTTCTTGGTGACAAATATGATGTCAAATATGATATCACGATAAGCTTAAAGAAGGTAAAACAATGAAACATCATTAAAGTGGTTACTTGATGTAGTGGCTATATTTTAGTCTTGCAGAAGCTATTGTTGGTTAGCTGGGATTGTTCTGTGGTTTGGGTATTTACGTTAATTTGGGCCAAATGACTATAAAAAGGATTCAATAAAATAGTAAACGCTTTATAAGTGGGATTTTGTGTACACTGCGAGCAGTCTCTTTCTTATCCTAGCCTGTGTTTCAAAGGAGTTTTTCGCACCGGCGTTGTGTTTCCCATACTCTTTAATCCACTGCGATGCAAGATAAAACACTAAATTTAATCCGTTTCCAGCGACCCTCAAACTATACCCAAAAATAAACTCAAATTGATGACAATTCACTCTGTCCAGTGCAAATTTCTAGTAAACTGTTTCTTACTCCTTTAAACTCAATCACAAACCTTATGTAAGAAATTGCACGAGATATTACCCTGATCGAACATCTCCCCCACATTTAGCTACAGTTAAACAGTACACAATAAAACTACATCTGTTTTTAATTCTCCTTGATAAAATCTGTTAATCACATTCTTCACATTTTTTGTCGGTATTGCAAAGTAAAACCTCCCTGATTCCACCGTGTAACACCCAACACAGTGTACGCACATTTACAATTTACTCTATACCTTGTCACCCGCCTTAAAAATAAATACCTTAAAACTTTTCTTCGAGCAAAAACGCATATAATGTACCACAAATTTACCATAAATATATATCCATTGTCTTAACCTTGTTCACTTGTCACTTCGTGACCACACGTGAGATCTTACACGAAGTACAACCATAAGCAAAAGCTCCCCACACCAACTTCTCGTGTTATCATGGTAACACGAGACAAAAAGGCACGTTAGTAGCGGAGTGTAAGCTGGTAATTTAATGGTAGGGTGAATGCTGTTCAGATAATCGATGAAAATGTTTAGGTTATCCAGACCTTCAGTCCAGATCATAAAAATATCATCGATATATCTAAACCAAGTGTGGGATTCAAATGGGGCATTTTTTAAAGCGCCAGCCGTCGCTATTAATTCATAAGCTTATTCTTGACTCTGTAACAGGCTCAGTTACAAACCAAACATGGCTAGCTACCTGATCACGAAATAGCGAGGGGTGGTGCAAATGGCGAGGGGGGGGGGGGGGGGGGGGGGTGTGGGAGCGGTGAAAGTCGCCCCACCCCCCTCCTACCGGCTATTCCTAATGGGCCGTCACAAATGCCAGTATTCAATGGTGCCCCAAATTGATTGTCAAGGAATAATTAACTCTAGATCCATTTTATATTTATTATTGACCATTTATTTAATTTTTATTTAGAAAAAATGATCATATGAACGTTCCGCCTCGACCGTAAATTGAGACGTCCCTATAAAAACTGATAGAAATACGAGTTGAACCAGCATGGAGAAGTGAATAGAACTAATGACTTGCTCCGAGGGTTTTTCTCCTGGGTTCTCCGCTTTTCCTTCCTCCACGAAAACCAACATTTCTAAATTCCAATTCGATCCTGGAAACAATGGATGAAAAGCCCTCGGACAACTAAGCTTTAAATTAAAGAAGTCGCCAGTGCCGCTAATGTACGCTGGTGAGTAATTATTTCTCGCTACCTAGTTAGCTTCCCCCTAGATCAATCAGCCATGCAGATAGCAATCTTGAGTGTCTCATTATCAGCGCAAAGGACGTATTCACCATCACCGAACAGCTGAACAAGCGAAGTATGCTAAAATTTAACATCTGGTTACACTCTTTTTTTATAGCGACGTCTCAATTTACGGTCGAGGCTGAATGTTCTTATATTTCGAAGAATTGAGGCCAAAATGTTCTTATATTTTTAAATTTTGAAAACAAAGTGGAACTGCAGTAAATTCACTCCTAGCCGATATGTGCGTTTTAATTCATTTCACTGATAGATAATGACAATGTTGGTTCCAGGTCGGATTTAAATAGCGATTGATTCAATACATATATTTGTCATTCAAAACAAATGCGAAAGAACTGAAGTTCACTCATACCCATTCTTACGATTTTCTTAAATTTTGGCCTTTCTCGGGCTCAACGTTTTTATAAAACGGTTCCTATGAAAAAAGTGTACTTAAATTAAACATTGCTCGCCTAACCTGTGAACGGCTCACATTTCAGATTATTCTTTACTATTATCATTTGTACACGCAATCCGGCATTGTTATGTCGGGAATCAATTTAACCTTTGCGGACAAAATAATCGATGTTCACAGCATTTTCAAAGGAAAGGAGCACCTTTTTCAATTTACTCCCTAACAAAAATATACCCTGAAACCATGACAGTACTGTGACTATATACAAGAACACTACTTATATAATAGACAATAAACATCCCTATCGGGAAAAATGCTTTGGTACTTAATAAGCATATTCAGAGTCAAGATGGCAGCACGTGCCATGAAAACTAAGACCAAAGACCTGCAACCTACAAATCTAAGACCTTAAAAGGTCTCAGTATAAAATTCTAAAAACCTCACCGATTTCAATTGTTCTTTTCCTAAAACGTTTTGTGAGGTTTTGATATTAAGCTAATATGACGTTCAACCAATTTCTTTAATTAGCTGTTCTTGACAGGAATTTCCATTACCAAACGAAAAAAAAAGACATTTAACCTATAGACTGAGATATGAAATGTGGAAGTACTATTTTCTGTGTAACTAACTAATTTTTAAACTTGACGTCCGGTATTAAAAGAATCTTTTCATTATGGCTGTGTGTGATTTCGATATTCTACAACTGATATTGGAGCAAGTTTTCTTCTAAGATGTTTAAATAGCATTATGCAAATATATAGGAAAGCATACGATTCGAAGAAAGTCTTTTCTCACGGTATGTCCCACATTTGAACATTCGCTTGGGACTAAATAACTTCAATTTTCATTTCATTTTCCTCTTTTTGGCTTAATTCTATCAAATCGCTGAATGTTACAGGGAGAATAATTCCAACGACAAACCTCGTAATAATAGAATAAAAAAACATTTCCTTAAAACCTTCGGTTTCGGCTGAATGTGGTGATCCGCTTAAAATCACAACTAAACTCAGCAGTAGTAAAATGATGAAGAACACTGGTCTCTGATGTTCTTTATAAACTTCACTCAGCAAAGAATATGTTTTCGTGGAAGTTTCAGGAGTCGCGGCGGCATCGAGTGGGTCTTGAATAATTTTCCTCGCGTCCGCGGCAAACAGGAGAACAACAAACGCCACGGATACAAAAAACAGAACTGTGATGGCCATCTGAGAGAAAAAATCTTGAGAAAAACAACTACACCACCAAATCACTAGAGAACCAATGAATCCCAAAGACAGTGCCGCTGATATTTTGAGTTTGGAACCCAATTCGAGGTTTCCCTGTCCCACGGGATGGTCAAAATCAATTACTAAAATCGCCAATAGATTGCAACCATGGAAAAACAGCGTAGAACACAACAGCATTCTGAAGACATTGCAGGTTTCTCTGGGTTGAATTTCGAATCCTTTCCACGACTCTACAGCATCCGCGACGAGAATGATAACTTGGCAAGCACACTGGCAAATGGTCAATGTTCTACAGTTTTGAAGAAACGTGTACTTTGTTTTGTCCTTGAAGCAGCTCCGCAACATTCGTATGTTGAAGAAGATTCCTGCCAAATCGAGGGCTGCCATAAACAGTGCATATATCAGCTTCATCTTCAAATTCACAGCTTGAGTTATTTGGTGCATGGAATGCGTGTTACTGGTCAACTTTTCATGATTTCAAATCTTTTTAATCTGCTGAAACAATGGAATAAATTCAGAATAAATCGCTGTGATGTCATCCTTTGCATGCAAATTCTGTTCGTTGCGGGCCATATCCCGAAGCCATTTCGTACCCGGGAGCTGGTTTTTATGCACTATTCATTTGTTTCCCCCGCTCCCCCACCCCCGCGACATAGCGGGGGAATTTGCAAACAAGCGATGCTAATTATGGGGTATTCCACCACCCACCAGGGCAGAATTTCCTTGCAAAACCACCACCCCCGGGGCTAGCTGAAAGACCTTGTAAAAGAAGGGATTGTCTATTTCTGCGTTAAATACATTTTGAGAAACAACAACTATTAGGAATGTTTCAACCAGCTTAAAATACTTACTACTGAGGTTGTTTGGAGTATAGCTTTTTGATCAGACAAATAGTGTGGGAGAATAACCAATAAGCTGAAAGAAGACTTGAAAATCGTTAGCCATGCCAGCAACAAACACAGTTTTTTGGTACCCCCTGTTGAACTCACTCTTGTTGAGAGTAACCTGGCCACATGGGAGGCTGTCACAATACGGGGTATATGTACTACATTTTGTTTTAAGACAGAATCCGCCAGGACTTCGAGTAGTTGTTGGACAAAATTATGTACCAAAATTATTTACACTTTATTGCAAATTTTTGTGTTACTGCTTCAAATATCTTATCAAAAGAAATCTTTCCTAACAACACCAAACACCGAAAACAAATTTTGAAATTTCACTGAATTCCACTGAATCGCTTAAAGACGATTTCACAAACTGGCTGCACGTGAGAATTTCCCTATAGCTTGTGAACTTTGAAATTCATTTTCTAAGACTCTGATAAGAACTTGTTGTTGGTGTTATCAGTGATAATTACTTACATCGTTACCTTTTATTTAGGGTAGAAAATAACGCAATAGGATTTAAATTATTCTGGTGCTCGATTTTTGTCCAACTTAAATAAATATTACTCGACTTCCTGGTGGATTCCGTCTTAAGCACTTTTAGGGAGGGGCTAAGATTTAGGAAATTGTGATTGGGAAATTTTTAAGAAGATAAATTCAAGATAGCTATAAGCCAGTTCGCCTTTTCAGAAGGAAGTACAAATATCAGCTGGCAACAACATTGCTACTTTACGGGGGTTTAAAGGCATTTGAGATTCTAAAGCAAAAAGGGACAAAGAAAGTGCATTGGTAGAATTGGTAGAACGTACAAATGATGAGAAATTTAGAGGGGCCACGTCCTTGGGACTAGTCCCATGAAACTGCTTATGTCATTCAGGGCTCGAAATTAAAAAAAATTTTCAAGTCGCCATTTGACGACTAAGTGGTAAAAAAGAGTCGCCAAACGCAAATTTTTAGTCGCCAGATTGCAAAATCAAATAGGGTCTTGTTAAAGGTGTTTAAAATCATTTCTATGAAATTAATCCAAAAAAGGACTGAATTACAATGCATAAATATTCACAAAGAAAAGCAAATCAAACACATTATATAAGATTTTGTGGCCACTAACTTTGTAGCTAATGTAATGTTACGAACCTCGAAGGAGTCAACATGTTAGATAGCCATACATTACAAGAGACACAAACCATAGGCATACATGACGTGCTCAAGGGTTTGCAAAGCATTATAGGGCGAATTTAAACGTAGTCAGCTATTTGCAAGTTTTCCGATGTGACAGAATCTTTTACAGCAAAGGAGAAGAATGGATTGACTTCTTTTCTCAGTTTGAATGTTTTAGAAGCAAAGATCTTCCGATATAACTTTCTGGAAGGACAAAATGTTTGAGAAAATGACCATTATTCATCGTTAACACAAGAAATGTAGTCGCCAAAATGGCGACTAAACCAGAATTTTTAGTCGCCAAGGGTGAAATGTTAGTCGCATTGGCGACCGTATCGGTCGCAATTTTGAGCCCTGTCATTATGTAGAAATTTGTTTTTGAAAATTTTCCCAGGGTTTCCTGAGGGTATTTTAGGCCAGGCAAATTTGAGGTAAAGTCCCTGGGGGTCTGGGCATAAAATCATCGCAAAGCTGCAGTAATTCCCCCGCTATTGCCCGACAAAGTCCCCACATGTCGCGGGGTGGGGGGGGGGGGGGGGGGGGCGGAGGGGAGGAAACAAATAACTAGTGCATTACAACTTAAATTTCCATCGAATGGCGGTGAAGTTTTGGGTCAAAATGCAGCCCTTTACGGCAATCATAACTTGGCAAACAAATTGCCAAACAGCTAATGTTCTGCAGTTTTTAGCAAATGAGTTCTTCGCTTGCTCTCTAAAGCATCTCCACAGTATTCGTAAGTTGAAGAATACTCCTGCTAAATCAAGGGCTGTTATTAAAACCAAGTGTATCAAACTCATGTTGGAAATTCCACAACGAAGCAATCTCCTTTTATCAAAATAAACAATAACTTCACACAGCCGACACGCAGCCTCGTCCCCAGGCGTCGCTCTGTGGTTGCGCGCGGTGCACTTTGCGTTATGGGATTGATAATTCGCGGATCGCTTGGCGTTGTGGGCTTGTTGCGACCCCTGTTCGAATTAAAACTGATCGGCGCCTAGAGACGAGGCAGCACTTCACGACACAACACATTCTCGTCCGCATAGCCCTTTTCGCTTCTCTTAGCCGGCAGGGCCTTGGTACGAGAAACGAAGGGCCCTGGGCGTGACATGGAATTTTTGAATTAATTCGAATTTTTTTGATTGGCCGTTTGAAAGAAAGAAATCTTGAGCGGAAGTAAAAGACGCCATGCCTCTCCCATATGGTATATAGAAACATCACGACTGCATATATGAAGACCGGAAGTCCTAAAATCTAGGACTGGAAATCCTTTGTCTCCAAAGCCCTTCGTTTCTCGTGCCAAGGCCCTGTCGGCTAAGAGAAGTGAAAAGGGTTATGGGGACGAGAATGGACACAGCACTTATATGGCGGTTCTCGCCCCGGACGCAGGTATTGTTTAAAAAAAGTGCGAAACTATCGGATCGACAATACTCTGAAGAAATTGCAGGACTCTCCTCGGGATTGAACATCGAATCCTTTCCATGATTCTACACAGGGGCGCATCCAGGATTATTCTTAGGAGGGGCTCTTACCTTGTGTAGAAGACACAGTTCACCTATAACAATAGAGAACAAAAGGACAAAAGAACGAGGAATACAATAAAAACAATAGGTTTGCTAGGCAGTGTTCTATTGTGACGTCACCTGTGTCTTCTACACCAAGAAGGAGCCTTAGGAGGGGTGAACAATTTTTTTTTCCTTTTTGCAGAATACCAGTTGTTTAAGAAGGCCGCCCAGTCATCTCGGGGGAGGGGGGGAGGGTGTTCGCACTCCCTGCACTCTCCCCCTAGATCCGCCCCTGCTACAGCATCCATAACGAGAATGGTAACTTGGCAAGCACACTGACAAATGGATATATTTCTGCATTGCGGAAGAAACGAATCCCTTACTTTGCCTTTGAAGCGGCTGTGAAGTACGCCCAAGTTGAATACTTCTACCAAATCAATGGTCGCCATCCAAAGTATGTACACCGAGCTCAAGACAGGAGATAGAATTTGGGACTTTTTCACTGGAATGCTTCAGTACTTTCTTGACTGTTATTACAAGGCTAGAGTTTGATACCTTTCAGCATTTGGTTAATTAATTATTCTGCCAAAACAGATTGACAGATTAAAGACTAAATGACCTCACTGAGAAAAAGTATCATTATCGAGCATAAATATATGCGTAAAGCAAAGTCTGCTTTCGAACCGTTTATCGGTTGTGGGATGAACTTTCTTTACTTTAATTTGGTGGTTTGTAAAATGTTATACTATTGTATGTGTTGCGTGCTGTTTAGTTGTTTGTCGTTTATCGGTTATGGTATTAACTTTCTTTACTTTAATTTGGCGCTTTGTAAAACGTTATACTATTGTATGTGTTGCGTGCTCTTTGAGCCTCTCTATGATCCATGATCTTCGTTTTCTTCGCAATTTTTTTGCAAATCTTCGTGTTTTTTTTGGCATCATTAATATCATTAATGATGACATTATCAGTGGAGTGTTGTCGTTTCAGACTTGCAATGGCTCAATGTGGCTTCGTGGTAGTGACAAACCTATTCAGAAATTAAATATTTTCTGTAGTGTTTACGAATTTTGACAGTTGTATATCTGAGTGTTTCAATTTGAACACGCGAATTGTGGTCAATGACAGATCTTCGCTTCAATCTTGAGATCTTCGTTTATTCCGCGGTGGTCTTCGCTTCTTCGGAAATACCCATAGAGAGTCTCAAAGATAAGCACGCAAACATGCGAAAGTGACTCGGTGCTTTGATTCACCACATGCTCATTATTAGCTCCTTCCCAGTCCCCTGATTTTGCACTCCATCTCCCTGCTTCCAAGATTGTATCCGGTGACAATGAGTCCAGAAAATTATTATCACACAATATAATGGTACAGGCGGCTTTAGTGGTACATGTACAACTTTATTTAGTTCCATTTCTTTCATGACCTATCATCTACAACAACATTTTTTGGTCATTGTCATGTCTTCTGATTTACCAATATCTCAATCAGGAAAGACCTTAAAACATTTTATTTCAACACACATTCATATAACGTATGCAACTGCAAAACTTGCTAAGTTTATGACTTCTTCAGTTGGTTGCCATATCAGAGTTGAATCTGGGATGACTTCATGTAACCGCAAGTGAAAAATATACCTTGATACTCTTCACTGTTTATATTTATTTATATTTTATTTATATTTATTATTTCTAACAACTAAAGGATTTGATAAACACTTTAAGAGAAAGATGAGCAATTAAAAACTACATAAGATTTTGATGAACGTTAGCCCTACACATTTACATTTGAAAAATCTTCAAATGTAAATGTGTGTGACATGGATCATAAAAACGCTATGTAATTCCATCACTCATCTTTCTATTAAAGCATTTATTTCTATGAAATCGTATCATTATTTCTGGCTTGGTTTATTTTTTAACATAACTATATAAAGTTGTCAAGGTTTACTTTTCATTTATGGTTACACGACATCATCCCAGATTCAAATCTATCATGGCAACCAATTGAAGAGGTCATTGACAAAACTGGTTATGTAGCCGCACATTTTATGTAAATGTGTCTTGAAAGTAAATGCAAAAGGGATTTTTCCAAATCAAGATACAATTTAAACTTTCTCCTTACTAATTCCTATACATTTATTTTCATGTTTGTTTTGAGAAGCTGGTGCTACATCAAGACTTGACTGATGGACACTGGACTAACAATGTAAGGAGAAACCAGTTGTTGATCACTTGATCTTCTCAGACATGTTTGTCATTAGAGACAGGAATCTCAGCTGGGCTACAGACACAGTATATCCAACAGACTACATGCATGTTTTTTTGAATGTTCAGTCTGATCTCCACTGCTTTCCATTTGTACCAGTTTGAATGTTGTATTTACTGTATACAATTTTGTGGTGTTGATGAGCTAAGAAACAAGTCAATAAAGGCTTGGCCTTCTTCGTTGGAATTGTGTTAGACATTGATCCAGTGGAATAGTGCCTGCAAAGAAGGAAGAAAAACATTAACTACAGATTTGCAAGCAAGAGATAGCTAGAATCTAGAGTCTTACAAACTATAACCACTACACAATTGTCAAACAGTACACTGATTTTTGTTACAATATTCGATTAAAATTACATTGCTCAGTACAAATTATTGTTGTACCTGAATGTGTGTGCCAATAATTCATGTAATCCAGATGATCACCACAACACACATCCGAAAGATGCTACAAAAAATTAACAAAGCAGTTAAATTTGTTAGTTGGCAGGGGCAACTGGTAAATTTGGGATTTTGTGTGATGACAAGACTATAATAGATCTCTACATGCCCTAATGTGGAGACCTGTGAGTTGTGGTGGCCTAATGGTTAGTGTGCTGGACTCTGGATAATGTGGTCTGGGAACGTTGAGCCCTGGCCGGTGTCACTAAGTTGTTTACTATCACAGTGCCTCTCTCAACTCCTGGTGAAAAATGGGTACTGGAAAATTTACTGCTGCTCCAGGGAGGAGTATAAATACTCCTGTTCAATTCATCCTACTGGAATAGGGATAAGTTCTGGCCTGATGGGCCACTAGGCTTGTATGCAGACTTACTAATGTGGAGACACTCAGAAGCCTAATCATTTTTAATTTTGCATAGGTGATGAAAGGCAAAAATTAATAACAAAAAGCCTGCAGATTGGAATAAATACCATTTTTCCTTGGTCCTCTATCTTCGCCCCATAACATCATCTTGGCTATGTAGCAAGGAACCTATTGACACAACAGCGGGTCATTCATCCTTGTCTGCACAGGCTGGAACCCAACTAAGAAAAGAAAGGTAAGATAATTTAATTTGAATGATACATTACATTTATCATTTTCATCAAACATGCACTCGGCAAGGGTGGGTGCTCCCTTTATATATATGGTGCACATAAATTACATTGTTCAGTACAAATTAACCTCATACCTGAAGGTGTGCAAATAATCAGGTAATCCACATCACCCCAGCACACTTCTCATAGAAACTGTTCCATAATTGCTACAAAAGAAATTAACGTTCGAATTATCAGTTACTTGGCAGTGGCAAATGGCAAATTTGAGACTTTGCACGAAGGCAAGACTGATGTCTTTAGTTTTCTCCAATTCTAATTGTGGAGACACTCACAACTATGTAGCCTAACCATTTTTTTTATTTTTAATACATACATGTATACATTTCAGGAAAAACAAAATTTAATAACAAGAAGCCTACAGATTGGAATAAATACCATTTTTCTTAGGTCCTCTATCTTCACACCATAGCATCATCTCTGCTACTTAACAAGGAACCTATTGACACAACAGCAAGTCATTTGAAAGGTTAAATAATGATCAGTAAATTTGACGGATACATTACATTTTATCATCTCATCTCAACATTTTGGGTACTCCCTAAGATGGACTTAAAATTACATTGTTTATACCTGGAGGTGTGTCAATAATCAGATCATCCCAGCACACATCTGATATAAACTGCTTGATCACTGCTACAAAAGAAATTTACATTCAAATTATCAGTTACTTGGCAGCAGTGGCAAATGACAAATTTGAGACTTTGTGCAAAGGCAAATGTGGAGACACTCAGAACTCACGAAATACAGTAGCCTAATCATCCTCGGCAAGAAAAGACAGAAATTAGTAAAACAAAAAGGCCTACAGAAAATTTGGAATAAATACCATTTTTCTAGGTCCTCTAGCTTCACACCACAGCATCATCTCCGCTACTCAGCAAGGAACCTATTGACACAACAGCAAGTCATTCATCCTTGTCTGTGTAGATTACAACCCAACTGAGAAAAAGAGTAAAATTATAACAATCAGTTAAAATGTTACATAATTGTAAGTTGTAAACTCAATTAAGAATATATAAAGTATGATAATCTGCAAAGCAAGATGTAATATTGATAATGGCTAATAAGGTCTGTTTTTTATTTTACAACTCACCCAGAAGAACAGTGTACACGTACATCTTTTCCCTCCACACCCATTGATCTTGATGACATCAACATCCAGTGTTCCAACCTCGGCTGGAAAATCAAACAAAAGGCAATTAGTTTAAAACTAATGGTGGATCTACAGCCAACTCTCCCAGGCACATCTACTGAAACACCTAATAATCTACTGGTCACTAAAAAGCAGGAAAGTGCTTGGAAATTGTTTTCATGCCATTATTTAAGCCAGGAAGATTATTTAGATATTTGATGCTTCTTTCAACTTTCTGTGGCTTAATCTGAATGGCGTACTTTTTCAACTCTGTTTTATGGGAGCAGTTGAGATTAAGAGGTTAATTTAACACAGAATTGTTTATTTCTCAGATTTCAACTTTTTTAGACAGTAATTGGCATCTCTGATGATCACTTCACAAGAAGTTATCTATGCTTTTATTTTATGACTCACCGAGAAGAACACCAGTGTATTGTCTTTTCCCTCCATTTTTATCATTCTTGGAATGCTTGGCCCACACTTCTAGTCAACATCCAAGATTCCAACCTGGAGGTCCCAAGGTAAGGAAACAACAAGCCTGCAAGACTGGAATAAATACCATTTTCTTATGTCCTCTATCTTCACACCTCAGCATCATCTCAGCATCACTGACATTGATGCTCATGTTTTCTTACACTCGCCTGCAAACAGACACATTTCACTTGTGCATTTCATTTGCAGGCTTATCAAACATATATCAGGTGAAATGCTCTTATGTGATTTTCCTATATAATTTTGTGTAGTGTAAACATCCAAGGTCATTTAGATGTCCATTTTACAAATTTTTTGATCTTTGTGGTTAAATCTGGAGAGATCTCTGATGATAAATGATTTATCATCTCTGATGATAAATGGCTTCAAATGAAGATACCGGTATCTAACCTTTTATTTTATGACTTACCCAAAAGAACACTGGTTGCCTTTTCCCTTCACTTTTATCATTTCTTGGAATGCTTGGCCCAAATAAGTCAACATCCAAGATCCCAACCTGGAAGATTAAAGAAAATGCATTGATTATCAGCCAGTGGGAGTGGGAGCCAGAAATTCCTATCCCAAAATAAAGGCCAACCACGAAGCGACCAAGTAAGTAAACTACCTGTAGGGTAATAAGAGTGCTATTTTGGCTAACAAATGTGTTATTTAGGATAAACTGAAAATTATAGTTTGAATGTCTTGAATGCTGGAACTCACTTCCTCGCATTTTTTCAAGACCAGTTTCTCAGTTGTTTTGCTGTGACAACATATTCTTGAGGAAAAAAGGTCAAGTTTACAACTTTTACTGAAAGCAAATTCCCAAACATCCCTCAATAAGAAAGTACACTATACATGTGTATAAAGGTATTACATGTGCAGAAAACGCTTTTGGGCTTTTGGGGTAATACTTCATTTTAACAAAAAAAAAATGTGAAAAGGGGCAGACACACTGTTAGGCTTCCCAGGATCCAATAAATGTCAAGTTCTACAGGGAAGGCAACCCCTGTGTCAGATAACACATCATGAGAACACTTCCTTACTCCAAAAAATATTTATATGTAAAAACTCCCCCAGGACAGGCCCCCCAAAATGAGAAACGCAGAAAAACTCTAAAATTTCAGTTTACCTTTTTTTCTGTTGTTGTAGAGAGTGTTCAGGCAGTCTGTATTGCAGAATGTGCTCCTACAAACCTGAAAATTAATCAAACATACGCATGTGTTAATAATAGTTTTGTGTTAGCTGGGATCCAGTGCCGTTCCTGCAGCTTGTTGTTGCAGGTTTTTGGGCTGTACTGCATTTCTCGATCTACTTTCTCAAGACCTAGATTCCGTAGAGAATTCAACTACAAGATTGTGTTCAGAAAACTAACAATGAAGGCTGGCTAATTCAACCTGGTGTTATTTTTAAGAAAAGCGGGTTAACAGAAACTTCCAAAAGCAATTTCTAGGAGTTTTGCCTCTTTTGCCGTCAGCTCGGCCGCCATCTTGAAAGTGAAAGGAACACTGCTGATCATTTATTTATACAGTCGGCTCAAGAGACTTTACCTTGTGCCCAGGATCTGCTCCTTCACCTTCGGGAATGCCGATCTCGATAATCCCGTCAAAAACCTGGAAAAAATAATCAGAAAAAAGCAAACTGATCTGCACATCAAGGAGAAGAAATCGAGACAGAGATTAGAAAAGAAAGACAGTCGAATTTTTAAAGGTCAAACTTTTTAATTTTAATTTATGTTGTTTGTAATATCTCTTCTTCTTGCAGCAGAGGATCGGATTTCAAACTTGACTACGAATAAAAGAAAGGCTGGCTGACCGTACGGTTGGGATGATAGGATGTAATTCCCAATATTTCGCCAGGCATTGCCTGACTTATTCAGGGATAAACTGAGTGGTTCATTCCCTGAAGAAGTCATGGAACTGCCTGACACGGCCTGACTACTTCATGGAATGAACTGTGCAGTTCATTGACTGATAAAGTCAGGCGGTTCCGTGAATTCTTGAGGGAATGAACCACACAGTTCTTTCTCTGAAGAAGTCACGCTACTGCCAAACGTCTTTAGGGAATGAACTGTGTAGTTCATTGACTGAAGAGGTCAGGCGGTTCCGTGAATTCTTGAGGGAATGAACCGCACAGTTCTTTCTCTGAAGAAGTCACGGTGCTGCCAAACTTCTTTAGGGAATGAACTGTGTAGTTCATTGACTAAAGAAGTTGGGCCGTGTCAGGCTGTGCCGTGAATTCTTGAGGGAATGAACCACACAGTTCTTTCTCTGAAGAAGTCACGGTACTGCCAAACGTCTTTAGGGAATGAACTGTGTAGTTCATTGACTAAAGAAGTTGGGCCGTGTCAGGCTGTGCCGTGAATTCTTGAGGGAATGAACCGCACAGTTCTTTCTCTGAAGAAGTCACGGTACTGCCAAACTTCTTTAGGGAATGAACTGTGTAGTTCATTGACTAAAGAAGTTGGGCCGTGTCAGGCTGTGCCGTGAATTCTTGAGGGAATGAACCACACAGTTCTTTCTCTGAAGAAGTCACGGTACTGCCAAACTTCTTTAGGGAATGAACTGTGTAGTTCATTGACTAAAGAAGTCAGGCCGTGTCAGGCTGTGCCGTGAATTCTTGAGGGAATGAACCGCACAGTTCTTTCTCTGAAGAAGTCACGGTACTGCCAAACTTCTTTAGGGAATGAACTGTGTAGTTCATTGACTAAAGAAGTTGGGCCGTGTCAGGCTGTGCCGTGAATTCTTGAGGGAATGAACCGCACAGTTCTTTCTCTGAAGAAGTCACGGTACTGCCAAACTTCTTTAGGGAATGAACTGTGTAGTTCATTGACTAAAGAAGTCAGGCCGTGTCAGGCTGTGCCGTGAATTCTTGAGGGAATGAACCGCACAGTTCTTTCTCTGAAGAAGTCACGGTACTGCCAAACTTCTTTAGGGAATGAACTGTGTAGTTCATTGACTAAAGAAGTTGGGCCGTGTCAGGCTGTGCCGTGAATTCTTGAGGGAATGAACCTCACAGTTCTTTCTCTGAAGAAGTCACGGTACTGCCAAACTTCTTTAGGGAATGAACTGTGTAGTTCATTGACTAAAGAAGTTGGGCCGTGTCAGGCTGTGCCGTGAATTCTTGAGGGAATGAACCTCACAGTTCTTTCTCTGAAGAAGTCACGGTACTGCCAAACTTCTTTAGGGAATGAACTGTGTAGTTCATTGACTAAAGAAGTTGGGCCGTGTCAGGCTGTGCCGTGAATTCTTGAGGGAATGAACCTCACAGTTCTTTCTCTGAAGAAGTCAAGGAACGGCCTGACACGGCTCATTTCTTTAGAGAATCAACAACACAGTTTATTCCCTGAAGAAGCAAGCCGTGCCTAGTGAAATATTGGAAATTACAGTTATCATCCCAACAGTACAGTACGGTCAGGCTTCTTTTATTAGTTGTTTGAATTCTCTTTAATTTGCCGACCAGAGCCTTAATGGTCCTCAATGGTTTGTCGTTGTGGAGTTGCCTTTATTTTTTTGCCTTTATTAGAGTTTTTTTTTTTGCCTAAAATCATCGAAAATGTCCGAAGATGTTTGACGATTTCCAAAAGTTGCCGGTGCTTTGCGAAGATTGCGAAAGACCGGGGCCTTTTTTATATGCGTTTAGACCAGGTAGGGAGGATTCGATAGTACATATGATTGTATTGTTTCTCGAAATTGAATCAACTATAACAACCGTGCTCAATAATAGCAGGAAGTGGCCCAGATTTACACTGACCCCTCTGTCACCTTATCTATTGCCGGCAGCGGTATATTTTATAATCTCAAAGCAATTTCGCAAGTGACTGTTTACCAGTGTCGCTATGATTTAAAGCGCGTTTGCCTGCCGACTCCTTCTGAGAATAACTGCGTGAGATTTTCTGGAGATGTTCGGACAATCGATGTACTCACCAACGCTGCCGAAGTTTTCCGAATAACGATTTTATGATAAATAATAATTCGTTCGTGGCTTTGTGCCGGCGACTCGACTTAGTTCGGAGGATTCGAACACTTCATATGATTGTTTTTTTTTTCTCAAGATTGAATCGAATAAACATTCTGCTCGGTCAAGGAGGTAGAAGAACGGATTTGCGACACAGGGGTTGGAAGTTGACATGTTGTAGGTCGACGTTTTAAATCAGCAGATGTTTTTGCGAGACTCGCGTGTGCATGTGAACGATTTCTTCGAATAGGTATGGTCAGTTATCGTAGAATATCTGTGACTACGTTAAAGGTAGGAAGCGAACTCGGTGAGGATGATGATGATGATGGTGATGATGATGATGACCACGACCACGACCACGACCACGACCACGACCACGACCACGACCACGACCACGACCACGACCACGACCACGACCACGACCACGATTTCTTCGAATAGTTATTACAATCCAAGATAATGAATGCAACAACAACAACAGTGGCAGCATTAAATTATAATAAACAACAAACAACAAAAGTGAGAAAAAGGAATAATGAAACAACTCAAAGGATACCAGTTTCCTGATCCAGACCTGAAAGAGATTTTAAAGAAAACAAGAAAGAAACAAAAGAAAAAAATTCATGTACGCCTCAAACCCTAATTGACAAACTGATTTGGAAGGCAAGAATCACAGCCACTGTACCATACATACCTACATAATCATACATAGTGATACATGACCTTACAGAACCTTACATGACCAATATTTTACACTAGTTACATAGCCAAACATTGTAATACATAGCTTTACATAATCTTACAGAGTGATATCGTGACATGAACATGCATACCGTAATACATATAATATAATTGCCCTTACATAGCCATACATATATTAGATTGTCATACATGGACCTACATAACTTATAGACTTATACATGACCATTATTCAGATACAGTTTAACATGTTCCCCTATTTCTGCTTTACATGGTCTTACATATAGCCATATCATATAGGTTTTCAGTCATATATAGTCCTCACCGTCCGCTACGTGGCCATTCATAATCATACTTTACTCTATATAACAGTCTGGCGGGCAGCTGTGGTCTTCTTCCTGTCTAGCGTGAATAAAAACTAAAAAGTTAGTAAACTTACAAATTATTCCAGAGAGGTGGACCTGTAACCCGAAGGTCGTGGGTTTGAATCCCACCTGAGCCAATGGTTGTTTTTCGAATGGTCAGGATTTACAGTGTATTTTAGTTTAGAATCGTCCTCAGGTACAAAACTGAGTGAATCAACTGGAAATCACTCACGCGCTGTTCCCATCCTGGCTCTGTAGCTCAGATGGTAGAGCAGTGGACCTGTAACCGGAAGGTCGTGGGTACGAATCCCATCTGGTAATGGCAATTACTGACGCACTGTTCCCACCATGGCTCTGTAGCTCAAAATCAATCTGTACTCATCAAAAAATATTTATGTTATTAGCCATATGTAGCAGTTTGTATTCTAATGTTGATATTTCATTCAAACTGACATAAATGACAGTCTGTTCTCTGACCAAATGGACACAGGCACACACTCAGGTTCGTGCACTAGCACTGGCATGGAAGCGTCAAATCTGGCATTGGCAGTCATTCTGGTACTGGCCTGTGCCAAGAGGTCAGACGTAAGAAAATAATAAATTTCTTTTGGTTTCAGTGAGAAAATTTCCGGCTTAAGTCGAAATTCAAGTAACTTGCTGCAAAGCTAAAAATGTTCGGGAAAAAAATTTTGTGAATGAATCTGACGAGGAGGCCATCCAAGAGTCAGTGGAGAGGTCCGTCGCGAGTCAGTGGAGAGGGCCGTCCGCGAGTCAGTGGAGGGGCCGGGCCGTCCACGAGTCAATGGAGCTGGCCGTCCACGAGTCAATGGAGGGAGCCGTCCACGAGTCAGAGGAGGGCCGTGGGCCGACCAAGAGTCGATGGAGCGGGCTATCCACGAGTCAGTAGAGGTGGCCGTCCAAGAGTCAATGGAGGGAGCCGTCCAAGAGTCAGCGGAGCTGGTCATCCACGAGTCAGCGGAGGGGGCCGTCCATGAGTCAATGGAGGGGGCCATCCAAGAGTCAGTGGAACAATTGTTTCAATAAAGCAAACACAAAACATCGGTAAATGGCAAATTAAATGAGTCAATAACTTGAATTATAAGCCTCCAGGCTCTGACATCAGCATAGCTTTTTTCAGTTAGTTTCATATTGCAATTTCTCTTGTTTATGTTGTTAATGTTTTAATCAATCAGGTCAATCAGATAAATATCCTTATATGGTCTTACATACATAGCCATATTTGGTGTTATTACATAGGTGTACACAGATATCCATGGCCATACTCTACCCTACAAATTGCAGCAGTCCAGCGGTCAGCAAGTCACATGATCCTCATCCTGTCTTATATAATTCAGAACTGACAAGTTAGTACACTTAACAATTATTCCCCAAGCATGCGTTGGATGTCAGAGAACGGTCATAATTTATCGCCAGGGGAGGGTGCGCAGAACTTTTGCTGGTTGAAGCTTTCATGATCCCCTCCCCCCACCCCCCCCCCCCCCCTCGTTCTCTTCTCCCAGCCAACACGAATGCCCGCGAAAACACTATCTGTCGCGCTCGTCGTTATATCGCCATGATCGTCTCCAATTCCACGTCATCTTGAAAAAGAACAAAAAGAAGGTGAGAATTAATAAGGAAAAAATATTACAGCAGAGGGCGTTTTAATGTGTTTCTAGAAAACGTATGTCAAGAAAGGTAGCTGAAGAAGTCTTTGATTCAATCAAAAGAAGTAACAATCAATGCTGAGTTTACCGGGAAATTAATCAGGCGTCTTTATCTTGCACCCGTAATATGAGGGTAGTAGTGTCCAGTTGAGGCGAAAAATGTCGAAGGTCCATGCTCAGGAAAAGAACTTTGTTGATGAATCTGACGAGGAGGCCATCCAAGAGTCAGTGGAGAGGGCTATCCACGAGTCAGTGGGGAGGGCCGCCCGCGAGTCAGTGGAGGGGGCCGGGCCGTCCACGAGTCAATGGAGCTGGCCGTCCACGAGTCAATGGAGGGAGCCGTCCACGAGTCAGAGGAGGGCCGAGAGCCGACCAAGAGTCAATGGAGCGGGCTATCCACGAGTCAGTAGAGGTGGCCGTCCAAGAGACAATGGAGGGGGCCGTCCAAGAGTCAGCGGAGCGGGTCATCCACGAGTCAGCGGAGGGGGCCGTCCACGAGTCAGTGGAGGGGGCCATCCAAGAGTCAGTGGGATAATTGTTTCAATAAAGCGGGCACAAAACATCGGTAAATGGCAAATTAAATGAGTCAAAAACTTGAATTATAAGCCTACAGGCTCTGGCGTCAATATCGTTTTTTCAGTTAGTTTCATATGTAATTTCTCTTGTTTTTATTGTATTCGTTGATAATGTTTTAATCAATTAGATCAATTGAACTTAATTTAATGGTCACTATCGTTATCTTGTCTAAAGGCATGCCTATTTAGTACACTGAGAAGTACAACCCGTTCTCGAAAACCCTAGATCAGTTATTTAATTTGTTAAAGATATTTGTATGTAGAAAATAGGAATACCTTATTCGAAATATGTAATCCCCGCTTGAATACAGGCGGTCCTCTGGGGGTTAGAGTCGGTCAGAGTCGGAAGGCGTTCTGAGGGAAGTACCGCAACCTTTCAGAAGAAGAACCACCAAATCTGACTCTCATGATCACATGTTATCTGAGTTGACTCGTATGGTATTAATGATAACTACGTACAATGACAAATAGGATGGGTTTCTGATACGAAGCGCATAGTCCCTAGCCCCAACCGTTCCCCAACCGTACTGCAACCGGTCCTCGGGAGCGTGCAAGTCAGACAAGCACCAAGTGGGACGCGCGAAACCCTCCACCCAGCTTGGGATTACCTACATGTCGCCAGTTCCGATCTGTTTTGGTATTGATCTAGGAATTTTACGTAAAACGAGTTGTTACCTGAGCAGCAGGAATTATCCACGCAGTAGGACTGATGTCAGGATAAATCAGTTCTGCATCTGACACAGGAAAAACTTGACTCTTTCAGAATGCCACGCCACTTGCTTGAAGGATTTTTGTTTCAGGCTTTCTGTTCCTCCAGCTGCATGATTCATGGATGGTGCGGTACCAAGATACATGTAATAAACTGTACTACAACCATTGTTTTTCCTTCAAGCTCTGGTGTAAAGAAAATAATCGGTATTTAAATTATTAAATCGCAAAGGAAAACGTACTAAACCTGCGGTATTAACGTTTATCGATAGTCTGGCATTGCATGGCTTGTCGCAAAAAGTCTTTCAAATTCGTAAAAATACGAAACTATTAGGAAAAATGCGAGGGCAAGTGCGCGAAACTTATCTCCCTGGTGTCTTCAATCGATTTCAAGATGATTTCGACAACAAATTAAAAAGTATCAAATCATTGCCGTTTGAGTATTAGTCTCTCAACTAAAGAAAGGTGAATTTTTTGCTGTTAAGCCTTAGTTAGTATGTTACTATTCTGTGGTTGACTGCACCGAGCTGATGTTTAGTCACGTAAAAATGTTCAGCGATAGTCCTGTTCTAGAGTCTCACCATAAAATTTAATCTATTATATAAGACACAAAAGTCTCAGTAAGTTACCTCAAGAGAGAGTGAAGGATGGAGATGGTCCCTCTTAGTTGATCCTCTCTTGGCTTCCTCTATGAGGAGGCATATTTTATTGCCCTTCTTGTCAAATATCTGTGCACATGCTTCAATTTAGTGACTGTATTCAAGGCTCTTCTAAAAAATTAAGACGATGTCTATTGTTAACCAAAGTTTGCCAGCTATATATGCTACTTAAGATTGGCACAGTTCACAGCACAGTTTAGTTAAAATGCTAACAATTCTGAGAACTACATGCGTACATAACGCCGTTTAAGGAACATTCCCTCACCTGCCAAGCAACGTTCCAGTTTCGTGGTAAAGTGAAGAACTTTTAAGTGCTAGCGGTGTGATCATGAAAGCGGAGTCCTTTCTCAATGCCCAAGCAAAACTGGCTGTATTCTTGTGCTTGGAAGATCGGTGAACGTAATGCAAAGTGGATCTTACTTTGCTCAAACAATTCAGCCTGGAGCAAACTAGAAGACGGTTGCGAAATTTGAAAATGCAAGTGGGCTAAGGTGCGCATGGATGAATAAAATTGCGTCATTAATTTTAAATTATAATGAAATGTGCGAAATTCCCGCACGCAGCAAAGCATTAACAATCGCTATTGCAAGTTCTCCGCATTGGGGCATGTTTTGGTTCTATTTTTTTTATTCACATAACAGGTAAAGGCTTACTTCAGGTGCATGCACGGAACGAATTTTCATTCACCAGGCGTTGGTTTCTTTGTCTCTGGTGAATGAGGTCATGCAGTAAATGCTTAATAGGTGAAGCTATTTTTTTCAGTTCTGCCCTCTTCAACCGAGGTTGTAACCTACTGCTGAAAATATGATCTTTTGCGAGAAAATCCGTCTAGTAATATTTTGTTGAAATGTGAAATACTTGACAGACTGAAAAAAAAAGTAAAGTAAAGAAATTATCTAACGATTGTGTGTGCACTGCAGCCATGCTAAGGTTCAGGTTATCTGTCCGCCATCACGAGAGGGGTCGAAATTAGATTGCACGACGATCTCATCAAAGTATAAGAGTGTGTATATATCTTATTGTACATTTTAGTGCGTAGCCAGTGGGGTCCTGGGGTGCCCGTGATGCCCGCTTTTTTGAGGTAACTTTTTAAGAAAACAAAATACAAACCTTGTAATTCAGGTGGCAAAGTAGCGCGAATCCGAAGAATCGACATGTCATAAATCTTTTTGGTGCTAGGTAGTTACATACTCCATTTTTAGGACCGAACATCTGCCGTGGAGTATGTAAGCCCACCCTGGGTGTGACAAAGTGTGACCCCCCCCCCCCCCCCCCCCCCGCCCTCTCCCCTTTGGAAAATCCAAGGTACACTCCTGTTAAGTATCACTGTTTATTCAACTCCGCTTCGTGGTGCACGAAATAAAGCGTGAAACAAGTACATGATCGGTTTCGTAGGCTGTGTATTTCTCTTGACTGCGCGGATGATTGCAGAACGTTTGATAAGTCAGCAATTTGTGAAAAGAAAACGCTGGTTTATAAATCTCTCATTTTCGACAATGTTTCGTACTAGTCTCGCACAGTCCACCATAGCAAAAGAGATGATGGTGGATTGTGTGTACGAGAGCAAAACAACAGCATTCTTTATTTAAACACGATATCTTATCACTGCGCAAAGGAAAACAATCATTGCGGAGAGAGTAGCACAGCCATTGTGTATAAAGGAGAACTCAATTCAATTCTAGTTTTGTGCAATGCTTGCTAAAATTAATCACTCAAGTCTGTCAAATGTATCCGTTTTGAATAAGCCTGTTCCAGGCGTTTGATAAGTTGGGGAGCAGCGCGAAAAAACGAGATAAGCGCGACGAACGGCGAGTGGAAAAAAAGGCGAGGGGACTAAGGCGAGCAAGCCTCCCCACTCTCCTCCCCTCATTTTTCGCGCTGTTCCTCAAATAACCGAATCGAAACCGAACGCCTGGAATAGGCTAGCTTTCAATGAAAACAATAAGAGTTACTATTCGTTTTGGTGAACGCGATAAACGAAAACGCATCAGAAGTGTGCGTTTTCTACGGGTGCATGATATGGCTTGGAAGAGATTGTGGCTGTGTAATGAATACATGCAAGACGTTTGAAATATTAACGAGCCGGATAAAGTTGTTGACTGAAGGAAAGCTATAAATTTACAAAAATAACAACAAAAAATCTCATGACTGAAACATTTTATTAAAAGTTGTCCCCATAATTTCTACGTGAGAAACTATGACAAGTGGAGCTTGTGCTGCTGTGCTAAACTGTGAAGGGAATTGCTTGTCTACTCGATAGTGGTTTTAAGAAGTTACGTCGGAATATTTACCGGTAAGTCATATTTTTTTTGATGCAGAAGTTTATAAGAAAACTTACAAAGGAAACTATCAAATGATAGTTACCAAGGAAAAAAATCTTTCAAGAGGTGACAGTGAAGCAAAAAAGAATCAAGGATGGTTAACACTGGGGAACAGACAGATTCGGCACCCAATTTGTATCATGCGAGGTTACAATCTTTCTGTTCTTTCATACACCCATGCACTCAGTTGCGTGTGACAAATCGTCCCAACTGAATCATCTGAATTGGGTGGATGGATGTAACACGTTTGTCGAATCCGTCTATTACGACAGAAGAAGGTGAAAAATACAGGCCAAATATTTGAGCCTCTCTATGGGTACCAATGATTCTTCGCAATTTTTTTTTGCAAATCTTCGTTTATTGACATCATAAAGTGGCGTTTATTTGTCGTTTTCAGCCTTGAAATGGCTTCATGTGGTTTCGTGGCAGTGACAGTAACCTACTGTTGTCCAAATCGCAGTGAAATGTGGTCCAATGCCAACATTCAGAAATTACAGATATTTTCTGTAGTGATTACGAGTTTTGACAGTTTTATCAGTATCGGAGTGTTCAATTTGATCTCGCGAATTGTAGTCAATTACAGATCTTCGCTTCAATCTTGAGATCTTCGTTTTTTCCGCGGTAATCTTCGCGTCTTCGATTTCTTCGGAAATACCCATAGAGAGGCTCCTCTTTAGTTGTGTATGGTTTATCGTTCATTGGTTGTGGTATTAACTTTCTTGTGAAATATCATATTTTAGTATGCGCTGAGTGCTGTTTATTGACAGTTGCGTTACATTGTTAAGCTTTGTTGCGTTTTTTTCGAAGCGGGTTGTAGTTGTTTAATTGTGAGTAATTTTGCAAAAATATAAGAAGAAGCGATGAATAGGATCGTTATTTGTCAGATTTGTCAGAATTGTCAGAAATGTTGTTGCTGTAAGAAATGTTTTGATTTTGAAGTAGTTGAGGTTAAAGAAAAAAATACACCAGGTTAGTTAGAAACGACTAATATTATGTATGACCGAAAGAGAGAAATTATATTTGATGACATTTTTTAGGATTGACGAGCAGAAATGTCTATCTGAAACGCAAAGCAATTAACATTAATTTTATATTTTTTGACCCCGAAGATTGACCTGAGTCAAGAGGTACTAGATGTAGGTTCATATATCTTGTTGTGAATTTCACGCTACAATATAACACAACTTTTATAGAGCGGCAACAACAGCCCTTTTAGTGGATGAATGAAGTTCTAAAGAGGACTACAAGTAACGTATTTAGGATGAAGAGTCTTTTTTTTGTTAAAATTACTTAAATTAGCTTTACGCTTTTCAATTTTGGATATCTTTGAACTGCAGCCAGCAGCTATCAAGTAAAATACAGACAAGTTTTACCTTTTTAGAATAACATTCTAACCTTTAAATTGTATGAGATTATCAATGAAAATTAATTATAACCCAACAAGAAAACGCGTAGAAGAAGAACAAAATACACCAGGTTAGTTAGAAACGCATAATACAATGTATAACCCCGGGTATAACCGAAAGAGAGAAATTATATTTGATGAGTTCTCTTAGCTTTGAAAAGCAGAAACGTCTATCAACAAGATATCAGTAGATGGACCTGTAGATAGTCTGAAGTGTCAGCCGTCTTCTCTTCCTTACCCCTCAGAGGACGGGCGGGAAGGAAGAAAAGACGGCTGACATTTCAGACTAGACCTGTAGAGTTTTCGTTGACGTTGTTGTGCATGTCACGCTACACGCTTAGTACTCAGTGGATGAATGAATCTCTAAAATCTCTTTGGAGTGTCTTGTCTTGTAGTCTCTTGACGTATAGATTTAATAAGTGCATTTATAGGATGTATCAGAATAACAGCTTTATTTTGCCTATTTAAAGAATAGCGTGCTTTGATATCTACCATGTTATCTTCAGTGGAACTATTGAATGTGATGGATTTGGGAAAGTAATTGAAAATGAATTATCATTTCTGTTTACAACGCGTACAATAATGGTGCAGGTTTTAACAGGATATTTATTGTTCAGCTCTATTTATAGTGATTACAGTGGTGGGATATAGTAAATATAGTTTTCACGATCTTCGTAAAAATCAAACAATGTTCTAGTGTCAAAATCTGGAAACTGAAAGAGTAACACGAGACAGCTTTAAGTGCCTTTGATCTTGACGTTAATGTCTCTAACTAACGACGGTAACATTTGTGCTGACCTCTATACGAAACCTACTGACAAGCGCCAACATCTACTTTATTCTTCTTGCCATCCCCTACACACTAAAAAAGCCATTCCTTTCAGCCCAGCACTCCGTTTACGACGTATTTGTTCTACTGACGAAACGTTCAACACTCGAGCTGCTCAACTTACTACATACCTCCTCAAACGAGGTTACAACCGCAACCTTGTCACTAAACAAATACAACGCGCAACCGACATCCCCCGCAGACTCGCTCTACAAACTAAAGACGGCAACAAACCTAAACGTATACCATTTATAACCTCATTTATAACAACTTTTAATCCATCACTTCCTCGCATTTCTTACATCATCAAAAAACATTATCATTTGCTGCTCTCCTCTAACCACTGCAAAAACGTTTTTCAGCAACAGTTGCCTGTTGTTGCCTTCAGGCGTTCTCCTAACCTTCGTGACTTACTTGTTACAGCCAAACTTCCTTCTAATTCTACTAATCCCCATCCCCAACTCCCTTCCGGTTCTTTTCGCTGTGGAAAAAACTGCGCCACTTGCCCCTACATTTCTGACGGACTTACTACATATACCTTCTTTTCTACTAATGAAACGCGCCACATTAATCTAACTTGACCTGTGACACTAAAAACCTCATCTACATGATTCATTCATGTTCATTGTAACCGCTGTAATTTACAATACATAGGAGAGACTAAACGACCTTTAAAAGACCATAAACTGCAAGGCCTTAACGGGACAACGACATGATAGAGTCCAAACTGAAAGTCAAAAATGCAAACTCTGGACAGCTGTTTCGACCTGATTGGGTCTCGTCAGCAGAGTGTATGCCACACAAAATAGAACAACTAGCGTGGAGACAGTTGTCTATAAAGTTATATAAAGTGCTCGCTGGTAATGACGATCCGAGTGAGCTCAAACTCGAAAGCCCGCCCATGACAACAGCCGCGTGACTATTACTCAATAGGTCAAGAATTCGAAATATCATGTCGTTGTCGCGATAAGGAAAGTGAGAATAGCCAGAACTATCCGTACACTGAAAACGTGGACAAAGCCATGTAAAAACAACACTGCAAACATGGACAAAACCTTTTGGCTGATCAGAGCTGTCAGTAGCTCCTACGTACACCAGCAGCATTTTCGTCCGCGGTCCCTTGCTTTCATTTGCCATTTAAAAGACCGTTTTATCGAACACCGCCGTATCATAGATAACCCTAACACTAAATCTAAACCTACTACAGTTGAGTCCCGAAGGTCTTAACATCCGCAAAGAAACATACTGATTTATTATCTGTACTGTTTTATCAGCTATTTTACTATTTCTGATTTATTTTACTTTATTTTTATTTTTATTTCATTCTACACTGCCGGTCAATTTTATTACCTTTATGTATTTCCGGTATTACGCAAAATACCGCAATCACTACATATAAATCCCTTCCAATGTAATCTCCTATTGTACCTGAAGAAGGCTGGTTTGGCCAGCCGAAATATAGTACACAAATTTAAAACCTTCCTACGTTGTATCGGTCTCTGCTTAATTTATAGTCTAGATTTTAGGACTTCCGGTATTCATGTATGTAGTCGTGATGTTTCTTATCAAAGATCTCTTCGACATTCGACTATTTTGCATGGAGTATGCGTTGGGGAAATGTTAGTATTGAAAGCGATTTGCGATGCATTAACCCCGGCGTATCTAATCGAACAGTTCGGTAATCGAACCCAATCGAACACCAATCGTTCGATTGCCGAACTCAATCGAACATAATCGAACTCACAATAACATTTTGCCAATCGAACACAATCGAACGATCAGTAATCGAATTCAATCGAACGTTTGATTACTGTACCCTTGTTCGATAGGACAATATTCACATCGCATGATAGGCACGTGGTCTGTAGAAATTCAGTCTTAAGGTCAAATCACTGCTAGCTTTCCCCTTCCCTTTTCACCCGGCTTTCAGTAAAAATGTCGAAAACGTCAGGAAGCTACATCCAAGGAGACCGGGGAGGACACTGCACGTATCAAGATTTCGTGTAGTGTAAAAGGCTACCAAGAATGTCGGTTCAGTGAAGATGTGGGAGAAGAGTTTCTCATCTATAAGAAGATGGGCTCCAATCTTTCAGTCTGTTTACAATCACATCGAAGATAATCATATAAGCCATTTCCTATCAACACTCACAGTACATCCGGAAGTACATGAGTATCAATCGTTGACACTGACTTTGTTCTGTTCTGTTTCAACAATTATATTGAGTATGAAGTTATTTTTCTTTATTCCCATTAAATAAAGGCTGATAGTGACTATACCCCACGTGTTTTACTAGTTTCCGGTCCGCGCGTCATTTTAACAACTCGCAAAAACACGAACTTTTCTACAAAATATAACACTAGTTCAAAACACTCTGGTGAAAGGTAGGTTTTCTTTCTGTACAACTGTCACTGACATTTATTTAACCACCAGTGGTATTATCTTGGTACAGAAAAGCGGTAATTGGAGATAAGCCGTGAGATTGCCGTGAGATAGCGGAAAACTACTGAATTCCTTCCACAAAATTAACACTCAGATTGCTTTTTATGCTATCCATCACTATAACTAATAACAAAAAAAAATACTTGTTTGCATTTTCCGAAGTACTGTAGTAAATCTTTGCATGTAAAAGGTCGAAAACTGAACACAATGAAACAACAATGCGATGGCACAGTAAGTCGGCCGCACGCTGCATATCAGATGTCACCATGCGCTTTTCAAATTCCAAACGTAAACTGGGCAAATGAAAGAAACTTGAAGGAAGTTTTGTTTTAGATTAATTCTCATTTCAAGATGTAGCTACTAATGTATCAAAGCTTCAAAATTCTGCATATTTTTGAAGCCGTGAGATCCTGCATTATTCACGCTAAAGCGTAAGTTTAATTTTAGCCCGACGGCTTTTTTCTCCACTAAGGTGCGGGATTGCAGAATATCAAAATATCAGAAAGCTTCTGATATTATCATGATATTATCAAATCTGGACATTACCATGATATCATATTTGATAACACGATGGTACCTTGATATTTTGATATTATCATGATATTATCAAATCTTGATATCATCATGATATTTTGATGAATATCAAAATATCAGAAAGCTTCTGATATTATCATGATATTATCAAATCTGGACATTACCATGATATCATATTTGATAACACGATGGTACCTTGATATTTTGATATTATCATGATATTATCAAATCTTGATATCATCATGATATTTTGATATTATCATGATATTATCAAATCTGGACATAACCATGATATCATATTTGATAACACGATGGTATCATGATATTTTGATATTATCATGATATTATCAAATCTGGATATCACCTTGATGTCATATTTGATAACACGATGGTACCTTGATATTTTGATATTATCATGATATTATCAAATCTGGATATTACTAGCACGCTACACATGAATATATTTCGTTCTTAAATCCACGAGCCGAAACAAGCACGCTACACATGAATATATGTCGTTCTTTTATCCATGAGCCGACACAAGCACACTACACATGAATATATTTCGGTCTTTAATCCATGAGCCGTAAAAGGCACACTAGACATGAATATATTTCGTTCTTTAATCCATGAGCCGTAACAAGCACACTACACATGAATATTGGATAACACGGTGATATCTTGATATTAAAAAGCGTAAAACGCGAGAGGAGCAATGACAAATGTAAATTTTCTATGACCGTGTTATACAAGACAGTCAATCACTAATGCTAACTCTCGTTCTTCAAGCGCATACACTAACTGCGAGGCTAATAAAAAGTTAATTATTCAAACTCTTGAGATTTTGATTCTCTCTTCGAGATTTTGATAATATCATGAGATTTTGATAATATCATGATATATCAAAATATCATTCCTCACAACATATCACTTTACTTTAGCAACCACTTGATATCTTGAGAGACCTCTTGATATTTTGATAATATCATGAGATTTTGATAGTATCATGATATGCTGGTATCTTGTGCACTGGAGAATATCAAAATATCATTGCCTTGTATCACCCTCAAAATATCATGATATTATCAAGAAAAAATAGAAGAAATGTATAAGAAAATATTTGATTTATCAAAAATGATAGGAAGATTTGACATTTTGATATTCCGCAATACCGCACCTCTCTCGGCTTTTTGCAGTCAATTTTTCACTAAGTGGCTTTACCGATCCTTATAAAAATTCCATTTAAGTTCGAAGCAATATTGCACATTACCATTTTCCTGTCTGAAGTCTTGAGAAGCTGCTGTCGTGATTAAGTCCGTGAATTGTGGTCAAAACAAAAGATTGCGTGACGAGCTAAAAATACTTCTTTCAATGAAGACGCCAAACAATAGACTTGTAACAATAGAAAATAGCATTGGCCAATATCCTCTGACAATGAAGATTCGCAGCAGCTTTTAAGCATGTAAAACTAAGCAATTCAATCGATGAATAGCACAGATCTTTAAAAAATACCTACCTGTAGTTTGCAAAAGGCTAGACAGGCTAAATGACGAGCGACGCGTGAAAAAAACATTTCGGGATCGAAAACTGCGGACGCATTCCTATCCAGTGACGTTTTTATCGCCCACAGCGAAAAGTATTCCCTTGACAAATTAAAACAGTCCCTTGAGAGTATACAAAAATGTGTGTCAGAGAGTGCCACCAATGATCCCAATTCTTACCATTTTCCTTGGTAACCAAGCAAAATAGTCGAAAAAAACCATATGAGTGAGGCATGGCGTCTTTTACTTCCGCTCAAGATTTCTTTCTTTCAAACGGCCAATCAACGGCCAGGGAGCGACGCCTGGGGACGAGGCTGCGTGTCGGCTGCGTGAAGTGATTGTTTATTTTGATAAAAGGAGATTGCGTCGTTGTCGAACTTCCAACATGAGCTTGATACATTTGGTTTTAATAGCAGCCCTTGATTTAGCAGGAGTATTCTTCAACTTACGAATACTGTGGAGATGTTTTAGTGAGCAGACGAAGAACTCATTTGGTAAAAACTGCAGAGCATTAGCCGTTTGGCAATTTGTCTGCCAAGTTATGATTGCCGTTGCGGATGCTTTAGAATCTTGGAAAGGATTTGATATTCAACCCAGAGAAGCCTGCAATGTGTTCAAAGCGCTATCATTGTCGATTTTGCTTTTCCAGGCTTGTAACATAACTGTGATTATGATACATTTTTATGATAACCATCACAAGGCAAATCGAAGCCAAGACGTATCCTCTAAGCTGAAAGTATCAATAGCACTGTCTCTGGGCATCATTGGTTCCGCTGTGATCGGGTGGTTTTGTTTTTCTCAAGAGTTTCTTGCCTTTGTGTCTGCCAGGGTTGCATGTTTTGCGATCGTAGCATTTGTTCTTTTCCAATTTGCCGTGGCTTCGAGAAACGATGTTCAGATTGCCCAGCCCGAGCAGACGACTTCAGAAGCTTCAATAAACCCCACATGTCATGTGCTATGGAAGGTTTTTACAGAAGATAAGAAACACTTATTCTTCATTGCTGTGTTGTTGGCATGTTTGGTTGGCTCATGTTTCTATTCTAAGGAGATCTTTTATTTGCTAATGACAAGATTTACCGTTGGAATAGTTCTACCGATAACGGTTGGTGATTTAATTGATTCAATCTATAAAATGGAAAATGGAAAGAAAGTTGAAATTATTTAGAAAAGAATATTCCGAAACGTGGCAAATGCGAGCGTTCACTACGAGAGAATCATTTTGTTATTTGAGTAATAAATGAAAAAAAGCGACCGACCGCAAGCACCCGCTGAACCAAGTTAAATATATTTTAGTATGATTTTCCGTAGTCGAGCAATACTGTAGTTAATGAATTGCAGAGAAACTACCGCTAAACGTGGCACGAAGCTTTTTCGCTATATTTGCATAATCACTTTGCGTGCAAGTATGTTTTGCCTTCTTTTCTTTAGAGCAGTGTTTGCTATATATTTCCTCGAGCACAACTGAACTGGTTTCATGGTGCACAGATAGGGGACTTTGTAAATTCCTGCCTTAAAAATACGTAAGTAGCAGATCGCAGAAGATAGCTAGCTAGAAATAAAAAATGAAAACGAGCGTAACTTTTTATACATATGCATTGTCATTAGAAAGGCGCTGTCCGCACGAACCTAAATGGAATTGTTATGCAAATGATAGTTATCATTCAGCGTGAAACAAGTTTTCTTAAAAATATCGAGGGACCGTAACCAGGTAATAAAAATTTGAAGCGTTCTAATATAAGCTTTCGACTGTCTGTTCTACAGTCTTCGACGGATAAAGATTATGGTGTTAGATTTTGTACCAAAAAGAATACACTCTTTTTTTCTATAGGAATATATTTTTCCGGCCCAGGCTGAATATTCTTATTTTTCTGCCGATTTTTATTTTCTTTCAAAACACAAAATTATATTCTTTTCAAAATCCTAGCCTCGGGTTTATTCTTAAAATATTCTTAAAATTTCGCAAATTTGAGCCTCCGTATTCTTATAAAATATATTCTTACAGAAAAAAAGAGTGTATTATACTGCCCAGGGAGTGGGCAAGAATTATTGTCTGTATTTGGTGGTTTTGGCTTTGTATAGGGACACGGTTTTTGTCGTTTTGCACTTGTTTCATGTTTCTCCTCGGTCCTCGGTACGCTTTTGTCTTTTTTGCTAGCATTATTTTAGGCGTAATTTAGCAAACCGAGCATAATTTTTAGCCTTTATCTGAATTTAGCACTTCTAGCATAATCTGGCTTTTTTTGACTCACGAAATAAAAAGGTAACGTAGTTTCGTTTTCAACATTCTTCTTTTCACTACATGTCCTCTTTCTAAACCTTCGGTGTGGGCTCCGGGGGGTACGGGCTGCCCGTGGTCGGTGTGATGTTTCTTGGTCTTAGTAGTCAGCTGACCTATATATAATTGCGTTCTCCTCATCGAGAGTTCCTGGGAGTTAAGATAGTTCAGCAGCTGACAATGTCGTACAGAGAGCTTCAATCTCCGCTCAGGAGCTTTTATTGAAACGGAAAAAATGAAAATATAGCGAAAGAGGTACCTCACATACAAAAACATATGTCTTTGTCGATGAATCATACAACTCCCAGGAGAAAGTTTTTGTCTTCGTAACGGTAGGCTGTTCTGCGATGCTTGCAAAAGAGCGTGCTCAAAAATCACATTGCATCTAGAAAGCACAACTCAGGCAAGGAGAAGTTACTTGATAAGTTTTAATTTTGTCTTTATCGCCCTGTACTATGTCTATACTTTGCTCTGAAAAACCAAGTAGCAGAATTTTGATGGTAGCTAGAAAGCATGATTTCGGCACAATTTCCAAAAATTCTGAGCACAGTTAGAAGCATAATATTTACAAGCGCAAACGAGAAACTCCTACTCAAGGTCCGGTTGTCGTATCTCCTCGCTCGTTTTACCCTCGACCCTACCTAGCTCCCTTTCCTCGGTTTTACTTTTACTGCCTGTACAGTTTTCAAAAAATTGTTTTGCCCCAAACGCGTTGCCTCCTATTGTGTCACCATGTGTGCTCCGGTTCCAGTGGTTTCCTTATTTGGAAACTGACTTTATCAACTACGCCTTAATTTTTTTTAGCCAGAGGACGTCACATATTTTATTACAAATTTTATTGTTAAACTTGGGTGACTGAGCTGACTGAAATCTATTTTCGGTGATTTTGAACAGGGTAAAGTTTTGTAAGTGCGATGTACTTTCCGAGTTTTAAGAACCTTCGCGGCACACATCTATCCGAAGTTTACAGGACTAGTACCCCCTCCCCTGGGTAAATGAGACCCGGTTAAATGAGAGACTGTCTGCACGGTGAAAATGGTCGAATAATTTGAAAATACACCCCCTAAAAGGAAACGGAATCTTGTTTTGTGGGCTTTAAAGGTACCAATGTCAAACGACAAGTAGCTCTTGTCATATTTTTGTTCAGCTCAATACTCTAAAATGTACCAGGCATGAAAGCGACGGAGATGCTTGTCGTGCCACTTAGGGGTGGAAATTACACATTTTGGTCTCACTTATAGATAGACGTAAACTCGGGCTTGACATTGGGTGTTCTGTACAAAATGATGATTATTTTTAGCTAGCAGGGTCTCGTTTAGGAGTGCACGGGAAGAAGTGGGAACGTCATGATACTGTGATGGCGAACTGGTCAGACCGATCAGGCACCAAACATAGTTTCGTTTAGAGATCCAAAAAGGTTCAGCAACGCCCAGATTAATTGGTCTCCTTTGGGGACTTTATTCAAGTTTTCCTATTCAAACCTCTAAACGCAAGACGTTCACTGACCGGTCACCTGCATTATAAAGTACACCCCGAGGGGTATATATTAACGTCATCGTTCTGTTTGCATTTGATTAGATCTTTGGTGGTTTTCTGCCTCAGTAAACTCTCATTGTATTTTTGAACATAATTTATACATTTCAGAACAATAAAACTCGTGAATACTTATGTAGCTGTTTATGTCTTGTTATCACGCAATGCAAGCTGCCAAAATGTGATGTGGATTTTTCTCATTTTCTGGCCAGAAGGTTCTACAAAGCGATAGAGGATAAAAGCCTAAAGATTTTTATGGTTTGTGGCAATTTGGACGATTTTCCGGAGGAATAATGAATTTTCATGCTGCTTTTCTTGTTATTAAAATCGGAGGTCACGAACATTTTTTTACAAAATCAATCAGGTATCACAGCTACTTTACGCCCTTTGAACACGGAGTTATTCCATTGTTAAGCCAGTTTTAATAACGTGTATTGCAAAATTGATCACTAGCAAGCATTCTGAAGAACACGACATAAGTTCTATCTTCCAACATGAATTTGATAGATATGCTTTTGTTAGGAGCCCTTGATTTGGCAGGAGTCTTCTTTAACATGCGAATGCTGTTGAGTTGCTTCAGAGACAAAACAGATTACACCTTTCTTCAAAAATGTAGAACATTAACAGTGTTCCAGTGTCTTTACCAAGTTACGATTCTTGTCGCGAATGCTGTCCAGTCGTGGAAACTCCTCTACGAAATTCAACCCAGAGAAACCAGCCAATCCTGTGATGTCGACCTCAGGGCACTTTTGATTTTTGTGATGATATTTCAGGCTTGCACCTACTTTTTGATGGGTTTTTCTGATCATCGTATGGTATACGCAAACTGCGACGGAGTATCGTTTAAACTTAAGCTGTTGGTGTTAGCAGCATCATCTTTGGGGCTCATTGTTTCTGCAGTGATATGGTACAGCTGTTTTTCGCAAGAGTTTCTTTCTCGCATGGCCGTTAAAGGAATTCAGATTGAAGCGATGATATTATCGTTTGTGGCTTTACTATTTGCTGTGTCTTCAAAGGATGATATTCATGGCCAACTCGAGGACAAAACTGCTGAAACTTCGAAGAAAAGATATGCATATTCCTTGCTGTCAAGTGTTTGTCACGAAAATAAGAGGTCCATATTATTTATTGCTTTTTTGTTAATATGCTTGGCAGTAATTCTAAGGGATTTATCTCGTTCATCTCTCAGTCTTAATTTTGAGGAAACCAAATTCTTTCTTGGGGCTTTTTATTCGTTAACGATAAGATTTCTCGTTGGAATTGTTCTACCTTTAACAATCAGTGATTTAATTGATGAAAGCTATGTAGGGGAAAATGAAAAACCAATGTTGGTTGTTTAGTAGCAACTCTGCATCAAATACGGAATAAAATCTCGAGGGTTTTTTTTACTGCGAAAAACCATGTGATGTAAATTTCTTTGTATCACAAATCTGTTTTGAATGTTAATTTTTCTTTGAGTCTTGTTTGTAAGCATTCATTCGTTAAACTGACAATATAGCATATTCAAAGAGACATGACGAGTGATACTTTTATTCAGCACATAAAAAACACGAGAAAATAATGTAATTTCCTGACGAACTGAAGGAGATTGAAAATTCATTATAACAGAAAAAATGCACCTCTGGGTACTGATAACACAGTTTTTATAGTAGATACAGGAGTACCCCCTCCCCTGGGTAAATGAGACCCAAATGAGAGACTGTCTGCACGGTGAAAATGGTCGAAGAATTTGAAAATACACCCCCTGAAAGGAAGCGGAATCTTGTTTTGTTGGCTTACAAAGTACCAATGTTAAACGACAAGTAGCTCTTGTCATATTTTTGTTCAGCTCAATACTCTAAAATGTAGCCGGCATGAAAGCGACGGAGATGCTTGTCGTGCCGCTTAGGGGTGTAAATAAACATTTTGGTCTCACTTATAGGTAGACGTAAACTCGAGCTTGACGTATGGTATTCTGTACAAAATGATGATTATTTTTGGCTAACAGTGTCTCATTTAGGAGTGCACGGGAAGAAGTGGGAACGTCATGATACTGTGATGGCGAACTGGTCAGACCGATCAGGCACCAAACATAGTTTCATTTAGAGATCCAAAAAGCTTGAACAACGCCCAGATTAATTGGTCTCGTTTCAGGGACTTAATTCAAGTATTCCTATTCAAACCTCTAAACGTAAGACGTTCACTGACCGGTCACCTCCATTATAAAGTACACCCCGAGGGGCATTAACGTCATCGTCCTGTTTGCATTGGATTAGATCTTTGGTGGTTTTCTGCCTCAGTAAACTCTCATTGTATTTTTGAACATAATTTATACATTTCAAAACAATACTTAAGCGGGTGGCAAGAAACTCGTGAATACTGATGCAGCTGTTTATGTCTTTTTTGTTGTTGTTGTCACGCACGCTGCCAAAATATGATGTGAATATTTCTTATTTCTGGCCAGAAGGTTCTACAAAGCGATAGAGGATAAAAGCCTAAAGATTTTCATGGTTTGTGGTCAATTTGGACGATTTTCCGGCGGAATAGTGAATTTTCATGCTGCTTTTCTTGTTATTAAAATTGGAGGTCACGAACATTTTTTTACAAAAAACCAATCAGGTATCACAGCTACTTTACGCCGTTTGAACACGGAGTTATTCCATTGTTAAGCGAGTTTTAATTATTATTATGACGTGTCTTGCAAAATTGATCACTAGCAAGCATTCTGAAAAACACGACATAAGTTCTATCTTCCATCATGAATTTGATATATATGCTTTTGTTAGGAGCCCTTGATTTGGCAGGAGCCTTCTTCAACATGCGAATGCTGTTGAGCTGCTTCAGAGACAGAACAAAGTACACGTTTCTTCAAAAATGCAGAACATTAACAGTGTTCCAGTGTGTTTGCCAAGTCACGATTCTTGTCACGAATGCTGTCAAGTCGTGGAAACTCTTCGGCTTCGAAATTCAACGCAGAGACACCGGCCAATCTTGTGATGTCCTATGGGCACTGTTGATTTCTGTGATGGTATTTCTGGCTTGCAACTACGTGATTTTGATGGGTTTTTCTGACGACCGTATGGTAAATGTAAACTACGCCGGGGCATCGTTTAAACTCAAGCTGTTGGTGTTAGCAGCATTATCTTTGGGACTCATTGGTTCTGCAGTAATATGGTACAGCTGTTTTTCGCAAGAGGTTCTTCCTCAGATGGCCGTTAAAGGAGTTCTGATTGTGGTGACCATGATATTATCGTTTGTGGCTTTACTGTTTGCTCTATCCTCAAAGGATAATATTCATGTCCACCCCGAGGACATAACTGCAGAAACTTCGAAGAAAAGATATGCATATTCCTTGCTGTCGAGCGTTTGTCGAGAAAATATGAGATCCATATTATTTATTGCTTTTTTGTTAATATGCTTGGCAGTAATTCTAAGGGAGTTATCTCGTTCATCTTTCAGTCTTAATTTTGAGGAAGCCAAATTCTTTCTGGAGGTTGTATATTCGCTGATCACAAGATTTGTCGTTGGAATTGTTCTACCTTTAACAATCAGTGATTTGATTGATGAAAGCTATGTAGGGGAAAATGAAAGACCAGTTTTAGTTGTTTAGTAGCAATTCTACATCAAATACGGAATAAAATCTCGAGGGTTTTGTTTACTGCGAAAAACTATGAGATGTAAATTTCTTTGTATCGCAAATCTGTTTTGAATGTTAATTTTTCTTTTAGTTTTGTTTGTAAACTCCGCATTCAGTCGTTTAACTGACAATATAACATATATTTAATGAAACATGACGACTGATATTTTATTCAGCACCTAAAAAACGAGAGAAAATAATGTAATTTCCCAACGAACTGAAGGAGACACACACCTCTGGGCGCTGATAACACAGTTTTTATAGTAGATACCAGGGAGGGCTAAAATAAAATTTATTGTTAAATTGTACGAGTTGACTGAAATCTATTTGTAGTCGTTTTACTTTTGCCAACTTAATATTCATTGAAATGCGGTGAGGTATACTATGAAACGACTTTGAGATGTACACAGTACACAGAACTGTCGAATTCATACCTTCGTAGCTCGTGGTTCAGTGGTTAGAGCGCCAGAACGGTATCTGGGAGGTCATAGGTTTTTCTTTGTCCCACCCTCTTGACAAACGAACATGTCACCGTGATCATGAAATAAGGACTTTTAGGACCTTCATGTAAACCTTAGGACCTTCATGTAAACCACTTCTGGTGATGGAGTTTCCTAATAAAAGATTGTTATTATTATTAAGCTTTCTTCACGAAATTAGTTTTCAGTGTAGAAGACTGTTTCCAAAGCTTTGACGTCACAAGATTTTATTTGTTTATGCTCACTTTGAACAAGGAGCTTGCTTTATGTTTATAGCACGAACTTTCGACCGACAATTGGAAGTTTCACTAATTTATATGCTCCAACAGGAGCTTTCTTGTTTTGGTTTTTTCGACTATTTTGCTTGGAACAAGGAAAATGGTAAGAATTGGGATCATTGGGTTGGCACTCTCTGACCCACATTTTTGTATACTCTCAAGGGACTGTTTTAATTTGTCAAGGGAATACTTTTCGCTGTGGGCGATAAAAACGTCACTGGATAGGAATGCGTCAGCACTTCTCGATCCCGAAGTTATTTTCACGCGTCGCTCGTCATTTAACCTGTCTAGCCTTTTGGAAACTACAGGTAGGTATTTTTCAAAAATCTGTGCTGTTCATCGATTGAGTCGCTTAGTTTTGCATGCTTAAAAGCTGCTGCGAATCTTCATTGTCAGAGGATATTGGCCAATGCTATTTTCTATTGTTACAAGTCTATTGTTTGTCGTCTTCATTGAAAGAAGTATTTTTAGCTCGTCACGCAATCTTTTGTTTTGACCACAATTCACGGACTTGATCACGATTTAATGCATCTTCTCAAGACTTCAAACAGGAAAATGGTAATGTACAATATTGCTTCGAACTTAAATGGAACTTAACTGGAATTTTTAGAAGGATCGGTAAAGCCACTTAGTGAAAAATTGACTGCAAAAAGCCGTCGGGCTAAAATTAAACTTACGCTTTAGCGTGAATAATGCAGGATCTCACGGCTTCAAAAAGATGCAGAATTTTGAAGCTTTGATACATTAGTAGCTACATCTTGAAATGAGAATTAATCTAAAACAAAACTTCCTTCAAGTTTCTTTCATTTGCCCAGTTTACGTTTGGAATTTGAAAAGCGCATGGTGACATCTGATATGCAGCGTGCGGCCGACTTACTGTGCCATCGCATTGTTGTTTATTTAATAATTGTGTTCAGTTTACGACCTTTTACATGCAAAGATTTACTTCAGTACTTCGGAAAATGCAAACAAGTATTTTTTTGTTATTAGTTATAGTGATGGATAGCATAAAAAGCAATGTGAGTGTTTATTTTGTGGAAGGAATTCAGTAGTTGTCCGCTATCTCACGGCACCATGATTCGCAAATTATTATCCCCAGTTACCGCTTTTCTGTACCAAGATAATACCGCTGGTGGTTAATTAAATGTCAGTGACAGTTGTACAGAATGAAAGCCTACCTTTCACCAGAGTGTTTCGAACTAGCGTTATATTTTGTAGAAAGAGTTCGTGTTTTTGCGAGTTGTTAAAATGACGCGCGGAGGTGAAGAAATTTTTTTCACCGTCTTCAAGTTTGGTTTGGGATCAATTTATCAAGGTTGATAATTAACATTTCAAATCATGAATTGGTCTTTCAAAGTTTACTTCAGAAAGGAATTATTTGTCTGAATTTAGTACGCATATGGTATATTTTTTTCCACTCGCACGTTTATGTTAAATGCCGTTAAAGAGCCAGGAATGTTTGAGGGGGTGGGTGCGCGCCAGGGCTAATAAAAACCTTCTAGACTGGGAGTCAATGGGCTAATGCATCGCAAATCGATTTCAATAGTAACATTTCCCCAACGCCAGGCGGTGTGCGCACTACGATCGCACTGCATTGTGGTTGGAAGATTTCCAATATGGCGGCGAAAGCGTGGTTATTCGGTGAGTTTTTCTTTGCTTGTTCTACATCAGTGGGGAGTTATATAGCTGTTTATTTTACCCAGATTTCTAGTTGGGCTTCTTGTTAAAGGGTTTAAGCCTATTTTGGATCGAATTCATTAAGCGAGTAATCGTTGATTTCAAACCTTAAACACTTTCGTGTTTATTTATGGTGTAATTTGAGACCGTTCGTTTCGAGCGTCAAATTTGTTATTTCTGTTGGTTTTATCCTCAATCAAAAGCACTATGTGCAACGACTGTTTTTTTTGGAAGTGGCAATGAGCTACTGAACTCGGAAAATGAATTATTAATAAATGAGGATTTATCAAATCGCAACGCGGTCTAGCGTGCATCGCTTTAAACAAATCATACGTCACACCTGACAACGTTGGAGTTCGGGGTCCAGATTAGAGAAAATAACTCTAGTAAAAACTTCTACACCGATCCATTAGTAGCAAGCACAATAATATCAACCTATTTGGTAAATAAAATAAAGACACGGCAACTGGTTGTCCTTTGTGGTTCGTTGCGCAACAAATGAGTGGCCTGTAATCTCCAGCAAAGTGAACATTATGGGTGTCAAATACTGTATGCTACAAACGACAACAAAGGTCAAACAAAATGAACAGAATTAAAAATAGATTTTATTAAACGCTAATTTTGTACTTGAATTTTGTACTTGGACAGTTTGATAAAAGCGATTGCGCTATACAAACGTCTACATTCGCACCTTAGACTGTTACAAGCCGGAACACGAAATTGTCATGCCAAAAGACCCGAAACTACAGGAGTTGCGTTACGTCTGTCAACCATCTGTCAAACCCTTTTGTATTCTCGATTAAAATAGATCTTTCGCAATGCGTTGATTACAGTCAGTACAGTAAACTCTGCAGTCACAGCGAGAATCTTAGCTTTTTGAGCGCAGCTCCCAGTGGCTTTGCTGAGTTGTACAACGTTTGTACGCCGCCGATGATTGTAAATTTGAGCCGCGAAGTCTGATTTTGTGATGGAGTCGGTGACACGTGGAACGAGTTTTTGGTTGAATTCGATTGCGTGGACATCTGCATAACTTTGGAGGCAAGTTGTTTTCTTCTCTGTATTTTTATGCGTGCTTGGAAATGTATGATCGCTTTTATCGATCCGCGCATCTGTCGTTCTGCAACTTTGAGCTTTGATCGCTCGAGTATCTAGTAGCGGCTGCCGGCCGTTATACATGCATGACTTGTAAAGATCTATACGGATTTACGTTGTTTTTACGCGTTTGACTCTCTTTTCGGTGGAATCTCAAGGATTGTAAAGGTTGAAATATTTAGTGTGATTTCTAGAACGCGAAATCGATTGTACACCCACACTGAAACATGTCGATGACTACTTCGGAGCGGGTAGGTGCATGAACTTTAATACGAGAGAACTTTACGAGCGAACTCTTCCGAGTGAAACCTTTATCAGAAGCCTAGATTTTATAGTGAGCTATCTATATAATGGAGTTTGAAACGCTAAGAGAATCATCAATACTTGCGGGAACTGACGCTGTTGAGCACTCAAGCATTGCGAAAAACTGGACTACAGACATGCAACAGAGTTTTCCTTATCAACACAAGAATCTTCTCGAAGATGCAATGGACACCATATTTAAGCTTAGTTGCGTTCTAAAAGAAGAAACGAAAAACGAAATGAGTACTTCAAGCAGCTTTTGGGTAACTATATTCTTTCTTTCAATTTTTGCTTTTATAGTATTGGTTTCATTGGGTTTATCTTGCTTTGTTTTTATCGTTTCAATTATTGTAACAGCATATGCTCTTGTCCAGCACTTCATATCGTATGTAGATGGCTATGTAGAGAAAAGAGAATGTTGTTATTTCGGCATTTGATGATTGTGATATCTTAGACAAAGCTATTTACTCAACCGGAAATGTAAACAATTATTCAATGGTGACAATAAAAGCGAGAAAAGACATGAGATCTCGCAATGCGAAGTATGTTTACTATAATTATTGTCGTGTAAGGTTATGTAAACAGCGTGATCCAAGTTAATTTTTTAAAGAGAAGCCCGAGTACACACGTACGCAGTTAAGCGTCTAGTTCATTTTGATTTGCATTGGGAGTAAAAGAAGCAAGTTCCAAGCAGACAAATTCAAGTTTGCGTGTTGTTTGCGTGTTTTCATGCTAGCGTGTGTACACTCTTTTCTCTGTACAGCGTTTACGATTGACGTTCAATTTCCGGAATATGTTTTGATAGTGCCATGAGCAGGTTTGATTGCTGTGAAGATTAAGCGTCGCATAAAATTTATTTTGAAATCGGCTAGGTTGACCTTTGTCGCGTGACACTGATAATCTTCTGTCAGCTAGCGATTACACAAACTTCGCTTTCAATTTCGCTTTCACCGTCACATGCAAACTTAAGAAAATTCTGTTGATTTTTCTATAGGGCAGAAACAGCATACACCTGATTTAAGGTAAAATAAAAATAAAATATGTTCACAATCGATTTTCAAATTATCATCACATACCCATCGAAACAAAACACAAAACCATCAGCGCCTAAAGTACAATGGTCTGTCATCGGTCTTAATAAACCGCAACGTCAAACTGAGAGTAGCGTTACATGTAGGTCTGCCAACCATCTGTCAACGGCCTTTTGTTTACATCTGATCGACTGAAGGAGTGAAGGAAGGAAGGAAGGATGGCTTCAAATCGCCCCTCAATCCGTAACTCCCGTTTTGCATACGCAAAAACAGTCGTAAAAATGGTCTAAAATGTTTGTTTCACTCTTCATCTACAGCGTGGATTAAACGCTCTCGAACGCTCTCGACCGGCTGTTGAGTTATAGCCTTCAGAGTTGATGACACTTTAAGCAGATATGTCCTCTTAAAGGCCCATTGTTGTGGAGGGAAACACTCCAGGCAAACCTGAAAACAAAAGACCGTCGACACAAGGGACATCACGAAAAAGCCTTTCCTCAGAAAACCAGTTTGGTACAAATAAGTCTTTGGCTAAACGGGAATGGTCCGAGGCAGAAACCTCTGCCATTGTTCAGTTTATCTGCTTGTTCTGGGAAGAAGCATGGAAAGACACATGGCCAATGACAGGCGATCGAGAATTTTGGGATACTTCTGCGAGTGCAGTCAACCAGACATGCAACTGTACGAGAACAGGTTTGTCAAAGCCAATTATTTCTAATGGTTAACTTATACTGTTGTTTTATTTTTCAAAAAGTAACTTGTTGTGGTTTAATTGACTTGCAGTTTAGTGAGCAGTTCATGTAGTATTTTGTCACCATCTTGTAAATATCTATCTATATTGAGGGGTGGCGAATGGCCTTTCAAAAATGGTGAGTCTCGGCAAATTTACGCCGAGTCTCGGAATCTCGGCGCTTAAAAATAGTGTCTCGGAATCTCGGATTTCTGGAAATTTGGATCTCGGAGTCTCGGATTTTGAAAATTTGGATCTCAAAATCTCGCCAATGGGACTTTAATTTTTTATCCGCAAGCTTATCCGAAACGAGAAATTAAGAAATTTACTCCTGCCGGAATCTGCATTTACAATTGTTATGTAAAATATATATAGGAAACCGTAATTTCCACTTTATAGAGGAAATCATGTCATGATAATAGTACATGGGTACCCAACGACAATCGTTTGAGAATTGAACTGTTTCTCGTATTTTCTGATCAAGTGCGTCTCGGGCTCGGATTTTTGTAGCGCTAAGTCTCGGGCTCGGATTTTACAAACAAATTCAAGTCTCGGGCTCGGATTTTTAAACTAGGGTCTCGGCGTCTCGGCAAGGCTCGGATTTTACCATTCGCCACCCCTATATTGCTATTTCTCCCTTGCCTGGTAAAATTTGTAATTAGGCATTATATCAAACAACTGAACATCAACTTGCTTCAAGAGCAGAGGTTCCCTTTAAAAAATAATATTTAGGAAAACAAACAGAGATTGGCATGTTTGTATCTCTACCCCACTGAAATTTGTTTTCTGTGCTTTTCCAGTCAGGCGAAGAACTTTTCCATGTCCAAGCAAATCAGTGGTGAGAGTTGGATGTCTGGGAAATGCTGAAGATCTTGTTGACTGTGCCCTGGACTGAGGATTAACTTTTGTAACATAATCAAAGAATAAAAATAAAATAGCCACATGAATGGATTATCTAGCTCTAGAAAATATTTATGCCTTGTTGATTCTTTGGATAAGTACGTTTTTGCCACATGATTTATGAGGTCGGTCTCATAGATGGATGTTATGGGCACCCACTCCCCCCCCCCCCCCCCCCCCACCCCAGCTGCACCCTTAGGAAGGAAAAAAAAGTGAATCTTTTTTACTTAAATCCAGTCATTGTCAAATGAAGGACTCTACACACATGAACTTTTTCCCCATGAGAAGAGTCTTAAAAACATAACAATGATTTTGCTGGCCATGGATCTGAATGGATGCCATTGTTGGATCATTTGGCCACCAATGATCCTATGCTTGAAAAAAGATTGTGCTGTGCAAATAATGAAATGGATTTTTGCATTGGCAGGCTTCAATCAGTTTTAAACCTTGTACATTTTTATTTTTATGGTGATCATGTACTGCTGCATGTGATGGGTATGGTTTTTAAGCAGCTTTGTCTGGGTAGGTGTTGTTGGATTGGAAAAGAATGTAGACAAGAGAGTAGCATTTGAAATTAAAGAACCTCGCATTAATGTTAAAAACAATATTGCGCAGTTCCAGAAAATAACTGCAGTAACGCCAAGGATGGTCATTGGAAATTCTGAGGGGGAGGGGGTCTCAATAGCCAAATATTTTTAGGGAAAGTATGAAGCTAAACTGGAATTTCCATGTTGGGGGAGGGGGGCGGTGGTGAGGGTTTAAACCAATAAACCATCCTTGGGGGAGGAATGGATATTTCTTGGAACCACACATTACTGACTGCCACAGCAATAATTTCTGAAAAAAAGCATGCCAGGCGTAGGGAAGGAAATTTTGGCATCTTGCCTAAGGGTTTTAAAGGCAGCAAACGAGGTAAGGACTTGTAGGAGCAGGATCACGTGACATGTTTTGTGCACCCTAGAATGTGTGTACAATCAGAGTTGCTTTAGCACATTGTGTAATAAGTTTGGCGGCTGTTTCTGTTTGTCCATTCATTCCAGGCTTTACAGTCCAAGTGGCACATACCTTCCCAAAAATTTGCAGAGTGCATTGCTTTCAGGCTGTAATGTGCATCAAGACACTTTCAAACACATCAGGAGTACCCAACGGATCCGCTCGACAAAATATCCGCTCTGCAGGCCGAACTTGAGCTGGCTGGCAATTTTTGAAATGAGATCGAGCGCTTGCTGGGACCATTTTTCTTAGAGAAAATTTGCTGGGAGTTTGTAAAATATCGATTGTAGCTGGAGAAAAAACAACCAAAATCTCTCTGCTGGCTAAAACAGACGCGCTGCGATAAAAAATTCAATAATTAACTTTAACTTTTAACAACAAAAAGTAAGCTATTACTTTATTTCCATTGTTTTCGTCGCTCATTCCGCCGTCAGTGAAGAGATAAACCAGATCTGTCTCCCTTTTTGTGTGTAATACGAGCATGTGTATGATTTTAGCAGTTGATCGAGCGAGCGCGAGCGGCCCCAAAAAGCGAATGCGTGGATTTTCGAGAGTCATGTCGCAGATGTCGCACCCGCTTATCTATCGTTTTATGGAGTAACTACGCACAGGATAATCAGCTCCACCGATATCACTCTTGGTGAGTATTTAGTTGTCCACTCTCTCTGCTGAATAAATAGCTTTGAGCAGTTTTAACGGCTTTTGATATCTTGTTCAACTTTTCAGCTTGCCGCCATGATGGAATATAGAGATTCAAGTCATTCAAGGGGCGTATCACGGTATATTGTACGGTCTTTTAACTGCCTCCGATTGTAAGTACAGTTTATAAGGTAATTTGCGTAGTTTTCACCTGCGTGAAACAAATGTTTCGATAACGTTTGCTGGAGGAGTCGAACGCGCTTTCATTGTGGACCATAATTTTGTGCTCGAGCAGAACAAAATCGGAAATTGAAAGAGTCATTTAATTCGACCTGAAATAGCTATTAGCAGGCAGTTTTCTTATTTTAACTCTTTACAAAAATGGATCGGCGACAAGATGATGAACATAAAACTTTAGCCATGAAAACCGATGATAACCCGCGTTTTCATTTAGCATTAACTGTAACGTACGTTACAGTTTGAATTTAGGCGCGCGCCTGCCAGATAAACTCTGTAAACTCTGCATCTGTTTCTTGGTGCGCGTCTTTTTAAATATGCAATGAGTTAATCAGAATGGGCTGAGAGACTTCCAAACTAATTACTGCGGTCGAAAGAAACGGTCCTACGAAAAATTCTTCCGATTTCTCTGAAACAGGATCTAATCCGAGGGTAAATAAAGTATTCACTTCACTTCACTTCACAGATCTGGCTGAGTAAACATTTCCGGTTAAATTACTTTTTGCAACGTGTGTTTTTTTTATGTTCCTTCCTACATAAAAAGTTATCGAAAGGGATGAAAATATATCGTAAAGTCAATTGAAACGGTGATATTTTGAAGTAGAAAAAAATGCTGCATTGCCGGCTAAGTTGGACTCCTGTGTGTGACTCAATTTCCGGATTGCGTGACAAGGCACTGACGAGCCGAAAAAATATGAAGGCGGCCGCCAAGCCTCAAACAAGTACTATTCCTTTGCTCCATTTGTCTAAAAGTTAATTAACTAATGTCAGTCCTTTCAATTAAAAACTTAACATGACGAGCGTTGCTCTAAAAAATTTTCCGTTTAGTCTTGTGCAAGACATTATACCACATGCCCGGAAATATGACATGAAACTGTTTGTTTTGTCACGCAGTCGCTGCAGTTCGTGGTTATATTGTAGTTATTCATTCAGTAAATCTTCTTTATTAAACTGCCCCTATAGGCATTTAGGGGACCTTAAAACGATGATTATAGTTTCTTTTCCTGGCAACGCTATCAAGTCTGAGCCGGCATTTTTGTATCAGCACAACGTGAGATTCTGTTATGTGAAACACATCATTGATTATCCGCAACAAAGCCTAGCGTACAATCGACTTGGTAAGTTACAGCTGTACACGTATATGCGACCCAAGAAAAAAATCGACATCAGTAGTAGCCAGATAAAAAGCAATTTCTACAAACGTTACCAAGAGGAATGCGCGAAGTGTAGCGCTCTCCAGTTAAGCCGAATTCCACTGTGTCCACTGTAGTGTATCGTTACCAGGGTTGCGCATCCTCCTGGCATATTCAATATATTGCAAGTATAGACGATTGCGAATGCAAGTTTCTCGTCCAATGAATATGAGACTCAGCATCTTCTTCTTTCGATCTTAATTCTGGCGGGAAATAAAAGGTTGCGCAAACCGCGCGTACATGACATTTACCCACTGGATGTCATGAAAGAAAGACACAACCAACACATTGGTAAGTTTTACTTCAAAATTTACGAGTTATACACTTTTTTGCTTTTCTTTGAAAAATATATTGGTAGAATACGTATCAACCTCAACTTGCTAACTTATTTTGCTTCTTTATTGCAAAACGGAACCGGCGCGTGACACGCCTTGACATAAAAGTACTAATCACGCAGCACTGACATGGCTTGAAATGGCTAGTCTCGCACAACTCGAAGTAACAACTATGGCGGGTCTTAACTCTTTAATGCGAATCTTTGCTATTAACTTTGTGAACTTTGCGGTGAACGACTCCTGACATGACGACGGGTCTTTGCTGCGAATTTTTGCATTAACTTTGTGAACTTTGCGGTGAACGACTCTTGACATGACGACGGGTCTTTGCTGCGAACTTTTGCATTAACTTTGTGAACTTTGCGGTGAACGACTCTTGACATGACGACGGGTCTTTGCTGCGAACTTTTGCATTAACTTTGTGAACTTTGCGGTGAACGACTCTTGACATGACGACGGGTCTTTGCTGCGAACTTTTGCATTAACTTTGTGAACTTTGCGGCGAACGACTCTTGACATAACGACGGGTCTTTGCTGCGAACTTTTGCATTAACTTTGTGAACTTTGCGGTAAACGACTCCTGACATGACGACGGGTCTTTGCTGCGAATTTTTGCATTAACTTTGTGAACTTTGCGGTGAACGACTCTTGACATGACGACGGGTCTTTGCTGCGAACTTTTGCATTAACTTTGTGAACTTTGCGGTGAACGACTCCTGACATGACGACGGGTCTTTGCTGCGAACTTTTGCATTAACTTTGTGAACTTTGCGGTGAACGACTCCTGACATGACGACGGGTCTTTGCTGCGAACTTTTGCATTAACTTTGTGAACTTTGCGGCGAACGACTCTTGACATAACGACGGGTCTTTGCTGCGAACTTTTGCATTAACTTTGTGAACTTTGCGGTAAACGACTCCTGACATGACGACGGGTCTTTGCTGCGAACTTTTGCATTAACTTTGTGAACTTTGCGGTGAACGACTCCTGACATAACAACGGGTTTTTGCTGCGAATTTTTGCATTAACTTTGTGAACTTTGCGGTGAACGACTCCTGACATAACGACGGGTCTTTGTTGCGAACTTTTGCCGGCATTAGCTTTGTGAACTTTGCGGCGAACGACTCCTGACATGACGACGGGTCTTTGCTGCGAATTTTTGCATTAACTTTGTGAACTTTGCGGTGAACGACTCCTGACATAACGACGGGACTTTGCTGTGAAACGTTGCAATTTAACTTTAAAACTTTCCCCAGTGACCGGCTAAAAATAATACCCTTTTATTAATGCTTACACGTTATATAGAAGTAATTGTTATTTACAAACATTCCCTCAGTGAAGCTTGCATTTGATTTTCTAGAAGAATCATTCTTTTGTACCCTATCTCACATCCTCTCTTCACGTTATCTTAGATGTGAGATGGAACCTTGAACAAAGTGGATTATGCTCGCACCAATGGAAAAGGAATCACAATGTGAAAGTATTTTTTGCCCTAAGAGAAGCAATCGACAAGTGGAAATTAAAGAGATCATTTCCCCCCTAAGATGAAAGCTTTGCTAAGAAGTTACGAATTGCTAGTGGACTTGAGAAAACAAAGGCGTAGATTCTGATCTTTGTGTAACTGAAAATAAAAATATATTAAATGCTTATTAAATTTTATGTCCAAAAATAGTCATCAGACGATAGGCTTTTGAATAGTTGCCAAAAAAGAGTGCGTTTGTGTTTTATCCAGATCAATACGCTGGTTAAAATGTTTTCACCTGCTAATGCCTTGCTGGCTGGCAATCAAAAGTTACAGTCAATTCTGGCTGGCTATTTGACTAATTTTTGATTTACTGGCTCGGTATTCATTTTTTTAATGAAATCTGGCTGGGAGTTTTATAATATGAAGTCCATCTTGCTGGCAGTGAAGAGCGGATATTTTTTTCCCAGGAAAGTTAATTATTAACTGTAATTAACATTAAAACACATAATCAGTGACAGTGAAGTCATATGTTAAATTTCCAGTGAAAGTGTCGTTGGGTACTCCTGACACATCACCGCATTGTCATTTGAAAGGATGCTTGTTTTCAAAAATTCAGTGGGGTGTCCTCATGAAATATCCCTTTTGAGAGAGTTGACTTTAAGAGGTCAATCATAACTATGAATTCAAAGAGAGAAGATAACGACCGAGTTAAGGGTTGAGTTGAGTTTGAGTTAAGATTGAGTTAAGATTGAGTTACCGTTTTCCATTTGTATTTGCTAAAAAAAGTGTTTAATTTAAGATGCGAATCACTTTTTACGACCAAATAAGCAGTTGTTCATGTAAATGCGAAACATTTTCCAAAAACAGTCCAATACATTTTTGTTTATTTCCATGCTGTTAAAATAAAAAAAGAACATAAACTAAAATACAATGTCTAAATTGAATCCAACGATATGAAATGTTACGAAACATGGGGTTTGATACTAAATTTTAACGTAAAACATTCAGCTCTACTTCGATCTTGTGTTATCCACTACACCGTTCATTCTTCTCTTATGTATGATCAAACTATCTCCTCGTTAATTAAATTCTGACAAATTCCGATCTGATCGTGCGATTGCCGTGGGAAAGAATTCGCAAACCCCAAGAAAGGCGAGTCAGAGAAACTGCTGGAGGTTGTTAGTAATCCGTGGAACGACGGAACACGGAACGGCGGAACGACGGAACGAGAAACAGTGGAACGGGATTTTTTTTCTGTTTTTTTTTTTTTTTTTTTTTTTAACAAAAAACAACAACAAACAAACAGTAAATATATCTCACAAAATAAAGGGCATGCATATATTCTTTATCCTTCGAGGTCGATCTAGAGCCAAGTTGTCGAGTTTATTTCGAGTGAGGATTTCGAGAAGCGTGACTGCCCTTCGGACTTGCTTGGGCCATCCCTTTTTTTTTTCGTTTACTGTCGAATGCGTTTTCTGATTTTGGGTCGGTCGGTCGGAAAAGAAAAAAAAAGAAACAAAAAAAAAATTGGAAAAGGAGTCTGGAACTAGGAGGCCCGGTATCTCAGCGTAATATCCTTGGAGCCTGGAAACAACAAGACGTGGTTATAAAGTCAACGTGGCGGCAATGGAAGAAGGAAAAATCGACGTCGTGGTTAAATTCAAGCGAGAACAGCGCAAAAAGGATGAACGACCAAAACTGTATGGCAAAAAATTGCCAATGTTTCGGATTAAAGTGACATTTGTTTGAAATAATGTTTCATTGCCTTCTACATAACTTTTTCTTTTTTTTTTGAAAACGCGAAAATCTGGGTCGGTCGGACGACGCTAAACAGAGAAAAAAACGGGGATGGCCTTGCCCCAATCGAGACAATGAAACGTACAAAGTCGAAGCAAGTCAAAAAAGCCGTTGACAAACAAATAGAAGGGCCTGAAAAGTTACTTATTTCGTAAGAAAAAAAAGGAAGAGAAATGAAATGCCCACAACAAGGGGTATTTTCAGTTGGTCACGCATCCAAGTACTAACCCCGCCCAACAGGGCTTAACTTCAGCGATCGGACAAGAACCGTTGCTTTCCATGTGGTATCAGAAAGCGCGTAATCCTGGGACGAAATCGACCTAGAAGGATTTAAGAAAATTTAGGTATCCTTCATTTTATGGAATATATTTACTGTTTGTTTTTTTTTGTTTTGTTTTGTTAAAAAAAAAAAATCCCGTTCCGCTGTTTCTCGTTCCGTCGTTCCTCAGATTACTAACAACCACTGCTGGATAATGGTGAAATCAGTTGTAGCCAGAATCCCTGAGCTAAGAATAATTTTTTTAATCGGGTCTCCATTTGGCTTTAAAAAAATAGTTTAGTAGCTGGTGGATAGAAGGTTTCAAATGTCGGTTTGAACATAGCTAGTCGACTCGCGAGACAAAAGAAAAAATATTATGTTCGCCTCTCCTATTTTCTTCCTCTCGCGTTTCTTGAATAGCCTGATTAAAACTATCTCTGAAAGAAAATTAATGATGGACTGCTTGAAGTCAACACCGTGATAGAAGGTAATGATTTGCAAGCAACAAAAAACGAGAACTGAATTGTTCTTAGCGTAAAATGCGAAATACTGTAAATTTGTCAGTAAGATGTTTAGTATTATTTCAGTAAATATGAGAACCTTCGATTTTGAACTTTCTTTTGTAAAAAAGGAAAAAGACCCTGCAAATACGGTAACTCAATCTTAACTCAATGTTAACTCAAACTCAACTCAACCTCTAACTCGGTAAATAGCCGATCCCGAATTCAAAGTGGTTTGGTTATATAACCTCATACAGTACATATTCTGCAATTTTATTTCCTTGATTGCTCTTTAGTTTTAGTCTCAATTGAGAAGATATATATCAAACACTTGAGAGAGTGTTTAATCACATTTCCAAATACCTCAAGTTTTGTCAAAAATATTTTGCTACACATTTTGTTTTAATCTTTCTTCTTAGTATTTAAAATGTGATGAAACACTGTCATGTTTACAGTAATTATTAACTGATCATGAGAAATGTAGAAATGAAAGCAAGCCAGCCTTAGACAACAAACTCTGAGAAAAGTGATATAACTTTAATTTTTAAAAGAAATGTTTCCTTTTTCTGCCATTAAAACTGTTTGGCACTGATAAGTTACAACAACAATTGTTATTTTAATGTTGTGTAGACATAGTATTCTAGGAATACAACAATTTACAATTGTAAAGAAGCACGTCAAGCAATTTGTTCTGCATGAATGACAAAGGTTTCAATGCAAATGAACAGTATAGTCATTCATACACAAAATTAAACAAGAATATGATCCACAGATCCTTTATCATCAGAAATCAGTTCACGCTTTTTAATGGAGGCAATATATTTCTGTCAAAATAAACGAAATTTCTTCCTCCATTACATTTATTTGTATAATTTCTCATGTATCTTAGGAAGAAGTTTTACTAAGCATTAAATGAACACCATGTTTGTCTCCTTCGGTCACCTATTTCCTGCTGCACTACTTGAGTATGATTTAAAATAAGCTCCCACTTGTATGAAAACCTAGAAAAAAAGGACTGGTATAGATTAATCCATAAATGAGTACATATCTTAGAAAGCACCAATATCAGTTTCGGCAAAATGCAGATAGGAAGGAATTCGCGTTCGGACGCAACAAATTAGAACCGAATTTCCTCCGATAAAAGAACTCCTAAGACCACTGCAGCCCGGCGTCAGGGAATTTACTCTTCCATCTTGACTTGACTTACTCTTCGACAGTAGTTTTGTTTATATTTGTACAGAACATGGGAGGAAAATTGTTTACAAGCTCACAGTATAGCTGAGAACAATCAAAACAGCAAAGAAGCTCGCTATCGGCAAACCTGAAGTGAATCTCACACTCGAAATTTTACATCTACTTTTACTTCTACTTCCACGGTATGGTTTGAATCTTGTAAATTATAAATATAAATACGAAAAAAGACTTACATTTCCAACTATAAATGGCTTAATTCCGAGTAAATTCGACTCCCCCGCGCGCAATGCTGAGTACTTGCGAGATGTTTACTCGACCGCGTCTCGATGTAAATGAGCCGATTTTTTATTTCGACCATGATGCAGTGCGATCGTAGTGTGCACACCGCCTGCCCCAACGCATACTGTATGCAAAATAGGCGAATCTCGAAGAGATCTTTGATTATAGTAGCCGGTGATTTGGTAGGAATCTTCCTTGACATGCGAACGCTGCGGAGCTGTTTCAACTGACAAAACAAAGTACACGTTTCTTAAAAAAAATACTGACAGAATATTCACCATTTGTCAGCGTGCTTGCCGAGTTACATTCTCGTCGCGTATGCTGTAGAATCGTTGAAAGGATTCTAAATTAATTTAACTCAGAAAATCGTGCAATGTGTTCAGAGTACTGACGATATTTACGCCGAGATTTTTACTCGACGATGCGTTCATTCTTCTCCAGGAACAGGTGACGTGACGATCGTGTGTGCATCATGCAAACCCTTATTTTCGGAAGTAAACAAATACCTCTCCTCTCTCTTCCGCAGAGGACTCTTCGATTTTTTCGTACGAGCTGGTAAGTGGGGGCAGGTTAAAAGCAAGCGCGCGCAGCCTTGGGATAGTCTCCCCACTCCCCCTATTTTTATTTTCCGTGTTTTTTTTTTTCGCCTTCTGCGGGGGAGAGAGAGCAAGAAACATTTTCAGTGTGTTCATGGCGACCTAAACTTTTCCTTTTTGCAAATTTTTGTACGATCAAATAAACCTTACTTCATTTCGCATACTTTTATGTTTTTGATCTCGGAACATCAGGAAACACCAATTTTTCGCATCGCATCGGAACCTGCGAAAAAAGCAATTAACTTGATTTCACATAAATAGAACTGCTTTGTAACACACTTCTGAAGACCGACACTCAACTGAACTGCCCTGAACTGAGACCACAGAAGCAAGAAGAAATATGCGCACTCACTCTTAACTACCCTGAACGCAACGATTGTAACCGAAGTGTCTCGACGAGTAAACAGTGCTGAACCGAAGAACTTGGCCTTGTTCTCGTCCACAAATATGTCCCGCTACATTATTTTGATCGCTAGTAAGTCAGGAGGGGCAAATCAGTGCTGTTAAGAATATAGCTTGCAGTCCATTACAATCTCATGCAGTTAGTGTGTCAGTTTACTCTTAAAACAATTTTGTACCCTGTTATTCTTTATTCAAGCGATTTTTCTCTCACAAAATGATGGCCTCGACATAAACTTTTTCAAAACGCATGCAGTGTCATGACGTCACAGGAGGGCACAAGCGTCTATTTGTTCAGACGTCTTTTCTCGGGAACGCGCGACCAGAGGAAAGCGTCTGGAATTTAGGCTACCTTTCAAGAAGTCGCACTATAATGATTTTACAAAATCCGTGGAATAGATACAAGCTTAGATACTTATTCCACTGTTTTCTTCTTGTTTTCTTGTAGCAACCTGATCCTGACTTTGAAATTCTGTATTTGCTATGCCTGTCTTTTGGGGTCGTTTTGAAGTGGTTTCAATCAGAGCGAAGAAGATTGCCTTGCAAGCTTCAAATATCATCTGGTAGAGCTGTCTCGTCGCTTCGTAAATACAATGCGCGTATTACATCTCAAGTTTCCATTATTATTAACTCAAGCTTCTACTACCATCAGCTATAAATTAACTCTCCTCGGGGGAGAATCTCAGGTTTCAATTTAACGGCCATGAGAAGAGAAAAGAAACTTGTCTCTTCTCCTCTCTCTCTCCCCAGAGTTAATAGTTACTAAAAAATGGAAACTTGAGATGTAACAGGGCGTCGTATTTACGAAGCGGCACGACAGACCAGATGATATTAGAAACTTGGAAGGTAAAGCGTGTCATCTTCGCTGTGATTTAAACCGCTTCAAAATGACCCAAAAAGACACTTGAACACAGGTAAATACCAATAGATTTATTAAATGATTATGGAAAACAGTGTTTGGGTTTCCTGTGGTCTAACTTGTATCCTTAGTGCTAAAAATAGATTAATTTTTTTTATGACTTAAGTGATAAAGCAATAAGCCACTGGAGAACTCACATGCATTGTTTAAGGGTTTCCCTCACCAAATGGATAACAAATAATTTCATTTAATTCATAAGTTCCAATTTCATTCTCACACTGCTTGTGCCTTCGCTCTTTTGTTGTTGTTTTTTACTCCAACTTTTTTTTCTTTACTTTCTTTAGTTCCCACTTTTTTCTTTGGGTGTTTCATCTTACCCAGTATTTTCTTTTCTTTTTTCTTCTTGTCTGGTTCATCCTTATTAGTTTTTTCTTTTCGTTTATTCTTTTTTGTGTTTTATCCTGGCCAGTTTTTAGTTTTGATTTCTTACTCGTGTCTGCTTCATCTTTGCCACTATCGTTTTTTCTTTTCTTCTTTGCGTGTGCTATATCTTCACCTGGTTTTGCTTTTCTTTTCTTCTTTGTACTCGTGGCATCTTTGATTTTCTTCTTTGTTTTTGTCTCATCCTGATAAGCTTTTACTGTTCTTTTCTTCTTGGCCTTTGTTTCAGCTTTAACAGCTTTTACTGTTCTTTTCTTCTTTTTTTTTGTTTTAGCCTCATCAGGTTTTACTGTTCTTTTCTTCTTTGTTTTTGTTTTAGCCTCATCAGGTTTTACTGTTCTTTTCTTCTTGGCCCTTGTTTCAGCCCCATCAGGTTTTACTGTTCTTTTCTTCTTGGCTTTTGTTTCAGCCCCATCGGGTTTTACTGTTCTTTTCTTCGTTGTTTTTGTTTTAGCCTCATCAGGTTTTACTGTTCTTTTCTTCTTGGTTTTTGCTTCAGCCCCATCGGGTTTTACTGTTCTTTTCTTCTTTGTTTTTGTTTTAGCCTCATCAGGTTTTACTGTTCTTTTCTTCTTGGCCCTTGTTTCAGCCCCATCAGGTTTTACTGTTCTTTTCTTCTTGGCCCTTGTTTCAGCCCCATCAGGTTTTACTGTTCTTTTCTTCTTGGCCTTTGTTTCAGCTTTAACAGCTTTTACTGTTCTTTTCTTCTTGGCCCTTGTTTCAGCCCCATCAGGTTTTACTGTTCTTTTCTTCTTGGCCCTTGTTTCAGCCCCATCAGGCTTTACTGTTCTTTTCTTCTTGGCCTTTGTTTCAGCTTTAACAGCTTTTACTGTTCTTTTCTTCTTGGCCCTTGTTTCAGCCCCATCAGGTTTTACTGTTCTTTTCTTCTTGGCCCTTGTTTCAGCCCCATCAGGTTTTACTGTTCTTTTCTTCTTGGCCTTTGTTTCAGCATTAACAGGTTTTACTGTTCTTTTCTTCTTGGCCCTTGTTTCAGCCCCATCAGGCTTTACTGTTCTTTTCTTCTTGGCCCTTGTTTCAGCCCCATCAGGTTTTACTGTTCTTTTCTTCTTGGCTTTTGTTTCAGCCTCATCAAGTTTTACTCTTTTTTTCTTCTTTGTGTGTGTTACATCCTCAAAAGTGTTTACAATCCTTTTTTCCCTTGTGCGTGTTGAAGCTCTGCTAGTTTCTTCCTTTCTCTGCTTCTTTACAACTTTGCAAGTTTTTTTACCTTCATGACTTTTCAGTTTTCGTTTCTCCTTTGTGTATGATTTATCATGTCTTGCATCTTCTTTCCTTTTCTTCTTTGCTCGAGTTTCCTCTTTACTATTTGCCTTTCTTTTCGTCTTTGTGCATACTTTATCTCTGCTTAATATTACCTTTCTTCTCTTTTTTGTGGGCGCTGAATCTGAGTTTGCTTCTCGCCTTCTTTGTTTTTTCTTCACCTGCCGTTGTGCGAGTTTCGTTCTCAATTTTTTGTCGATGGTACGCTTCCATGTCTTTTTGCCGAAAATGCGTATCGTTGAGCAAACATGTCTGCACAGGCCGCCTGTGTTAAAAAATCTTTTTAAGCCCATAGCAAGTTTCTTTTTTGGTGTGTTTGAAACTTCTCTATCTATGAATTCTGTCGCTTTTCTCTTTCGTGTTTGAGTGGAATTTATTGGAACATGTTCGTCATTTTCAGGACTCTCAGGAAACAATTTCCTTTTGAGGTCGGAGTTTTCATCTGCAACCATCGCGTCTGGGTGCTGAGGGAAAGAGAAACAGAATGAAAGTCAATAGAATTACGTCTTAGCATTTTCGAAAACAAGCAATAAACGATCTGCTTATTCAGTGAAAATTTATAAAACTGGAACAAAACATATTTAAAAAAGTTGTACGAAGTGCAACAAAGAAACTATAGTAACAGTGAGTGATACTATTAAAAAGGAGGCCAAATGAAGATCATACTCCATTCGAGTTCAATTATAACATATTCTACTTTTTCGAGGGTTACCAAGAATTGTTTTGGTCACGGTTACCAAATGTCTTCCAAGCAACCCATCCACAAAATGGTTCAGCATTGAAATAGAGAACGGAGCTTTTAAAAATATTTGCATGCGACATTGTTTAAAACGTTAACTGTAAAGTATCTAATTTTTTTTGGAGGGGGGGGGGGGGGGGGGGGGGTTGGGGGTGGGCTAGGTAAGCTTTCTAGCTACTTTTGACTACGGTCATAGTTAGCACAACCCACAGCTCAAACATCACGCCACGTCTCGTAACTGGCCGTTTTAAGCTAGCCCAAACAGTTTAAAAGCATGTATCACACCTTCAATGGTCTCATGACATCATCAGAAACAAACAGCTCTCCGAGGTCGTATGATGGTTCCGTCAGAGTGTCGACGTTTGTTGGTAAGAAACTTGGTGAAGTGTCTAATACAAAATAAAAAACAAAAACTTTTAATCGACTCTGCTATACAACAAAGTGACAATTCCCATCCCGTCCACAAATTCTCTAGAGACCTTTATGAATACTGTTTTAAAATCTGATGGAGTAACTTTGCCTGTAGCCTTGTCCAAAAATTGTAAACTTGCGTTTTGGTGATTCAGCAATACAAATACAGCTTTACCTAAGTTAACCTTGGCCACATTCTAAGGAAGTTAACTAAATAATATAATATGAATTATGTTAGAAATATCGTCTGCTCCTTAAGGTGGCTCCATATTTATTCCGGTTGCACTTGTCCATGACAAACTTTGCGTTATAACTTTTAGGCTTTGACGCGATGGCGGTGAAACTTTGGGAAAATGTTCACCTATCATTCGGTGATAGTAATATGAAAATCGATTTAACTGGTTAAAAATATTTTTGATGTTACTGGCAATTGATTGGACCCCACTTTTTACAAAAAATCGAGACCAGAAAAAAATTTTGCTGATAGATTTTGGCTAAACGTCTGAAATCAGCTTATATTGACTAAATACATATTATAGTCAAGTTTCAGAAAAATCGTCGGAACAGAATCGCTGAAATATTAAGGTCACCTAAATTCGACGCTTAAATTCTATTGAAATGTTCTTTTCTTGGCGCCTGTTGTAAAAACAAGCTACGAACCCAAAAAGGTGCGAATTCGTGCAATAAATAACGCACGTGCTCATTTCGTATTCAGAAATGCATAAACAAAACTGCTTGTCCGCTTGGCGGGAGAAAAGTCGCGGAGCCGCTTGAAATCCCAACATAAATTCTCCAATTTACGTCATTGTACAGCAGCAAAAATCGAGGCAAAAACATTGCAGTATCCTGAAGTTTGTTTGGAAGGAGTTTGACACAAAACTGCGGTGTAATTTTGAAAAATTTATGAAAAATGTAACTTTGTTGGCTTGAGAAGATTTTCGATCATTTTGTAATGTATACTGGGAAAGCAAATACTTTTTAACGGTTTTCACGATCACAAATCGGCGAGGCATATTGATTTTGCAAGCATTGGGGGTGCTTCTTGCAGAAATTTGGGTTCGTAGCTTGTTTTGGCAAAGGGCGCCAAGAAAAGAACATTTCAATAGAATTTAAGTGTCGAATTTAGGTGACCTTAATATTTCAGCGATTCTGTTCCGACGATTTTTCTGAAACTTTCCTATAATGTGTATTTAGTCAATATCAGCTGATTTCAGAAGTTTAGCCAAAATCTATCGGCAAAATTTTTTTCCACACTCGATTTTTTGCTAAAAGTGGGGTCCAATTAAATGCCAGTAATATCAAAAATATTTTTATTCAGTTAAATCGAATTTCATATTACTATTACCGAATGATAGGTGAACATTTTCCCAAAGTTTCACCGCCATCGCGTCAAAGCCTAAAAAGTTATAACGCAAAGTTTGTCATGGACAAGTGCAACCGGAACAAATATGGAGTCACCTTAAAGTAAACTGAAAAGGTGTTGAGGTGTGCTGAAAAGGTGTGGGAATTCGAATTTCCAGTCACAATAGGCATTTCACGTTCTATGAAGATGCACATGAAAGCAGGATGGCCTAGTGGTTACGCCGCTGGACTTGTAATCCGGATTTGTATTCGGTGCTGCCGAATTCGACTCCTCCACGCTATATAAATACAAAACGTAAGCAACCGATAATACTTCCAGCAACTTTAGAGTTTTACCTAAAGCAGAAACATTAAACATATTGAACACCCCACGTTTACATGTAAAACAGTACCTTCAGGGTTTTCTCTTGGTGTCGATGCAAACAGCTTATCTAAAGTTCCCGGTGTTAACGTCTTTGCAGTTGGAGTCACAGGTGCGCTGTACAGACATAATGACAAACTTTAGAATTCCTCTGGACCCTATATTCCCCAGAGTTTCACGCATTGATGTTTGTTAAGTCTGGACCGGTTCTTTCCAGTAGTGGCTACACAACAGACCTCTCCAGCGCCGTATGTAAATTTACCATTTCAGATCATGTGATGTTCTCTAAAGACTTTTTCCTTTATCTATTTGAAAATTATTCATTCATCTACACGTGGATTTGCGATTTGTTTAAACCTGTTCAAAGGAATAAATATCTTATAATTCCCAAGCCAAAGGTAACATCACATGGTCAGAAAAAGGACAACAAACAAACAAGCAAACAAACCAAGAGGTCTATTGCATTGATCAGATAGTGGACCAGTAACTGGATCGCTTCTGTGTGAATAGGTGCTCAAAACAAAAAAAAAGGTTCCGCCAAAACAGACCTGAAGCCAGGGAAGTAGAAAAGTGTGAAGGCGTGCAGGAAGGGCGAGGGAATTCCAGTCACAAGAGGTATTCACGTTCTATGAATATACAAATGGTTGGGACGCTGGACTTGTATTCCCGAGGATCCTCCTCCCTGCCACTGGATGAATTTGGGCAACAAACAAAAGTAGCAACAAGTATTAGAGTAAAGCTTCCATGGAATTAGAAACCTTACCTGTTCGACGTTTTGTTAGAGCCTTCATTTTTCAATGGTTCAAGCCATGTTTTGAGACTCTTGGGAAGGTTTTTTGCGTCAGAGTTTTCAGTCTAAAATAAGCATATAAACGTGTGCTGAGGTTAGTAGATACAGATATTTCAGTGTCAAGATTCTTTTATATTTTTATAAACCAAAAAGAAACGTACACGGTACGACTTTCTCACGTGCGACAAGCTTACGACCAGCCCACGACATGACTAAGGGCCAAAAAAAAAGCGCGCGTCTGTCGTAACGATGAGGTAGGTTGAGTCAGACGACGCGATTCGAATTGAAGTCATGGCGTGTCGCGTGTCGCGTGCGATAATCATAGGCAAAATCGTACTGTCTAATTTGCCCGTATGTGAGTCTATTTGGTGCTTCGGGGCTTGGGGGGGAGGGGTAGATAAATAGAGAGGGGAGCTTATTAGATAGGTGGGGGCTAATTATTTCATGTTGTACATCAGCTAAGGTACATACAAAAGAAATAAATTTTTAGTGCTGTTTGGTAACACATTTTAACAAAATAGGCGAAAATAACATTTAGCGTGGCACATATTACGAACACTCCAAGTGGCCTTGTACTTCAGAAACTGGAATAAAACAAGGGCCTGATAAACCACTAGGCTTGGCTTTTAAAGATATTTATTAATATCAGCCAGAAGCACCTAACAGAAACCCCTTAATATGAGTTTCTATACCAACCTTGTGTGTGTCTTCTAAAAGATTCAACCACGGAAAAATGATGTCATAGCACTCTGCAACAGCAAGCATAAAACCCTTCAAAAAAACCCTAAAATGAAGAGATGAAAGGACAGAGCTGACATTGCTGGCAATGATTCGAGGCATTACATAGAGTAAGATTTTTTTTTTCTCTTAGTTATTTTGGTTCTAGTCTTCAGCAGATATTGAACTGAGATTGAATTGAGAATTTGCCCTTGGAGCTGATGATCACTGATAATCTGACTTATCCACAGAACCATGTCTTACTAGCCATATTTAATTTGTTGTTCACTTCTGTGAATTACAAGGTTTTGATCCCACCCCCACTCTAGATGTGAACTTGCATGTATCATCATGAACAGTTTGCCTTTCTTATAATAATACAAAATGTAGATGTTGAATCAGTTACATGTGTAACAATTTTTTGCTATAACCACTGTTCGCACATTACAGAAACATCTTTGGATGTCTGAATCTTGAGATGTTTGGAAATTCTTTGAAAATGACCTAATGTTAAGACAACCTTTGTGAAATCTTCAAAAAGGCAACGACACATCTGCTTGGGGATAAGAAATTTCTCCTCTCCCGCTCAGCTGAAGTCATACTCACCACACCCTGCTCATGCTCGAGACAAGAGTCAAATGAAATGAAACAAAGTATCCACCAACCAGCTCTGAACACGAAAATCTAACAACAGTTAAGGGTTCTTGTTTTGTCGCTGATACATGAACAAATTGCATATCTAGTAACATACTGTTTAGTACTAAGTTATAAATTATGGTAATCAAGCTCATTTATGTAGCCTGATACATGAAACTTTCCCCTTAATTCAAGACTCGAGACTCAAAGCTTTTGAGTTTTGAGGATCTAGTGTCAAGTCAATTTATTCGAGTTTTGAGCGGCTGTCAACCTGCACTACTAATAAGGACTGCTGGATTCAATCCTGATCAGTTACATGTATGATCAACTAATGATGATGACGATGATGATGCAATCGTGGACAAAACTCTTGAGACACTTTACCAAATTTCCACTTATTCAGGGTACCATAACTAATGTTTTCAACCCCCCTCCCCCATTTCAATGTTGTCAATGTTGTTACGTGGTCAAAACAAACTCGGGTGAATTTGCAAACCCCAGGAAACAACATTGAGCGGGGGGAGCGGGGGTAAATATTATTTTCCCGCTTGTTAGCCAAGACATTCGCGAAAAATGTATGATATTTGTTTGTTTCAGCTACTTTTGTCCATGATTGTCTGAAGTACGTTTCGTGGAATTTTGAGAATTTGCGTTCTTTTTATAACTTAAGGAGCCGAAAATTTTAAATACGCTGTCAATCGCGTTTACAAAATGCCTTTTTGTCCTCATAATACGCTACACTTAATTTTTATCAGCTAAAAAGAAACTTATTGCGTGGCAAGCCATAAGAAGGGCTGTTGCAGTAGGCTATAGATGGTATTGTTGCTAGAAAAAGCGTGTTTCTAGATGAGTCTCAATGCTATATTTATTATAAAGCCATTTAATCGAAGACTCTTCGTCAACTGAAATAGACAGAGGGCACTGTGTAGTGAAAGATCGCTAAAAGCAGCCCAATTCCATTAGGCATGTTACGATGCCTCGTGCTATCCCGCGGGAAGTCCCGAGATTTTCGAAATGTTCTTTCCTCCTTTTCAAAGCGTAGAAGCACTAAATGAATCTTAGTAAAAGTCGATTAACTTTGTAGGTTGAACACAACGAATGCAAAAAACGACGGTTAACAAAGCTTTTCAACGGTTCACAACGGTTCACAATATAAAAGAATAGATGATCATCTAACTCTTTTAGAAATAGCTGTGAACCGTTGTGAACCGTTGTGAACCGTTAAAATTGCCACAAAACCTCATGTTAACCGTTCAAAATCACAGTATTTGCAGTTATCTAGCGTTCTAGCAGATAATTAGGGTTAACTTATGCTATCTGAGACAGAAAGCTCTGATTCAGCACGTGTGAACCGTCGATGACAACTGTTTGGTAGTAACAGTCTGTTTGTCACGCGCTATCCAATTTGTCACGCTCGGGACGTAAGCGCGTGACACCGTTGTTATACTTGAATCCGCGCAGCAAAAAGTAGTGTTTAGAAAATATACTTTCCTTCTGTGTCTCTTGAGTACGAAATATGTCACGTTTAGTTTCGCTTTCGGTACTGGATCTTTCGTTTTACGACGAGTTTTCGAGTTCATAGTACACTATCAACGATACAGTATCAATGAAAGCGTTACAAATTGTTCCAATTACCACGAATTACGAGCCTAAAACATAAATTATATATTTTATCGAAAGCTGTCAAGTGTAGTCGTTGAATTGAAACATGTATCAGCTCTTCAGTAAAACTGCTCGTTACCTTATTTCTAGACAGACTCTGTCTCGAGTAAATCGGATAACATTTCAACCGTCGTACCTGACCAGGCTTCCAAAAACCACTCTAATTGATGCATTTAAAAGCTTAATTGGGTTTTGTTGTACCCAAAAAGTAGTTTGCCTAACACTCGGCGATACTTTAGGTTTGTGAAATCACATGGATGTCGAGCCGGACAATCTGTTCATTATTTTTAGACATTTCTTTCCTCAGACAATCGTGGACAAAACTCTTGAGACACTTTACCAAATTTCCACTTATTCAGGGTACCATAACTAATGTTTTCAACCCCCCTCCCCCATTTCAATGTTGTCAATGTTGTTACGTGGTCAAAACAAAGTCGGGTGAATTTGCAAACCCCAGGAAACAACATTGAGCGGGGGGAGCGGGGGTAAATATTATTTTCCCGCTTGTTAGCCAAGACATTCGCGAAAAATGTATGATATTTGTTTGTTTCAGCTACTTTTGTCCATGATTGTGGCTGCCATGCGTGGATTGCCAGACATGGGAGCTTTATTCCATCTAGGGGGCTGGCTGACCACGGAGGACTAGGCTCCCAGGATATCCCAGCAGGCACCCTTCCTTTATGATGATGATGATGATGATGATGATGATTATGATGATGATAATGATTGCAATAGCAATGTCACAATATCACACTGTATGCAATCCTGCATGTACACGTAACAGTGTCAGGCTGGAAAGGATATTTAAATGTTTCTTGACAGAAAGACACCACCTGTGGATAGAGACTAACATTGTTAAGGGGGTCCTTCTTAACTATCAATGTGCTGCTAAGGAAGGCTTCTACTGGTCATATTTTGGAAACCAGACCTCTCACAGATACTTTTTTTGCACAGGTTTGTTCAATTGAAGAGTCTTTTAAGGATTCCAAAACACATCACATATTCATTTTTTATGAAATTCGCAGGTTATCACATAAGAAAGATATTATATAGACTTTTTTCCGTATAAATGGTAATGTGTTGGATTATAAGTTAGAATGAGTTTTTGGGAATTTCAATTCTAACGTCCAGTTTGGGTCTGCACATGCAATCTATGATTATTTTTTTTCAGAGCAGGTATTCTCCAAATACAAAATGCTAAATGGTGAATTATTCACAACTGATCCCTTATTAATGAATCAATTGCATTGACAATATACTTCCTCTTGAAATTATTATGTTACACTCATCCACTAACAGTAGTTAATAAGCAAAATGTCTGTTGTCTGTGATAATAAGATGCATGTCTACCTGTAACATGATCTGCGCTGCTCCTGTCAGACAGCCGAGCATGTTGACAATCAACTCAATTGAAGGGTAACTTGGCAGCATATCACTGATAAGTTGATTCTTCTGCAAGCTGCAAAACATTTAGTTGACTGAATTAAAATTTGGTCAAATTGGGTTTGAACCTTATAATATAAATAGAGGATAATACATGGTTGCACGGAGATATGAAATTTATCTTCGAGTGTTCAACTCCATATCTCACGAGTGAGCGCAGCTCACTCGTGAGATATCGATTTGAGCACGAGAAGATAAATTTCATATCTCCAAGCAACCATGTATTGTTCTGTTTATTTTATAAACCTACTAATAACGAGGTTTTTGACGATTTTCCAAAGATTTCCGACCATTTTCCGAAGATTTCGAAAATGTTGTCCGGTAGTCATACGAATGTTTCCGAACATTTTCTGAAGTTTTCCGAAAATTTCCGAAGATTCCCGAAGATTGCCGAGGAAGATCCGAAGATGTTTCGACTTAATATCGATAAACCTTGGCCCATTGAGCATTGTAACATGGCAAACTCTGTGAGCTGATTAAGATAGACCATTTTGAATTTCGGAATTTCACGCCACACAACATGAAGATGGCCGCCAGAAGACTGTCACGTATGCTTCAAAATAATGCCTTATCCTGGGATTTTTAACAATCTGAACAGCTGAGGTTTTGTGGGAAGTGTTTATGTGAATGCTTACTTGTTCATGAGAGTGATATAACTGCCTTTTATAGCAGAAGTGAATTCCAGATGTTTTCATTGATTTCCGGCCGCCATGTTGGTGCCCAACTGCATGGGCACCAACATGGCGTTTCCATACAGAGCTCTGTAAATTAGTGTGGAACATTTTGACGGATAACTCGAGTACGGAATACCGTACAAACCCGAGACTTGGACAAACAGAATATCTGGTAATTTTCTACAACCTATAATATTTTTGAGTTTTTTCACTCAATAGTTTTGGATTTACTTTTTTGTGGCGTGACAGTGAAAACCAGCAATACCACTGCAGTTTATATAATAATAATATTTATCATGCATACGCATACGCATATGCATACAGTATATACTCACAATATTATTATACACTTAACAATTATTCCACGAGCACACATTGGATATGAGATCGTAGATAGCCAACGAGGCGCTTAGCGCCGAGTTGGCTATAACGATCTCCATATCCAGCAAGCATGAGTGGAATAATTTTTTTTTATTAAAAACGCCCAAAAAGAATTGAAATATTTGAGCTCCTCAGCTGTTTTCGTTGACAGGTACCATATCAGCTACCAAATTTGTGGCCAATGGTATATGAGCTCATATACACTGTTGTACCATTGTCCGTTAGTCAATCAAAATTCAGGAATTGCAATATACCATTGCTAGTATACTTGCATAGGCATATGCATATCTGCATATCTTCATCATTCATTGAAAACTAATAATCTGAGTGGGCAAGACTTGTTTGTTGTGATGGTCAAAATGTGAATTATCTTAGTTTGCTCTTGCAACCATAAGGTCAACAGCTTCTGCTAGTTCTGTGTATCTATTGAGTTATATCGTGTAGACTAGAAACATAACTTTTAGCACAGGCAATCTTGCAGGTATTTTCTAAACTGATACACAGTGTTGGGCAAAGCAGGGATGGACATCTGAATCAACAGCCCCTAGGCTACATACCTGACAAAGCTATTTCGTACATCACCCAACTTGCTACAGACTCTTATTTCTTGTAACCTGTTCAGATTCTTAACAACCTGAAGAAAAAATGTACAGTGATTTTACCATGACAGCCATTAACCACATCCCCATGCAACTGTAGTGAAAATCTTTTTTTTTTGATTTAAATTAATTGTTGCGACCAAAATAGGTGCCATGCAATCTTGTTTCATGTCTGGTGAAATTCCATAGGGGTGGTGATTATGAGCACTGAGGATATGGATATCTCCTAGAATAGCACAACCAGGATTTGTACTCTTTGAGCTTTTGAAATTTCATGACTTTCCCAGGGTTCCCCTGAAAATTTGAAGTGGAAGGAGAATGTTTTATGGTAGGCGGTACTGAGCAATGAAGCAATGTACACACATTGGGGAGCAGGGGTGGCGCAGTGGTGAGAGCGCTCGCCTCCCACCAATGTGGCCCGGGTTCAATTCAGGCCCGGTACCATATGTGGGTTGAGTTTGTTGTTGGTTCTCGTCCTTGCTCCGAGGGTTTTTCTCCGGGTTCTCCGGTTTTCCTCCCTCCATAAAAACTAACACTTCCAAATTCCAATTCGATCTGGAATACACAGTGTCCCCGATTAGCACACCAGTGCTAAATACATTTGACACTTAAATAAAGTGATTTATTTATATATTTTATTTTATTTCATCATATAATTTCACGCCAATTAAGCAATTTCAGCTTGGAGAGGTAATAGAAAGGTAAAGAAAACCTATAAAAGTTTAAGATTGTTTCATTTTACATTTTTCATCTTGAAAAAATATTATTTATCTGAAGAGTAGCCGGCACACCAAGGACTACTAGACGGCGATTTTCGCCAGTCGCCGGGGCTTATGGAGAACACTGGACTAATACAACCACTTACCCTCCTCAGTCCTCGAAAATAAAACTGCTTTCTGTGCTGGTTTCCATGTTTGTAGGCAATTCTTTTGATGACGGCTAACTCTGACCAGAGTTCAGTCTGTCTCAGTTTAGGGTAGACTAAGGCAAGGCTATTAATGGTGTCTTTTAGCACATCTGCAAAATGTAAATCACCAGAAAGTGACACAATTATACTTGTACCATACACACTAGTTACATGCGCATGATGGGAAGTGTTATACAGTTGAACGTCTTGTTAGTGACCAACTCAGAAACTTGAAAAAGTGGTTGTAACTACAGCTGATCAATTATGAGAACATGCTTTCATAAGTGACCACAATGCTGAAACGATATTACAGTAAACCTGTATTAAGCACCCTCAGCAAATGGTCAACTGACCTCTTAATATCTAGAGGTTGACTGCCAACAAAAATTGAACCTGAATGCAAAATTGATCATAATGATGTGCATTTTATTGGTTGCCAAAATATGATAAATAAAAATTAAGTACAGTCAACTCTCACAGACACCCCGCTATTACAGACACTCGCTATTACGGACAAAATCCAGATCCCAACGAAAGTTATAAAGGTTTGACTGGAAATGGCTCCCGCTATTACGGAATTACACACACTTTCGTGGTACCAAAAGAACAATTAATTTTTATTGCTAAAATCTTATTGGGCCAAGAGATCTAACTGTGAATTGCAGGGTTGTCGCTAAGGGCCGGTTGCCAGCTAATTTCACCGGCTCAAAGAGAACTTAAATCTGGCTGAAATTTCACATGAAAACAACGACTTAGGTTAACCTTTAGGGCTGCAAAGGCCCGAAAAGCCAGGTGGGCTTGTTCATGAGCCGGCTTAGTGTTTTCCTAGCTACATCCCTGGAATTTCTCTTCACAAACTTTCATTTGTTTGAGGGTAACGAATCTTGGGACGACGGTGCAACAGGGCAACTTAACCTGCTACCGTAGTGTACACTTTTAATAAGATGCTGAAATAGATTTTTGAGTGTATGCGCGAATGCATAGTCACTGTACTTCCGAGAGCTTAATAGATCTAGAACAAAGCGAAAAAAATGATAGTTCCCAAATAGGCGCGTTCACTTACGGGTGCGATCGCTTACCAAAGCATTTAATTACAGAGTTTGAGTGACTTTTGAAACGGGGTTTTACAATGGTGGTCGTAACAAGAGTAGAGTTGGTCGCTCAGTAAAGAGTGCTCGATATACAGTACCGCCTGAAATCATATGCACATTGGGACGCGTGAACCGCAAGGGCAGAACGCGTGTATTGCACGCGGGAGGAACGAGACGAAACCGCGCGGTTCACGAACGAAACCCGCGCGGTTCACGAAAGAAAACCTAGGTTGAAAATTCTTCTCGGTCAAATGGACGAAACACCGACACAATAGCCTTTTGTTAAGTTATTGTTTTACTGTTGAATAGATTTTTTTCTCACATTTAATGAGCTAACACACAACCACCGCATTACTTTATTTTACTTTCGTTTCATTTGCTTTTGCGTGACCGACACCGGTTCGTAATGTTGACTTATATTAAACTGCTCTTTGGTAAACACAGTAAACAGTTGTTGTAATCGAGGTAAAAAAGCGGTAAAAGATAAGTTTATTCTGAGATTTAATTTCCGAACCTCTCCGAAACTGCACTTGCCGATTTGAGCGGCACGCGTTTTCAACAAGTGTCGCATCGTACCTCGCAAAAAGCATCGTCTTCAAAGAAATTTAATTTACTGCGAGCGGCAGTTTCTTCGTTTTTTTAAGTGTTCAATGAATGAAATCCAAAAACGGTTGAGACAATTCCAAAAATCGACCAGGACTTTTTTCACTTGTAACAGCAAACGACGAATTAACTCGTATATTCGCGATAGTTTGTGTAGCGAATTAGCTCGCACATTCGCGATAGTTTCTGTAGCGAAGCTTTTCAATCATATCAAACTTCTAGACTTGATTCCATCTTCTCCGTGAAAATCTTGAACTCTTTCCGAAGATTTTCCCCCTTGCTTTAACAGACAAAACCCAAATAAGTCTCTCGTACGAACAAAGTTTTCTGAAAAATAAAATACTCCGCAAATGAGCAACGCGCGTGTGTCGTCAGATGTCATCACAAATAATGTTTACACACGGAACGAGTCACTCGCATTGTATATTGTAAGTAAACTTATATGTGTGCTGCCTCCATGTTCTGTATTTATTCCAACAGTTTTTGAACAGTGATATTTTTTCTAGCAGCCAGAAATGCAGCTGTTTACTTTACGTTTTAGATCTAAAGTTTGATTACAAAAATGTCGCGACATCGTGCCGCCGGCACGTGAATCAAATAAAATACCAAGTATGCAAATCAGTACATTCGCTTTTTGCGCGAAGCGCAAAGTGGCCGAGAATCCCAGGATGGTTTAATGTTTTCGGTAAATGATTGAACACAAACAAAGTCGAGTTGAAAACCGAAGAAGTGCAAGCGAAAGAATTATTATTTGTCCGTAAAAAGACGAAATATTTGTGGATAACACATATGCAAATTTGGAACAAAATTAATCGAAGCGTGACGCTATGAACACTCGTGAAATCTGACCACTCTCAAAATTCGATCAGAAAAAAATTTCAAGTTATTTTGCATTACTTTGTCTTGTACTTGTTCATCAGTTATACAGACAAAAGAACGAAATGAAACCTTTTTGCTTAACTCTGCACGTTTTCAGCAGGCGTTGCGTGAAATGCTTTTTTTGAACATTCCAATTCCGCTCAACGTGTTTTGTTGTGTTTTGCAAAGGTTTCGATCAAATCTCTTGGGTAATTTGCTTTATGTCCGACAAACAACAACAACAATAGAACTAACAAAGGCAATTAAACGCACGAAGACGCGGTCTTTCAAGAACGCGTGTTTCCCTCGGTTTCGTCTCGGTTTCGTCTCGTGTTTTGTTCGTTCCTCCCGAGGTGGACGCACGGGCAAACCTCGTGCACTGCCCGTGCGTCCACCTCGTGAAAACCGCGGCCGATGTGCATATGATTTCAGGCGGTACTGTATGTGGAGTCAGTGGAGAGCTACGCTTCGACTGCTGTATATTGTGTGGAACGAGACAAAATCGTGTCAATCAAAACACAACAAGATACCTTACCTTCATCAACTCTCACTTTGCAAACGTTTGCCTGTATATACGCCGGCCACGTGTTCAAACGTTCTCTGTGATTCCAAAACCCAGCAGCAGCCACCACAGCCGCCATTTTGTTTATGTTTCTTCTTCAATGCTTCACCGCTGGTCAACAGCAGACTCTAACAGTTGGCCCCAGTTTCCACGCACATTTCTGCGCAGCGTTGGTGGCAGTGTAGATTTTGCAAAACTTGTATTTTGTAACTGCGTGAAATACAGGTTTCTGTACGGCATATACAGGATTGACAAATAAATAACCTGAGAGAAGATGGCCTTTATTTTACATAATCCAGTCTCGGATCTACGAAAAAAAAATTTCTGCGGTGATGCATGAACCAGCGCGCGCGCTCTCCAAGTTGCTTCCGTTCATTGATAAAAAAACATTGCGTAACCAACTGAAGTTACGAGTTTTAAGTTTGTGAGCTTTATTTAAACTCCATAAACTCTATAAAAATCGGAACCGAGCATATATATGTATTTCGATGTTTACGGCGTTACAGGCTCGAATGTTAATTTACCCGCGCAAATTGACCGTTCCAGATTGATGACTCGATAATTACACGTCACGTGTCATAAAGACGCGTGCTTAATAATAAATAGCCGACCTTTTGATTTGAGATCAGTACCGAAATGTTAAAATACCAAGTTTTTCTGGTTTAAATTTTTCAATGGTGGAGGCAGTGATATGCCCTGATGGTGAGCGCGGGTTTAATTCTTAATCCTGTAAATTATATGAGTGCATCGATTATTGACACTGTTGTTTATCCATTTGTTTTTCAGTTTAACTTCCGAGGAATTCAACTTCATAGAAAAGAACTTTATACTTCATTATCACTACTTTTGGCTTTAATTCTTTTTGGTGCGTTAGTTAACGACTTTGTTTCAATTATTAACGTGGAAATGCCTGAAAATTCGACTCACGAATTCACTTTTACGATCCTGGTAAGCATGATAATTAATATGCAAAGAAATATTTTACCCAACACAATGCCTACAAATTTTAATCTTTTTAGAGTTGTTCCTTTTCCGCCAAGCACTACGTGTACAAATAGAGCGAGGAAAATCGCGTTTATTTCCATAGGTCGAAAAATTGTCAGAAGATGTAATTAGGCAACACATTGAAACATGAAATTGCTCGTGTCATTTTAGTCGTTCGATGTAATCGAAATCTGTGGCCATGTATGATTCTGAAGAAGAAAATACAGAAATTTAACTGGTCTACAACTCCGCAAAGACTTAACGTGGACTGTCAATGCAAACACAATAATATCACAAAACTGGAATTAACAATCCATAGAAATTTTTAGGTTTGGTTGCGAATAACGGCTTTGTTTTCCTTGCAGATGGTTAAAATACAAATGTATTTATTCCCATGTTGTCTTCTATCTAGTTACTCCACTGTGCATCCTTTGTACTGGCTCTCCTTGGATTTATATACAATAGTCTAGCAGAAAAGGAAATTGGAACTGGATTAGGAAAAATTTCAGCAGGTAACTTTGATAATTCAGCAGTTTACTAGTCAAGTGACGCCATCACTGTGGAAGCAACACTGAGATATGTGACATTTTTGTTCATTTCTTTTCAGCTTTTAACACGGGTTTATTTATTTCACGAATAATTCTCGAATTAGCCTTCATTGAATTCCGACCAGAAGAAATGTCAACAGCAACGTGATATGGAAAACAAATGCAATGAATGACCATCTTCTTAGGTGAGAAAATCATCTAGTTTTGACTTTGTTGTTGTTGTTGTTTAGCTTTGTTTTGCGTACAAAGACAAGCTAAGTAGCCATATACACAGGAGTTCACGAAGTAAACACGGCCAGTTCAACTTTGTACACCGACATTGTACGCTTTTCAACGACAAAATGCAAGAAACAACACAAGGAACCCAGACGCTTATCGGCTTATTTTATCGTAATTATCAATGTTTTTCCCTTTCGCATGTTTTGGGTGATTTGTCACTAACATGTAGTAATATGTACATGTTAGGGACAAATCACGCAATACAACAACAAAAAGGTCTAAACTAAAATTTACTCTTTTTCTTTCGCAGGTTTAAAATAGTTGGAAATCATTTCCAGTGGGAAGAAAACGCCACTGAAAATAAGTACCGTGGGCACATGCGGATTAATGACTAAGGTTGACTTATGATACGTCATGTTGACTTGTGCTAAGACCACGTGATTCAAGTTGAGGACTTCGAACATAGCAGATATGAATGAGAACGTATTGAACATCCGACAGTGTATTTTTAGATCTTCACTGGACACGAGTTATTAAGATTGATTCACAGTTAAACCATCATGGTTCAACGCTTCGATGAGGGTTTCAGGAACAGATAAAAATTAAGGTTTGCTGTGGACACGAAATCGTTCTCTGCTAAGCAAATTGCAATTGTTCAATGTTGTCTTGTTTTTGAGTTTTATGAGTAGAAATAGTTAGAATTAAAGATTTATACAGTCGTTGGAGGAAAAAGTTCAATTGTTATAATTAGTTCACAGTCCAGTTTGATTTATAGCTTCTAGAAACATGCTTGTGGACCATTCCCAGAACAGAAGAAATAGTGAGTTCGAGGCCTGAAAGCTGGTGAGCCCGGTTCAACGTTTCTAATGCACTTCCGCTCTCGGGTACTACAGATATTTTGTTACAACCCGGGGTTACAACGCAGCAACTGAGAGAAGACGTTCACACTAGAGCAAGGTGCTTCGGAAAAATCACTAGCGAACACAAAATTTCGCTACTTCATGATCACGAGCGATGTGGTCTTTCGAGTTCTTCGTGCACTGATGGTGGGAAACTGAGTACTAAGATCGAGTTAAAGCGGCAAGGTCAAGCCATCGAACGCCAAGAGCTGTTACCCACAGACTCGTCCTGAAATTCGTACGGCCTGCGGCACTACGAGCAGTTCTCTTTTGTCTTGTCCGTCGAGCGTAAGGCGAAAAAGAGCGCGAGTAGAAAAATGGCCGGCAAAAATTTCACCACGACGGGCGCTCGCGTTTTTTTTCTGTTTCACGCTCAACGGTAAAAGACAAAGAAGGTACTGCTCGCAGCCTAAATTTTACCATTATGGCCCTCATTACCGTGTTTAAGACCCAGAGCAGTTGCATGTTCTAAATTATCTTTTCACGTACGTTTTCCTTGTCGACGGTCCTGATTGAAAGCCCCTTTAATTTTGCACGGTCAGGCAAAGAGTAAGCCGCTGTGAGTTCACCACAATTCCACTAATTCAATAATCTCCGACTCAGTTTTTAGGGCCGGATAGCTCCTGGGCTGGGTTTTGCAAATTCGTTCGTCACCTCCGCAGGGGTTTTCCGTCAGAATCGAGTCAGAAAACCGGCTTATTATTCTGCTCTCTCGAATAAAACGCTCTGCAGACAAGAGAGGGGGATCGAGATAAATTTCTAGCCGGTCTGTCTGGATGGTGTTTAGAATTCTTGAAACCTGGGTTATTTGGGCCAGATAATAAAGAAATCATAATAAGATTTCAAGGTGGCGCGAGAACTCAAAACAAACGTAATTGCAAAGGTTGTGGTCGTAAAAATTTTACCCGATTTGGCGCGTGATGCAAATGGAGTCACAATGTGATTCTTTGTACTTTGAAGCAGCATTGTTACATCATATGGGTCCGGTACCTGCAGAAGGAACCCAACTTTCGAATTTAACCAGGCGCCAGTGCAACTAAGCAAACGTGCAGCATACACGAAGCTTTAGGAGACACCTCTCCCCCATTAACTGTTGGAACTAACAAGCTCAGCAATAAACAGAGGAGAGGAGTGTATTTGTTGTGGTTTAATTCTATCCTTGGTTCAAATTTTATTTTTCTTTGTTTTAAACTCATTATCATACATAACCAAAACAAAGGAAAATAAAATTTGAACCAAGGATAAAATTGAACCACAACATGATATTGACTGGTAATTCCGCAATTTTCACAGGCACTTGTCTCCAAATAGACATTCGCAAATCACAATAACGTTGACCTTGAAGGGGAAAATTACTCTTGATTTTTGGCTTCCTGAAACACCTGAAGTAGAAGGTTTCCGACTGTTACCCTTTTTATTGCCAACTCTGACTCGTTCCCAGTCATCTCCAATTTGTCTCTAAACAGTAACGAAGGAAGCGCATAAAGTCGCGCGCGGGGGAAGATGGGAAGGAGGAGGAAGAGGAGACGACGCCTCTCCCTTCTTTCTTCCCGTCGTACCCTTCGTCAAGTAACCGTGCTAGTCTCCCGCGACGACCCGCGACCGCTTTCAAATAATGAGACGACTGGGGACGAGTCGGTTGCCAACTAAATAAATTAGACTACTCGGCTGCGCCTCGTTGACGATACAATCAGCTGACTCTTTCAGTCCTACTGCTAAAACGAACAAACTCAAGATACTTTACAGTGGGACTTGATAAAGTTTATTGCCAGTTGAAATTTTACATCTTTGGAAATACATTTTAAAATAACAAGATATTTAAGACGTAAAGTATTTAGTTCATAAAAAGTTCGTTTGAGAATTCTTCGTGGCAACTTGGCAGGTGCAGAAATAATTCATCATTTATCATGTAAACTATCACCTAAGCCCGGCCCAAAAACATACTTGATTCTAGACAAATGGCAGGAATTTATTGGAAAGTGAGGATGACTAACGATGGCGAGGATGACAACGGATTGCAGCCAGGGGACTAAGCATCAGGGGGAAGTTGGTCTCCTGCAACAGATTGAGCCCGCGGTTTTTCGTCACCTTGGTAATAGTTGCTTAGCAACATGTGCGTGATGCTGACACGGGACAATCTTTGGATTCTTTTTACTTGGACAATACGGAGAGTTGCCAAAACTGACACTTGTTTTTTCCTCGACTACATTGAAAACGCTGTGTCTTGGCTCGGGTTTATTTTAAATTTATGAAAAATGTCGCCGAAACATAAAATCTATATTTTTCTACCGAACGTGCACTTCGTGACAAAACTTTTTAATATTAATTACATGTACCATATCTATCCGAGAAATGTTTTTTTAACTTCTTTTTTTCTAACTCTAAGAGAAAACCATTCTTTACAAGCAGGAGGGAGAGGGGGCGTGAAGAATTTCAAACCCTGGGGAACTCTTCTCACCAAGGACTTGCCATTTCCTCTTGTGCAAATATACAGCACCAAGAATTGATGTGGGGAAGGGATGTGGTGTTAAGCTCTAACATTCCTTGCTACGCTAGTTTGTCTTCTCTGGCCTCCATTCGATAAGTTCTACTTTGGCCTGAGCGATTCATGCGCTTTATATTCTTCCACCTTGGACTCTTATATTGGGATTCGCCATAGGGTCCAGAAAAGGGTCTTTATCCGCCATTCCTCGTCCAACGCGCGTGAAGAGCACGACTATGGTGGTGAAGGCGAGGACAAACACTATCAACATGACGGTGGTTCGTTTTAAGGAGGCGTTTGGATCCTCGGGTCCAGGCTTTTTGGATCTTCGAGACCTGGAAAATGATATTATATAATAAAATAAGTGCCGATGCTAAACTGCTATACTCGCCGGCGAACAGGCTCCCTTGTGGGGTAAAGGGCGAAAATAAATTGACGAGCAAAGCGAACGGAAACAACAACAACAACAACAAAGCTGAGCATGGCTCCGTCTGCTTGCCGATTATTTTTCGCTATATACCTCTCTAGGAAGCCTGTTGGCAGACTACTGCAATATCTGTAGTTATTAAATTAGCCATGATATATATTGCAATTCCTAAGCTTGATTGGTTTACAGGCCATGCATGGTGTATGAGCTCATATATCATGGACTATAAACATGGTAGGTTAGAACAGCCGGGAAGCTCAAATATTGTAGTTCTTTGGATGTTTTTAATAAAACAACTATTCCACTCGCACTTATAGCCAACTCGGCGTTACGAGCCTTGTTAGCTATCTACCATCTCGTATCCAATGCGCGCTCGTGGAATAAATGTTAAGTATAACGTGACCAACAATATTGCTAGTGCGCATCTCCTGGATGGGGTGGGGTAGGGAAGATAGTGTAGTGTAGTGTAGTTTAGGGTAGGGAAGGGGACGTTGGATAGAGGTCTTGCCAAAGAACATAAAAATAAATGTCCTCAGCCAGAGAGTGATTGGCCACTGTTCCCACCAACAGCAGATCAAGATATAATCTCTCCTCTCTTCTAATCTCTTCGGAAGATCCAAATTAAATCAAACACACAGGTTATGAAAATAACGGCACTGATCAACAAAGGTTTTCTCCTAAGCATCTTCTAACTAGTACTAATCTATACATATTAATGATACCAGTAAGAATGTGTACAATGCTCACCAGAACCACCTTGTGAACCAGTCTATAGCACCTCTTCTTTGGTATTTGTTCTCATCATGATCATAAGGAATGCTATCCACTGCTTCACGAGTGTTGAATATCTTTCTTGAAACTGTACCTGAAGGATGAACAGATAAACAAACTGAACAACCTGATGTACAAAAGAGAAGATTTCATTAAAAAAGCACACAAACAAAACAAAACAAAACAAACAAGAGTGCATAATAATCAGAGCTTAAAGGGGCAGTCCTGCCAAGATTTAGTGCTACTTGAAAATCCAATAAAGGTGTTGGTATTAGTTGGAAATCCACTAATAGTTGCCTAACCTTGCTAAAACGCACTGTACTGTTCACAAAAGTTACATGTATTTAAAACTGGTGTGGCTGCGGACGGGTAGGAAAAGAGTAGTCTAAAACTTGAAAGTGTTGGGCCGACATTTTTAAGTTTGTTCTCTTGCTCTCTTGGAGAGAGTTGTATAAAGGTTATTTTGTTAATCAGTGAGTGGACCTTTACAGTGCGACTACTCAAACCGGGGCACCCTGAACAAAATTAACCAATCACAGTGTTAATTGAAAACAACGGATAGGGACTTAGTTTAGCAACAGAACAATAACGTTGTAGGACGCAAACAACCCTAACCCAAAAAAAATGTCCCCATCCTTAGTTTTCAATTAACATTGTGATTAGTTAATTTTGTTCAGGGTGCCCCGGTTCGAGTAGTCGCACTGTAAGATTCTAGCATAGTTTACACAAAAACTTAGAAGACCTCTCGTGATACTGCCACTTTAATAGAACTGCCACTTGCTTGCAGTATCTTTCACATTGGGGCATGGCCCCTCACCAGCTTATAACCACCCAAAATGTTGCCCAAGTTAATGATCGTTAAATAATTTTAAGGAAAATTTAAGGATCTCCAACTTACTAGGTTTGTCTGAGCGAGCATGAGCCTGCTGTGGGGGTGGTACCACAGTATTCTGTTGTCGTACATCCACTACATGATGATCTCTGGTTGATCTGAGCTCCGTTTTAATACTTAGTGGGGTGGTATAAGGAGGGGATTGACTGGACTGAGTGACTGGGTATGAGCTAGGGTTAAGGGCGTGGTCAGTCTGTCCATTTGTAGCTGCTGTTCTGTGACTGTCTGTCACTTGAGAAACTAAAGAGAAAAAAACACAAAAATTTGGAAGGTCTCAGAAAAATGCTGCTATCTGAATTCACTTTTCAGAGTTTGGGAGAGGTTAGCAGGCTTTTAGCCAGGATTTAAAAAGTGCGTGTCCAAAACTCTTTATAAGGCCTGACTCTATCCCCATAGGAGAGCCTGAGGAGCATGCAAGGCGTTTTTCTGCAGTTTTGAGTGCAAAGGTATCTGAAGATTTCCAATTTGCTAACAAACTCTGTACACAGTTATTCATATTTATTTTCTCTGAAAAGTGGCCGTCCATAGGACTTCTGGAAAGCCTGGAGGTTAGAGCATTGGACTCGGAGTTCATGCCTTGGCTAGGGTCATGTTTTTGTGCACAACAGGTTTTACATTTACAGTCAGTACCCCTCTTCAACTTCAGAAGTGGTAAGTAAACTGGTCAAAATTCTGGGTTGAGGTAACATGCAATTGTGAAGCGACGTTATGTGCTGTGTGGCATGCTGAATATTGCTGCATGTAGGCTTGATAACAAATGATAAAACAACATCTTTTAAATTTGTCCACTGTTAGCGTGTTCACACACGACAATGTTGTGCCAATAGTGGATTTGAGGTAGGCTTAAGTCCAGGTTAATTCATTTGTTGATTATTACCACTGAGAAACTTTGGTTTTCACTCATTTTTGCTGTGATTTATGTCTGGTAAATGCCATTTACCAGGCAAAATACAAGCCCAAAACAAGCAAGGTCCTTCTTGATTTAGTTAGCATATACATGTTTTCGCTGGTCATTGTTCATACAAACAAAAGGGTTCTTTTGTTTTGGCTTCATGAAAACCATTGCGAAGAAAGCTGCTTCAAAATTCGAAGTTTTTGGCTTATGTTATTTCTCAAAAATGAAATGCAAACCAGCAAAAAAAAAAACTTGAGTAAAAGTAAGCCCACATACCAAAATTCAGCTATTTTTGAGCACTTTCAAAAATGGCTGAAAAACCTAGGTGTTGTTCTTGCTCCTGGCGCTTCAATTGTACATTTGACATTCACTGTCACCTTTTGAACTTACCAATATCAGCTTCATGTCTTGATACACTAGTTTCAGAAACTGCTGAGCTGGATATGCTGGACGCTGGCACCTGATCAGTTGAAATAGAAAATCACAATTTATTTTATTTGTAGTCACTGGAAAATTAATTAAAAGTACTCTTTGTCAGACCCACACACATTGCAATAGCGATAAATAGTTATATGTAACTTACCACAGGGAGCCCAAGACCAACACGAGCCCAGGGTGCATTGGCTAGCATCTGCCTCAACTGGTCGGCAACTGGAGAAACTTGCTTCTCTGGAGGAAACACTGATGACTGGAAAACAAAAATTGCGTCAAATTCACATTTTCACTTATGGAAGCTGAAACTGACAAAGCCATGATCTTCAAAACCTACAATTGAAATTGAATTTAGAAGAGTTTGCTTGCAGTGTAATTGAGGAGGATGAAAAAACTAAGAGCAAGGCAGAAAACAACAGCAAACATGTTTGACTGGAATTACCCATGACATTTTTCAGATTGTAATGCATGTTTCAGCATTCATGTAACTCTTGTAATTATCAGTGACATCTCTAAGGTATAAAAATGTGAATTCAAATCTAATGAATATTCTGTAATGACAAATTATACATTAATTATGCCAAAACATAAATTAGTGAAAAATATCACATATACACCACACAACAAGACAGTTGTTTCTTCTAGAAATGTAAATAGTTCCTTCATTTTCATAAACTATTGGAATCTGTTAGTAGATCTCGACTATGGAATAGCACCGTGAGGGTTTGTTGAGGAACATCATCTTGTGTGGCTGTAGAGGCCAATCCTAGACACTTAAACTAACTTCTAGTAAAAGTAGCAATAATGATAGAATGCAAGGAGAAACACAAAGTTGATCACACACCTTACAGTTAGGGCAAGTGTACCCAGCAGGAGCTGTGTTAGTTGGAAGACTTGCCGCATAACTATTTAGACAAGCCCAATGAAATACATCTGAAAACAAAAATGGAGGAAAAAATAGTTCTTTGGAAAGGTTAACAAACTTGCTTGGTTCCAAAAATTGGGTTCCTTCCATCTTCCCGCTCATGAAAATTGGATATGTTGTGGTTCAATTTTATCCCTGTTGCAAATTCTATTTTGTTTTAAACTCGTTATCATACACTGTACATTACAGTAACTACTTCTACTACTCAGTCATCTTCCTACATGGGCGCACATAAGGCCTCTACCAGAGAGCGCCGCTGGTTTTGTACATTACCATACCCAAACACAAAGGAAAATAAAGTTTGAACCAAGGATGAAATTGAACCACAACAGATATGCATGGAACATTATTACTATATGTGAAATAAACTATTGCAGTTACATGAACTATGGCTGTGGCCACACTTGGCGAGTTAACCAGGTTATTTCAAACTCCAGGGTTATCAAAATGTCGGATGTGGTTGCATATTTGGAGAGTTAACAGACTCTTAACCAAGTTAGCGGTTCCCATGGAAATTAATCAAAGAACAATAGATTTTTTGACCAGGATAGGTTAGTTCTAAACCACCCTTCTGGGTAGTTTTGACCAGGTTAGTGGTTTCTTATCAGATTCAACTGTTGTTTTACTTGTCAAATATGTCTATCATCACCAAAGATGATGATAGACATAATGATGATGTCAAGAAACACATGTATGTAAACAAAACTGGTGCCTTACCAAAGCAAATTAATCTGACAACTTCTCCTTCTGCTAAACTTCCATTACATAAAGTACAAACTGGATTGTAGTCACTGTCTTGAAGCCAGTGTAGATATGACTTTACTATACACTAGAAAAATGATAGAAAATGAAAAGTAATTAAAAAACTCATTAATAATTCATAAAGAAAATACAAAAGAAATTAATGTTTAATGGTGTCTTTATATCTGATAAGACACAGCTAAACTTTATGTCCAATTTTCTTGGCCAAAATAACCCGAAATTTAATAATTATTAGTGCAAGAATGAGTTGATCTACATCAGAAGATTTTGAAGCCGTTTAATAAATTCACAGTTCATGTTTAATCAAGTCTAAAACACTCGGCTGTGCCTCGTGTTGTAAACTTGATAAAACACTGCTGCTCATTTTTAAAACATCACTTAATTATATATCTAATATACTTATAATTACTTGTAATATCAAACACAGACTACAATGTTTGGGCAAAACAGTTTAAGCAATGACTAGCTTGAAGCTAACATGGAGTGATCTGAAAGCCGATACGCTAAACCCGCTGAAGGCTAGCCCTAAAGGGGCATGTTCTCCATAGCAATTAGCAATCATCACCCATGGTGATCCTTGTACAACTAAGGATTTCATTTGAGGACGAGCAAAAAAACTGGTTGGTTGAAAATAAAATGTGCCAGATATAATTTTTCTTTTAAGAAACATGGTAGCCACAGGAAAATTTGTAGTATAGGCGATCAAACATTTGGCATTATTGAAACTCCATGGATTGAGTTCCACTGAGTTCAGTAAATCAAATTAAATTAAACAAGGAACTTTCTGCTGGTTCAATTGCTGAACCAATCAGAAATTGAACACAATCAAACAAAATCCATCTTTAGCGTTCAACTGGCAGTTTGGTTGTAAGGCGAACACCAACGTCCACCACTTACAGTATGACTACTTCAACCAAGGCCACCCAAGCAAATTCTTTGCAAATTAACAATAAATTTTTGACAAACAAGTGATCCAAGCAAGCTGCAAACCGCAGAATCAACACATTTGTGACAATTTGTATCGTTTCAACACACAAATGCTACAGGTCAATTTGCAAAGAATTTGCTTGGGTGGTCTTGGTTGGAGGAGTCGCACTGTAAGCTTCAAGAAAACTACATATAGTATATTATTCAACAGCCCTTTTTCAGCAATCAACAGTTCGTAACTTGAATGTTCAACTGTATTTAATTGCCTAATGTATTGTTTTTGTGAGTTTGATTGCACATGATAATCAAACTCAATCAAACTAGATCCATAGTGCCTATGCTGGGCAAATGGTAACAAGGCATGGCAGCAACATTTTATGTTGTGTAGCTTTACTTATATTCAGATATTTTATTTTTAAAGCACTTTGGATCATTTTAAAGTTTTGCATCACATGAACCCATCATGGCTGCAAGTAGTTGCAAGTGGAAATGAATGAGTCAAAACGAAGCATCTTGTATTTTTGTACACTTCGTCAATTAAGATGTTCCTATCACAAACAAAAATTCCAAGGAACCTGGTTTTCTGGAAATATCATTTGTTAAGTAGAGTAGAGCGAAAGATCAATGAAAAACTCTCAGTTAAAGTAAAAAAGTCCTCAATCCTCCTACACAGTACTAGGTCGTGGCATTGGGACATTCCATTTTTTATCCGCACCCCCCGTAAGGATGGCGGGTTTTTGCAAAGGGGGGTTCGGATTTTGTCTTCAAAGAAGCCGACAAAATTCGGACCCTTCAGAAATTTTTTTCAAAGGTGCCGACAAACAATCAACCCTTCAGATTTCATTTTTCAAAGGGCCCCGACAAAAAATTGAGGGTTCGGATTCCTGCCATCCTTAGCGGTGGGGGGGGGGGGGGGGGGGGGGGGGGGGTGCGGATAAAAAATGGAACGTCCCATTCGTATGTCATGTGAGAAACATTCTTTATTTTCTGAATTTGCACATTTGCTTCCAAAATCCCAGAAATTGGTTTGAAACATGTGGAAATTCCGAATCATACAGACTGGCAACAAAAAAGCTCACATGTTGAGCAACGATGTTCAAAACTGCATTCTAAACAGCGTGAAACACGCAATCTTACAAATTATATAAGCTTACATGTACGTTAACATCCTACATGCAGTTCATTTACAAACGACTCTCATTGAAAATAATATCATGGCTCAAGTCAAGATTATTTACACTTCACTCCTTTCTGCAATACACTGGCCAGTGACATATTCATTTCAATGTTCAAAACAGAACAAGAATGAAACATACACCTCAATAATACACTTACTTTAGGGTGGTTTGCAACCAGGCAGTGTTCACAAACATTCACACGATGTTCAAAGCAAAACTGTGTAGTAACCTTCTTCTTAGGACATTTACATAATCCCATGATTATTCTCCTTCGATAAAACTTTCATATATTTTTTAAAAGCTAAGAATGGGACAAATTTTCCATGCAATTTTTCTCAGCTTCCCTGCCACGTCGCCATAGCTTACCAGCCACTTTTTGATCCACTGGATAGCTTCGTAACCTAGCCTTCAAGACATCACTCGGTACCAGGCTTTTGCCGCACTTGATTTTGCGATATCTCGGGGTTTGTCACAGTCTCCTTCGCAGCCGTTTTTGGGCTCGTCCGCAATGTTCCCTCCCCCACCACCGGTGTTGGTGGGGGAGAGAGCGTCGCGTGACGAGCCCAAACAATGGCTGCGAAGGAGACTAGGTTTGTCAGGGTCCAGGTTTGACCGAGCCGAGAGCGCCAAGGGACTAGGCTGCGTTTTCGGCAGGTGAGATTGAACGCCGGCCATAAAAAAATACTTTCTATTCTTGCAGTCGCCACGAATAGTTCTCTCAGATTGCCACATAAAAAAATATGTGAAGTGTAATTACATAAACCACGTGCTTGAGTGAGCGAGCGAACATTGTGAATTGGCTCATGTTGAGGCCCTATTCCGTCAGGGGGATAGATATTCTCGAATCCCCTTGTTAAATATCCCGTATCCCATTAATTTTTCTCCCAAATATCCCGTATCTTTACCCAAATATGCCGTACCCCTAAACCCTCTAATTAAGATCAATTAAGCCTCCATGTTGTTGCGTCTAGGCGAGTTTTGTGGGCAGTTCAGTGAACGTCCTTCTTGTGTGGTTGTGTTATTGCTCGAGTTTATTGCAATAGCGTGTAGCCTTTTATACCATAAGTTGTTCTAGCTCCATGGTTCACGATTGTTTGTGGAGTAAGCAGGGAACCTGTTGTTCAGTTAAGTCGAAGGAGGCGGACATTTTACCCTAGGGGTACATAGAGTCGCATAGTCCCGATGGAGATTGACGCGCGTTCCATGGCAAAAATTAATGCTTCGCGACTAGATCTTCCTTGACTAGAACCACGTTCGTTTGTCAAAGCTCGTTCATATTTATCGCGAAGATCTAAAGTGAGATCATATAACCTATTAGATAAGAACCCAGGGACCATGCTTTAGGACTCTAGGGCCTAATCCTATTGAAAACCAAAGCCGGAGCTTAAGGGTCCAAGACATAAACAAGGCTTCCAGGAATCGTTTCGGTATTACCTCAGGGTCCTAAGAAACAAACATTGACATTTGTGTCTGAGCTTCAGAATTGAAAATTCCAGGCTGTAAATCTGAACTTTCAGAATTCCACTATTCCAAACTGACCCTCCCTCCCCCCCGCCTTGTAACCCTTTCAATAAATTGATTACAGCTCTATGTTTGTCCCTAAACCAGACTGTTCCCCGTTGGACTTTTCCAATCCATATTTTGAAGAAAACGCACAAAATTGTACTTTCAAGTCATAAATATTTATTTTCCTTGAGCTGTAACAGCCCTTTCCGAGTTTAGGCCTCGATATAGTAAATATTTGCAATGTAATAAATTATTAATATTCACATCAATAAATAAATATTTAGTATAAAACTGTACAATATCAATTGTTCTTCTGGGAACTGACTTATCTGTACATGGTACTTATATACATAACGTATACACTTCTTTTGAAGTAACAAACTGGGCTCGTGATCACTGTTTTACTATTGTAGTCTTACTAAGTTTTTCAGGGAATTCAGCTAGGCTAATTTTAAAGACCAGCACTCTTTAACAAAGTTTTGTACTGACTTACTTCGACAACGGAACTATTAGTGTTTCAGGCTAATTTGTTATATTAACTGCGAGCGTTTAAAACAGCCAGGTGATAAGGAAACATGTGATAAAGACCAGAAGGTTTGGTAGCAAGCCATAAGCTGATCCCACTGGATTTATCTCAACCAATGGGTTGGAACATCCCATCCAATAAGACGCCACATCTCTCGGGTAAGGATTGACAGTATCTTCTAAGACCTTCACTTTATCGTCGTCGAAGGCATAATATTTGCTTCCCTTGAAAAAGTATGACCTGCCATTCTTCCACTGAAACGCTGCATCGATATCGCTGGGAATTCCCTGCCAGGCGGAAATATCCCTGGGGTATCCGTCATCGATCTTTCCTCGTGTTCTGTCGTAGCGCCAATAGTTGGAGCCCTTGAAGAAGTACGTTTTGCCGTTTCGTCTCCACTCCAGCGCAGCGTCAATATTGGCGAGTTCCTCGGGCAGGCCGATTTCCTTGATGTCAGCAGGGCCATAAATTTTATCCTTGTTTTTGTACACCCAGAACCTAGATCAACAAGAAAGAATTCAGTTAGTTTAGCATGCCTAATTTGAAAGCGATACATTTGAAATTTTTCCTGTCAGTTGAGCCAGAAAACTGAGGGAATCTCTCCTACAAGGGGAACCGTTTGGGTAAGATGCTATATAGCTAGTCGAAAATTAAGAACAAAATTTAAACTCAAGTGGTTCATGGTTGTAATTACGTTCCAGGCCGAATGAATTGGGTAGGACATCCACAAAATTCAGTTGTAACAAGAGAAAATCATCATCTTACCTGTTTCCTTTATGGAATAACGTGTGCCCGAAGGACTTGACAGTATATGCAGCATCCATGTTTTCTTCCAAGTCAGGCCAGTAATCTTTGATCTCAAATGGACCAGCCGCGCCTCCCACATCCTTGATCTCCCAGAAATGCTTTCCACTGAAAGCGTATGTTTTCTGATTTGCAGTAGTAACCATGGCATCCGGTTTGACATTACTGCAAGAGTTAGGTGTGGGGTTTGGTGGAGGAGTGGCTGGTTCAACGTTTGGAAGACCTGTGTAATTTTAGAAAGTAAGTTATTAGTTTTCTAAAAAAGAAAATGGTTACAGCAACGAAGAAAGGAGACTTTACTTTTGTGAAAATTGCTTACAGACAAAATTAAAGTCACTGAAATTTTCTCAACGCAGACACTGTGATAGAAACAAGATGATGTCAAATTTGAATCTTAAAAAGGTTAAGTGTTGACTTACCGTATAATTGCTGGATTCCTAGTATGTCGTCACTATCCAGTTTATGGTTAGGGTAATATCCCGGATAATAAGCAAACATAACAGAGTAAGGGTGATACGTGTGGTCAAGACCAAGACTGTGCCCAAGTTCATGCACAGCCAGCCACAGCAAGTCCACTCCATTTCCGCCATTAACAGCAAAGGTGTCTTCATCGTCAAAATGTACGTCACCAGCAAGGTCTTCATCTTCAGCTCCAGGGAAGAACGCGTGCGCTAGTTCGCCACCTGGACCGTCCGCTGGTCTGGTATCGCCATGGTAACCAGTCACGAACTTTATTCTGATGTCAGGGCGCATGTCTGGGTTGTCTTCCCGCTTGATTGTTAGACCGCTGGCGTTTGACCACATGTCAATGGCTTTGGCGATTGTGTTGTCCACGTCTTCTTTTGAGAGATCGGGTGTGTAGTTTTCGATCCTGTAGGTAAGTTCCTGTGAGACAAAACAAGCAGAAAGAACTGGTTAACTAGTGTGTAATGACTACACAATTTTTTTTATTACTGAATTGCCGAATCGAATGCTCTTCTTTTGCAAATCAGCGACTTACGTTTTTCATCCATTTCGATCCTTGGAGGGCGTATCTTCGCTTCCGTCGAGCATTGTCCGAAGGTCCGAAGTCCGCCAGCCCACATCTTTTGGCTTTTACCAGCGCTAATGTTTTGGGGTCAGAGAAGTCTCCGGTCTCTTCGTAACCAGCAAACCGTTGCATTTTCCTTACGGCGGCTTTAAATTCTTCCATTGAGGTCACTTTTCCGATTCTGTGATTCGGGCTGGTCAGATAACCGTACTTTGTGAGGTAATCCTGTTGGCAAACGATTTAAACTCGTAAGTTGTGTAAAACCTCTCAATTCGTCTGTTTTATTCTTAGTTATGCCGGCACCAATCGTTTGAATTGCAAAATAACGTTATTTAACTGAAAACACAAAGACTCGTCAGTGCTCAAGAACAGTGCATATCCGATACTCTTTTGAAGTTCCGTATAGTCGCACACACCCTTCGTTTCGTTCTGGTGTCATGTAAGAGCACGTTTTTTTATATTCCACGCGTCGCATGTTCCGGATTGAGCTTAAACACATCCAAAGGGTCACGCTTGAACAGAACGAAATCGAGTAATCTTTAATTAACTGTCCGTGCTTGGATTAGGAAGATTTATAGAACAATAGTTCCTATTCACATTTCGTGTCAACTTGAAAAGAACCCCGTCAAAAACAAGTTTCGCTATCAATGCCAAGGCAATATCGTTGACGAGTGATGAACAACCGATCAACAAAGTACAACAACTGTATGACTGTGCGCGTGCTTTTTTTTAGGTCAATGAACTGCTAATTGCTTTCCCTGTTGGTGTCGTCTCTTGACGCACGAGGAGTTATTTTGTTTGCTTTAAAGTAAGATATGCAGCACAGCACTGACAAAGAGCTCAAACTCACTATCTCGGGTCGAAAGAACTTTTAGTTCAAAGCGATATCTGCCGCGGAGGTTGAAGACTATAACCTCAAAGACACGAAAGTCTGCTTTTTTAATGTAATCGCTTGTGTATGTCTAGCGGGACAAGTGAATTTTACTCACCATAAGTTCATATTCTCTCGCAGGTTCAACTTCAGGGTCCACGGGTATTTGAATGATCGGCTTTCCACTTGCAAAGGTAACAAACCCTGTTACGGCAGTGATTGCTAACAAGAGCGAGATAATTCTTACTTCCATGCTTGAGGCTTCAAATCAGCTGGCAGATTCCAGTTGGCTAGCTTTCTTCTTTTCAGTTCAGTTTGTTGTTATATGGGAAGGTCTTCGATGAACTGTTGAAGTCGCGTGAATCGCACTCTTTTTATACCCTAACCCTGGTGTTGATTAAATCTTTTGACGTAAGCGATGACGACACGGGGCTTGTCTCAGGAATTCCGTAAGCGGCCGTAAGCACGTTGTTCCGAACCATTTCCTTTGCAGTAAATAATCCAAGTAAATTCACCGCAAATGTGTTCCTTGATTTCACAAAGTCGAAGATCGGTGTGTGTGCTTTTAAGACCACATTGTCGGAGAGAATGGTATCTTACAAAAGAAAATGCACGGAGTTTGCAACCCACGGGTTTGTAACAACGCACTTCACGATGGACGGCACAGATCAGATGACATTAATTAGCGACGAGCTTTGTTGCTAGGTGACAAAAACACTCAGACGATGTAGATCATGCGTCAAAGTCTAGGTCATACAAACTCTATCTTGTCGCCACTTTGACAACTGCCGCCAGGTTTCTTTTGTCGATTTAACCCAGCCAGTCAAAACAATCTGTAAAAGGCTAGAGGAGTTTATATTGTACAATCGTTACTGTCAAAAGGTATAAAGCTATCCTTGTTTCTCTAGACACATGTGTGGGTGAGCGTGACGCACGGAGAAATTTACACTGTGCATCTCAAGCTGTTATTGTCTTCATTGTTTGAGGTGAAACGGGCTTGTCTTTGCAGAGGACTTGTAATTCTATTTTTTTTTCCACAGAGAAAAAGAGCTTTGTACAAAAAGGAGTGCCAACTGAATCTTGTTTTAGAGAACTGCTTTAAAAAGGAAAAAGGAGGAAAACGGCAGGACCAAAAACGCGCTTATTGATGCTAAAACTGCCCCTGTGCGGTCTACCACCGTGTCCTCGTAACCGTTGCGCAACCGACGAAACTGCTCATGTCACTGACGGCATAGTCACAAACGGCTGAACCAGTATCCTTCATTACCCGTTTTGGATTTTAGGAACTGGGTGATTGATTTAATAGATTGCTGTATCATTTCCTGGATAGGTCCTGCCCGTGCACGGCAAAGCAGCATTGGACAAATGAGCAGCGAAAGATATCCCTTAAATTATTTCATTGACGCTTAGCTGAGTTTCTCGATATTTCGATATTGATTACGCAAATCACAAATTATCACAATTTTGTTCTACTATCTAAAATCAATCAACCGGATTGAAAGAAAGGGAGCGTGCAGTACGTGACAAAGTTAATCCCAGTCGATCGATGAAATATTCATCCGGTCCTTTTGAGTCATACACAACTTCTCTCTAGCTAAAAAGACTGAGATTTGATCTCAGAAATGAAAAAACATGATAAAATACAGCAGGAAAATGTCAATAAATCTGCAATAAGTCTGTTTTAGCAATTTTGGTCTCTTTAATGACCAAAAGTTTAGCAAATTTTGTACACTAAGCTGTGCAGTCGTGAACGCAACTTCTTTAAGACTCTGCCGAAACAAAAAAACAGCAAAGAAGGAGGAAAAAAATCAAATATGTAAAATACTTCACTCTGAGAGAGGATATACAAAATGTTTCTGATGACGGTTCGTGACAAATTAATAAAACATGTAAAAGACAAATAGCAAATTAACCTTTTGCCACTTGAATGTTTTTTATTGATATCGATAATTAAATTGACCAGACAGATTAGCCGGTTCTTTGTCGCGGCTTCTGGAGTTAGCTCCCGTCCATACAATACAGCTAGCAAGTTCTTCTGAGGTCTTGAGCATGCAATTACTAAGTGGACAGCAAATACCCAATAATATCAATTCAGGCATCATGTAAACTGCATAATGGAGGCCAAACTTGGGGGTGTCGAATCACGGTAAGTTCGAGACTTTGCGAGACGGCTAGATCGACCGATATCTTTTTCTGCGAGCCCGAGACTTTTTTATCCTTGCAAAAGAAATTGAGGCTCCGGGAAGGCGTTCCAAAAAAAAATTTGAGACGGCAAGACCCCTGAAATTATTTTGGCTCAGCGCGCATTTTTGGGCTGACATGTCGGTCCCGGTGCAACGAGCCTTGCAGACACCAATTCGAGCCACACAAATAATCCAATAAAATGCGCGACCTTGAGCTCTTTTCCTTTTTCCCGAAGAAAAGAATTTACTAAGGCATGTCATGAGATTATCAGTCGAAACATTTTTGATGCAACGATTAAGAACTCACTTGGTCACGTTTTCTGAATTTCCTATTGGTGTAAATAACACTAATTCCTATGAGATCACGTCTTAGGCGCAATGCACGTTTCATAGGCCATTGACACGAAAGGGAAGCTTAAGTACAGATACTGGACTGGGCCACGCTTTCGGCCTGCGCCGTTTAATTTCTAACAGAGTACCATTTCCTATCGACCAATATTCGGAAGCAGTCAGGCTGTCTCGTATGAGGTTTTGGCTAAGTGAGTTTCAAAATAAGCGCAAACTTCTGTAGAATGAATGGAATTCTTGGGGTGAAATTGCGCAGGATTTAGATTTTCAAACTTGCTTTTACGAGAAAGGAGAAACGCGAGAAATCTTAACGGTTTGGAAATGAGTATTTAAACACCAACTAACATCAGCAAGGACTTCTATACTGTGAAATTGTTTAGCAAGATCTGGTACTATGTACGTGCATGAATATCACATGGAAAATTTTCCGCTCTTTTTCCTTCCTCTGCTCATGTTTAGTGGGAGTCACCGTTGAAGAACGTTGATTCTCGCTCGCACAACCAAGCTACAACAGGAAGTGTTTTTGGATTATATTAAATGGAACAAATTCAAATTCATTTTTAATCTTCGGATTTTCGTAAGCGAACTTTAAGCTGCTTGGAGAGCTGATCAGGGTGCGTGTGTAGCTCTCAACAGCAAATGCGTGCAAGCAATCTATAGTATCCACTTTCCACAATCAGCCGTAATTGCCTTTGTCCACTGAGTTTCCTGTTTCTCGTTTTTTTTTACTATGTTATAATGCGATTTAAATTTGCCCTTCTAAATTATCTGTAAATGATAGGGCAAAGTGGACTTCTAATCCGATCATAGCATCTCACTGAGTGATTGACGACAAGCCGAGAGTTAACGAGAGTTTGATCGAATAGTAGCTGCAGTGGGCAACTGATGACCTTAATTTTCCCCTGGGCTCGTGTCATTGCTTCAGTTTCAGCAGCCCTTAGCAAGGAAAGAATATTCGTAGAAAATCAATGTTCTCTTTTGAAGACTACGTATTTTATTGAATTCAAATAGCATTTGACTAAAATATTTGCCAGTTTTCGATCACTGTAGTTTGCATTGATTTTATCGTTTGTCTCGTTGATCTTTCGTGAAATAAATCTTTATCGGCCGTTTACTGATGAATCTCTAATGTTTCAATCAGTTTGGAAACTAAATCATCAATTCAAAAAGAGGGATTTTGTTTTTATTAGCTGAATATAATTTTTTACGGAAATATTCGCTTCAAGGTTTCGGGCACGTAACCCTTGTGCCTCCTGCATGTACTTAACCTGCGGACATACGCTATTTAGTATTTAGGTTATCTGATCTGACAGTTTGTTAAGAGAGATATTGACCACTCCGAGTCCATAGTGCATGTTTGATTCAAGGGCTTTTATGTAATTTATTCACGTAAGTATTATTATTGCCCCACTAAAATACCAAAATATACCAACATACAGTGACGGTTTAGCTTGCCGTTTCTCGGTGATATCAATCGCTAGATATCATCATAGGTAAAATTTAAAAAGAACTTTCCGCGTCTCCATGCAGGTTATTGCGGAAATATTTATGATCACTTCTCTGGACAAGTGCCATTTCGGGTGGGGCTCATGGTAGTTGTCATGTGAGTGGAGAGAAATTCTGAACCGGCTCAGCGTTGCATTACCCATTTTTCGTTGTTACTCGTTTGTATTGAAGATGCAACTGATGGAATAAATCGCCAAAAGCCTTCTTTTTATTTAGTCACTGCATATGGTGCATTTCGTACTAGAGATGACTGAGCACATGAGTTGAGAAATGTGTCGACTTGAACTTGATCGGCACCGCCGAGTTCACTGAATGTCCACTTACACCATTATTATGTTCAACTGAACACTTGTATATGGTATATATGCAGTAAAAAGGGCGAAGGGCGTTTTTAAAATTTTCAAACCAGCCAATCAATTTACCATAGTCCTAAAGCCGAAACCTCTAAAATGAAAGAGATTTTTTATGAAAGAGGTCTAATTCTCTGTTACGTCAGTATCGAATGATTTTAGACGTGGTACGTACAAATTCAAAACGGAAAATATTTTCACGTCAGTTCGGTTTTCACGGGGCTGATCAAAGAATCGATGACACTTACTGTTAATCAGCTTTTGTGAGCTCATTTCTGAACTTAATCGGACTTGCAAACTTCATCCAATTAGTTCTACTGTACATAGGCATTATTAAAGTTCACTCACTCACGAACAATATTCCGACAGATATCGAACAGTTTGTTGATTGATAATGTATTTGCGAAGAAAACGTTTCTTGTAGAATTACATGGATCAAGACCAAGTTTACGATCTGCATGACGCTGCCCAAAGCTCAGTCAGGTGAACTTGTTATGAATGTACCAGAAAAGGTTTAATAAATTTTTAATGACTGATACGTTTAACATCCTAAGTATGCAGATCATACCATCAGCACAAGTGAAAGTCAGCCTTTGCCATCCAAAAGACTTCACAGCTAAGACGAGAAGTGGGGTCACTAATCAACATCAGGCCTCGAGAGTAAAAATTTTGTGGTTTCACTATTAAACTGAATTCCCTTCATACTGCGGAACATCTAATCAGTCATTATTTTTGGCCGGTATTAGTTAATGCATACTGACCGCCGACCTCGTAATAATATCGGATGGTAAATCAACAAATATTGATTCCTTGCACAACTCTTGTTTAGAAGTTTGGGGGAGACGTTATCAAATATGGAATGTTACTCGATTTTAACTATCACCAATTAGACTCAAGAAAATTAGTGTACGGGTATCTTCTTTATATAACAAAGTGAATTACTTAAGTCTGGATGTTCTTGGACAAACAATATTAATATGTCCAAATATTGTTTTTCTATAAAAAAAAACCACATTGCTCAGGAGAACTCTTCAGTATGTCGTAACTGAGTCATACTAAAAATTAAAGAGAACTGGATAAGCAAGAACCTTGAAATACAACGGGAATGTTGCTATCTGTTACGGCCGAATAGAGGATACATTTTATTTGCAGATGATAATTATTTACTGACCTAAATATTTCTGATTTTTTTTGTTGCTGATTCACTGTTTTGTTTGCAGCGGACGTCAGAACAATTGAAAAGTAAGCGCCCATCATTCCGCGCTCTTCCGCACAGAACTGCGTCAATTGAGAAACTGTTTTCGTTGCATTTCTCTTGCGTTTAAAAACAGTCCATGTTTTGAGTAAAGGAATCTAATATTGATGGAGTATCCGGTCCCATGGACATTTCTTGCAGCAGTTGTGTGTTTAGTGTGACGTCAAAGAGAGTAACAGAGTTTTCCTTCTTGGCATAGTGACAACATTCCTCTGCAAGTTATTATTCGAATTGTTTGTTCGTTAATATAGTTTGACCTGCAGAGCACAAAATGCTGATATTATCGTTGTAGAAACTTTAAAATCGGAAAGTAATGTGACAACGTTTTAAACATGGTTAATATTAGTTTGGGAGTCGTCATTAATGCTCTAGTACACTGGAATCCCGGTTTGGGGAAACGAAAATTGGTTAGGATGGAACTGGAGTTAAAGACCTCGGGCTGAATAAAATTGCAGTGTCCACTACGTGAAGCAAATCCAAGCATAAAGAGTTTTAGCTCGAGAGAAATCGAGTTTCTCCTTTATTTCTGTAAAGCCTCGTTGATACATTCGGCGAAATGCCTAAACATTAGGTGGCCGTTTTGAAAGGTTGGTTTTGGCGCAGTGCCTCCAAATATGTGCATATTGCGTGCATACTGAATCAAGTAATTCCAGTGTTCAATTATATCAGCGATCCGATATGGAAAGCGATCGTGTTCGTCGGCTGTTGCTTTTATTATTATTTAATATTATTTCGGGTGTTTAGTCGATGTTTGCGGTGAACGGTCAAGTGTATTTAGGAAGAATGTGGACTGCCATTATCCAGATTATCCAACATAACAGCAAAAATCGTCGGTATTTTGGAATATATACCTGACTAAGCTAGACCGTCCAAAAGCCAAATTTTAAAAGGAATATTGAAAATATATTGTGCAGCAAAATTCAGTCAGACTGCAGATTTCACCGTCAACGCGTTCCTTACTTTTTCCATTGTAAATCTGTCAGGCAAATTTCCCGTGAAATGGGACTGAATTAATTTTTGGCGGGCTGCTTATCTGATTTCTACCTAACAGATATCAATTCCCTGAGACTCAAGGTGATGATCCGTCTGCAGTTAAGACTCTGGAATGTGTGAATCTCGCGTAATTTTTGAAGAGAAAGAAGACTTTTTTCCGGAGTTTTTGACAGTGTCGTTCAACCTGGATACAGACCGCCAGTGCAGTTATGGTCAGTTATCCGCTGACTCCCGCCATGCCAGA